>CM053579.1:83400883-83437038 GCA_028646485.1 Cryptoprocta ferox | reverse complement strand
GTAGGATAGGGCAGAGAGAGAGGGAGACATAGGATCTGAAGCAGGCTCCAGGCTCTGAGCTGTCAGCACAGAGTCTGACATGGGGCTCGAACCCACGAACGGTGAAATCATGACCTGAGCCAAAGTCAAATGCTTAATCGACTGAGCCTCCCAGGCGCCCCTCCTCTCTCTATTTTTGTATACATTTGACTTTTTCTGTTGTAAAGTGTTGAAGTATTTTGTATTTTTGCCTTTGTGATGTTATTTTTTTGGCAAGGACAGGGCAAAAAGTCAAACAGAACATTGATGTTCTAAATGTTCACTTCTGAAACTCCTACCAGGTGGATTGACTATAAACATTGCATGTGGTGGTTTGGTGATAAAGAGCTTTGGCAAAGACAACAGATTGAGCTTAATGATAATTCCACTGAGATCTTGAAATACTCCTATTTGAAGAGCAAAAATAGGCTACCTTGTGTTCAGAAGAAAAGCAGAGTTTGTGAGAAGGCCAAAGACAAGTTGAATATTATATCAAAGTACTGATGAGAATGAAAGTGAGACTTGGATACTTCTGGGCAACAGACCATCTTAAATTCTTTCTCAGTTGAACCATTATAATTTTTTTCCCTTTTCTTTATCTTGAATGCCTTTTTTTGCTAAGTGCTAGGTTTTTAAATGATATATTTAAGGTCATAATTATTTTACTTTGGTTTTGCAAGCATAATACTTCCTGAGGCCCTTTTCTGAGCTTATAGAGTATATTCATGTATTTCATTATATCCTGATTATTAATGGTTTACTTTTAATGAAGGTAACTGCATATTCTTTAGGAAAACAGGAAAACACTATAAAGCTTAGGAAGCTGAAGCACAGCTATGCTCTCTTGTTTTTTTATGATAAATAGCACCCTTTTCATATAAGAATTAAATTACTTACTTTGCCTTTCTAATTTGATTAACCATTTCAGAGAAGTGATTCATCAGTCACTGCCAGTTTTACTCCAAATCAAGAAATCTTTTAAGTATCCCTAAAAGCTACCATAATAAGCCAGTGGCATTGTTAATTTGTAGAAGATTGTGTATTGGGGGGGGGGGGATATGTTTACTTAATGACAAAAAGAGTAAGTGGAGGAGAAGGCAAAAAAAAGAGTGGTCCTTGTGGTTCAATTAGGCTTTTTGTGAAAATAAATGCTTTAATGGCCTTGTGATTTTTATCAAACTATTTACAAGGCTGCCCTAATTTACAGATGGAGTCCTTTGAGGTTGCATCAAAAAGCACAGACCTCTTTCTTATAATCTTTTTCAGGGGTATACCACATAGTATTTGCTGTGAAAGTGAAAGTTTGTAGGTTTAAAAAATTGAAATGCTGCTTGATGACTGTCTTGGTCATTGCTATAAGAGGTTGATATCTTTGCTGAGAGTGTACTGTGAGACTTTCATATGGATTCTTTTATGTTGTTCCTGTTTCTAGTGTCATTACACAGTACCACCTGATCACATGTGATTTCTCGAGCTTGTATTCCATTTAGAATATGAGGCTGGGGGTGCCCGGGTGGCTGAGTTGGTTAAGTGTCCGGCTTCAGCTCAGGTCATGATCTCACGGTTCATGGGTTCGAGCTCCGCCTCGGGTTCTGTGCTGACAGCTAGCTCAGAGCCTGGACCCTGCTTCGGATTCTGTGTGTCCCTCTCTCTCTGACCCTCCCCTGCTCATGCTGTCTCTCTCTGTCTCTCAAAAATAAATAAAAAACATTAAAAAAATTTTAGAATATGAGGCTGGAATTCTCTGTGTGATACCTTTCCTTTAATAAAGTTTTTTTCAGGGGCGCCTTGGTGGCTCAATCAGTTAAGCATCTGACTTCACTCAGGTCATTATCTCATGGTTCGTGAGTTCAAGCCCCACATCAGGTTCTGTGCTGACAGCTCAGAGCCTGGAGCCTGCTTCAGATTCTGTGTCTCCCTCTCTCTCTGCCCCTCCCTGGCTTGTACCTTGTCTCTCAAAAACAAACAAATGTTTTAAAAAGTTAAAAAAAAAAAAAGTAGTTTTCTTCAGTTACTTGTTTTTAGTTCCCTTGGTGCCAGGCATATAATAGACGTGAATTGCTGTTTATAAATCAAATTAATGAAGGAATTCTAGCTGTGAAATGAAATAAATGTGTGAAATTTATTTATTAAAGTTCTCTCAATGTAAGTTTCTCCATATGTGCAACAAAGGTGATAATATCTAACATTAAATGATGTTGATAAGGTTTCAGGTACTGAGGGAATGTCAGTCCTCTCTTTGCCCATCATACCATGTACTTCTTACAGGGGTATTGCTCACATCCATACAGGTTGTGCATTGCACAACTTCAGAGAGTGACGTTCATGAAGTGTGTAATACAGATGGCACCACAGGAGGCATGTAGTATGTAACCTGAAAAACTAAGCTTAGTGTCTCTGCATTTTCACCTGGCTGTGCCATTGATACTCAAAATGGGAGCAGTTAAACTCCTGCATCAGAATTAGCTAGAAGTGATTTTTACAAATGCTGATTCCTGTGTCCTTCTCCAGATCTGCCTAAGCAGAATTCCATGAGGTAGAACACTTTGCTCTCCATTTAAAAAAAAAAGCTCCTCAAGTAATTATTTGTTGATAGCTGTATTGCGATACATTTGACATACCACAGAATTCACCTCTTTTGCCTGAAACTTTCTTAGGGACACTGTACCGTTTTTTTCCTTGATTCCCTAGTTTAGTGCCCTGTTTCAGAAAAGAAAAGTGTCCCCTGACCTTTTCTTTCTCTGTGACTTTCCATGGCTCCACAGTAACAGATGTTTGTACATACTGTATTGTACATACTTCTTCTAAACTTCATCACATTCCTTCATTCTTAGGGTTTAAGATCTTTTCTTCCACTAGTTTGCCTCCCCCCGCCCCACATACACATAAGCTTAGAGTCATTTTGAATTGGGTCTCAACTGGATTTGAGTCTGCCACCTTTGGTCAAGATACACTCTCCTGGTTAACTGAAAAATGAGGCCACTAAATACCTAGTTCATAGAGTTGTATGAGATTCAAACGGAATGATATGTAAGGTACTTAGTATATCATGTGAAAAATGAGGCTAATAATACCTATTTTATCAAGCTGTGTGAGAATGAAAGGGAAGTTGCTTAGTATATTATGTGGACTCTGCTGAACATCTGAAAATGATAGATATAATTAAATTGAAGAAAGTAATATGTATCCCCTTGTATTCCATAAAGTTACTAATTTTAATAAATTCATCAAACATTTACTGATTACTTACTAAATACAAGATACTATGCCTGTGGTGCAGTAGGGAACATAAGTATAAATATTACATGAGCTCTGCCCTGAAGGACCTTAGCATTTGTACAGTACACAAATAACCACATAGAATGAATATTTTATAATGAAATAATAGAATAAATGCTAGTGTAGATTTGCAGACAAATTGTTATCAGAATATAGAGGAGAAAGAATTTTAATTTCATAGTGGGATAAGGTAGTATTTGACGAAGGAGATAAGAATTTGGTTTGTGACTTCAAGGATGGTTAAAATATGGAGAAAGAAAGAGTAGTTCGGTTGGGGAGCAGATGCAAGATAGAGAGTTTAGGGGGATATGATTGAGAGGGAGATTGGATCTGGTATTAGGAGGTATCAAATGATAACTCAAAGACTTCGAATGATATGCAATAGGGATTTGAGAACCATTAAAGATTTTTGAGGAAGGCAGTGACATCAGCTGATCTATATCAGAAAAGTTATCTTAGTGGAATGTAGAATATATTCAAGGTATAAGAGAAAATAGAAACACCATGTATGGGGTTATTCAGAATATTAGCAAGATTGTGAAATAGAGACTAGGCAAACGAGATGCAAAACAAACCTACGAAACGTAGGACATATAAGATATGCCAAAGCTTCTACTGGAGAAGTCATGTATAAAAGCTAGTTGCTGAACTAGGGCAGTACCACTTAGAATACAAAGGAAGGGGGAGAAGGTCTGTGGGGTGGGATACACATACAGTAGAGATCACTGGCTTAACCAATGGCTGTACAACATAGAAGAAATGAAAATACCTGCAAAAATAATGTAAATTTATTCTGAATAAGGCCATTTTGGAAACTTTGGCAAATTTTTATATTATTCTCTATAGCACTTTTTGACACAAATGAACACACATATCAAAATACTGACTCTTCTAGAGAGGCCTGGGTGGCTCAGTCAGTTAAGTGTTGGACTCTTGATTTTGGCTCAGGTCATGATCTCAGTTCATGGGATCAAGCCCCAGGTCAGGCTCTGCGCTGACAGCATGGAGCCTGCTTGGGATTCTCTCTCTCTCTCCTCTCTGCTCCTCCCCCACTTGCATTCTCTCTCATTCTCTTGCTCGCTCGCTCTCTCAAAATAAATAAACTTAAAAAATCAAAAAGAAAAACTTTCCCTTCAAATACTGACTCTTCTCACTTGAAAATTTAGCCTGTTCTTCTATTTTTTCCTGTTACCTTTTGTTTCTCAAAGTATTTTGTTAGATTTATAGATAGATTTTTAGGTATTAATGGATTTTTCTTTCTTGTTTACTAATGCTAATGCAGAGGAAATTGGGTTTAATATTTTTATTTTGGAACTGAGTTCTCTAATAAATTCTAATTGTTTTTGAGTTCATATTTTATACTTTTTCAGAAGACAATCATCTTCCCAGGATTTATATACCTCTTATTTTTCTTGTGTTATGTCATTAGCTGGGATTTCCAAAGCAATATTAAGTAAGGGCATTAAATGTGGCTACTTATTTTTAACTTAATCTTTTACCATAAGGGGGATGTTTTATTTATTAAAAAATACATAATTGATATGACATTGTGTAAGTTTAAAGCACACAGTGTGTTGATTGGCTAAATTTTTTATATTACAAACTGATTACCACCATAGCGTTAGCTAATATCTCCCTCATGTCATATAATTACCATTTATTTTTTATGGTTGAGAACAGTTAAGATCTATTCAATTAGTAGTTTTAAAGAATACGATACATTTTTGTTAACTATAGTCACCATGTTCTACGTTAAATTTCCAGACTTATCCATTTTATAACTGGAAGTTGGTACCCTTTGACCAACATCTCTCCATTTCCCACCCAGCCCTCAGCCCTTGGTAATCACTATTCTGTTCTGTATTTCTGTGGAGTTCTCCTTTTTTAGATTCCAGATATAAGTGATATCATACAGTGTTTGTCTTTCTCTAAGCAAGGTGTATTTAGATTGTCTTTATTTGATAAAAAAAAATGGATACCTGTAGTTTTAGTTTGTTTTGATTCCTTGGAATAGACATTGAATTTTATCAAGTGCTTTAAATAGATTTCTATTTAATATTTTTGACGTTAGACTCATCTGTTTTTCATGTCACCTTTCAGTATAAAATTTATACCAGCTTTTCAAAATAACTTGGGAGTTCATCTTTTTAGTGCTTTCCAGTAATTTCATTGGGTTTGATATCTTTTGTTTCTGGAAACTTTCCAAGTCTTTTCTGGTAAAATTATTGAAGCCTGGGCTTTTATTAGAGGGACTTCTCTACCAGTGATTCCAATTCCCAAGATGTGGTACAAAAAATAGCCTAGAAAAAAATCCATCAAAGTGTTCAATTTTTAAGAATAAAATGAGCAATTTTACATTCTAATATTAAAATACATATTAAAGCTCCAATACATTTCAAGGTGTTATTGTTGGGGGATAGAAATATCAAATACAACTATGAAGCAGAATAATGACTATACAAACTAAAACAAGTTTAAATACAGATATAGCACTTCTTGGGTTAAGCATACATTTTTGGCTCAGGTCATGATCTCAAGGTTCATGAGTTCGAGCCCCACATCAGGCTCTAGGCTGAGAGCTTGGAGCTCAGAGCCTGGAGCCTGCTTTGCATTCTGTGTCTCCCTCTCTCTCTCTCTGCCCCTCCCCTGCTTATGATCTCTTTCTCTCTCTTTCTCTCTCTCAAAAATGAATAAACATTTAAAAAATTAAAATAAATAAATAAATACAGTTATAGCACTTTAAAAGATTCATTTCAAATAGAGGTGAATAAAAGGATTACTTTTCAAATAACGTTTGGACAAATATTGACATTTGAAAAGAAAAAAATTCGGTCTCTACTATATATATATATGTATGGATGGATGTATATATCAGACACCAGAATTAACATTAGGTAGATTAAAGATAAAAATTTTAAATCGAAGCTTCAAAAGTACTAGTGAAAACTTTGGATGAATATTCTTATAATACGGTGCGGGGGAAATGCTTTAAAAAAACTAACCCCATACAGGAAGAAAGCCATACTGGAAAAAGAAAAATGGATTTAACTGTATCATAACCTTCAAATATTATTCTTAAATATTGGAATATTAAATCCAAGAATGCCAGCAGTTCATGGTGGAAATTCCAATATTTATTGTAATATACCTGTCATATTTAAATGATAGGTTTTTGTTATAACAGTTCAAACTGCAGCTTCGTTTTCTGCGTTTGATGGCTTTCTGTAGAAATTCCCCCAGCTGCCAAACCAAATTTCTCACCTGGACTCGGGGACTCTCAATGCCTATCCAACAGGGCACTGATGCTGCCAAGTTGGCATCAACTCTCTGATTAGCTTCAAGAAGACTTGAGACAGAAGCCGTCAACACTTCATCTTTGGCATCTAAGTGTCTGTGAAAGATGATCACGATTTAGTCAAAAGACATAATCTTGTCTGGTTACACTTGAGAAAAACCATGTTTAACTAAAGAACACATACTGTTAGCCTTTCCTGTTGAAACAGTATTCACAAATCTCATGGGGATGGTGACTAACTTTTTATCATCTTTCTGCTTATGGTTTAAAGAAGTAATTCTGTAAAAAATTAAGAGGACAGAAACTAATTCTCTGAGAAGATTTAAAATATTTAAGAATTTGCATTCAACAATAATTTAATTCACAAAAGCAGAGCAATTGGAGCCATTTCCAGCCTCCCCCATACGCAAAAAGAAAGCAAAGTCTTGTAATTATTTTGCGTTTAAAGACAAATTTATTTAAAATAGCTTGCTTTTATTTCTAGATTTTCTTAAATCTTTTAATGGATGCTAGAAAATATTGTCAAGATTGGAAAGTCCTTTTCATCAAATTTTAGCGTATTAAATTTTGGAATCTATAATGGTAGAAACCTAACAATCACTTATTTATTTTTTTAATCTTTGAATAAGCATTGGTAATTAATGATTCCCTTAGTTTTCTTACCTAAAGAAATGTGAATGCTCTTACCTAATTCACCAAAGTTTGATTAAAGAGAAATGTCTGGCCATGGACCAAACTATATAGTAGATCAATTTTCCAAGAGATGTTAATAAGTATTTCTTGGTAAATAATTTTGTGGTCAAACAATTTGAGGAAAAAGTGGAATCAGTACAGGTAAGTTGAATGCATGCCTGGAGGACTTGTCAGCACTTTAAATTTGTTAGTGTTGATTCTGATACTCTAAAGGATGTTCATAGCATCCAGCATGTCCTGTAAGTGTTTGAACACAACCCTCTTTGCAAACAGTACCTAGTGATACCTGTTGAGGAATGTGTGTTACATGCGGTATAACTGGGAAACTGCTACTCCAAGGTTTTATAGAATCTGCAATATAAAAGTCTGTATATCATCTTATAATAATAGCTTTTGCTCTTAATTCCTCTAAATAATATTTATTGAGGGTATTCCCTTTTAGGCACCATGCTGAGTGGCCCTGTAACTAGAATTCCTTTCTATTTCAGCTTTATAGTATGTCTTAGATCCAGTGTTTCATGTATGAGCACAAATAAATATGATCAGGGAAAGCAATTTCATGCCATCTTTAGTTGATTGTTTAAAAATACAGTTTACTGGTGTTAACTCCTTATTTACCATTGTACATGTGGTTAATAATTAAAGTGTAAATTCATTTTTATGTTTTTCATATGTTCATATGTTTTAATTACTGTGATTTTTAAAACTTGATGTGGGAAAGGTTAGTCCTTAGATAAGGATTAACACAGTAGTTTTCGATTACTTGTCTCTAATTTCTTAGGAGTTTCTTTTACGTGACTTTCATTGTACTAGAAATGCAATCATGTAAAAATATTATATGATCTTCTCTATTTTGGGAATCGGTTCACCCCTGAATTGCATAGTGATTTCTGTGGGCTGCAAAGCAGTTACTCTGTATTTTGAATTATATTTTATATGTGTTCAAAATGAAGGGTAATATTTGTGTTATAATAAATGGTAAGACACATAGGCTGCAAGGAAGAGGAGTATACAACTTAATTTTAAGACAATTTACCTTGAGGATTGTGATACAAAGGTATAGTCTTTCTAAGACAGGAATGTACATCAGCTGTCAGAGTGAACTAGAAATTATAGCTCTGCTTTATTGGGACATAACATGAGCTGAAGTGACCCCTGTTCTCATTGTTCATCTGTGTCTGACACTTTCCATTAAGAAGACATGATTGGGTCAGTTTTCTGTGATCCAATATGGAACACCTCTGATAAACAAGATTTCAAATCAAGGTATCTCAAAAAGGCAATTGGCCTTCTGGTGCCCTTACTTGCCTTTGGGTTGTGCACAAATTCAGCCCACGTCCAGTCAGTGGAGGACAGCCCCTAGGATAGCTTCTCTCTGTTCACGTTATACATGATCCAGGCAGAGCTGCTCTGCAAAAAGCATTTTACATGGTGCCTTTTTTTCCTCAGAGGGCCAGTGTTTCAGATACTTGGAGACTTCATGGCCTGTCAAGTACACACATGTTGAAGTAATGTAGGTGAGAGATTCTTCTGACAATTTATGGAAAGTAACATTTTAATCTAGAGCTCTCTCTTTGCACAAAGCATAAGTCTAGATTAAAACCTTTTCATTTTCATGCTCAGTCTCTGCAGGTTTTCGTAGTTTGCTGAGTTTGCCCTCATAAATATGTCCTCATAAATAAATACCTGCCTCTAGAAAGCATATATCTTTGGGTAAGTATCTTAAGTAAATGGTAAATTACATATATGGCCATTTAGACTTGCTATAAATAGTAATGGAATATTTAAAAATATATGAAAATTAAGTAAGCTTTTTTTTGGTCTTGCAATCAGTGGTTCTCAACTTTTTTCTATTCCCCAGTACCATACCATGAGCCTGCACATTCTCATCAGTAACATTCTCTCTCAACACATGGTGCTTCTAAAGTGAGGGCCATCGGTGTCAGTCTTCATGAGTGTCAGTGGGCAAATTTTGCAAATGTCTTGTAGAAGCTTTTTCCAGAGTGGAGTTGACCTATCTGACATAACAAAGACCAATGGCTGTTAGGCTACCGCTGAAAATCATAGAAATAGATTATATACTTGAAATAAACATTTTACTTAATAAAAAAATATAAGTACATTCATTTATTAATCTTTCCGTGTAGGCCCGAGACCTTTTCCCTTAAATACTGGTTTCTATATTGAGGTTCTAAGTTATTTTTGTAAAAACTTCTTAATGAATCATTTTCAGTTTCCAATTTCACTTTCATTACAATGGGAGAAAATATAAAGGTGTTACTCTTTCAGCAGTATGATCCAGCAATCCCACTTCTGGGTATTTATACAAAGGAATTTAAATTAGAATCTTGCAGAGATGTTGTGCTCTCATGTTAATGGCAGCATTAATCACAGTCACCAAACTTGGAAACAACCTGAATGTCCATCAGCAGATGAATGGATAATGCAATTGTCACATATATGAATATTATTCACTCTTAAAAAAGGAAGGAAGTCCTATTATTTGTGACAACATGGAAGACATTATGCTAAGTGAAGTAAGCCACACAGAAATAGCACTCCTGTGTGGCTTCACTTACATGGAGTGACTCACTTTAATACATTCGTTTCAAAACTGAAAACTTGGGTTTTATAGCAATAACCTTGGTGTTTTCACTTATACTTTGTCCTTTTGCCTGAGTTGTAATCGCATAATTACATTATATAGTAAACTAGTAAACAGACTGTTAGTAGACAGCTCTCTCTGGTCAAGGAAGCATGAAGAGTGTTGAGGGAACAGAGATGCACTTGAATCCAGAAAACCTATTACAAAAAAAAAAAATGTTGCTCTTAAAACCTCCTCGCTGTAGTTTATAAGAAGTCCTTCCTAGCTCCCTACTTCCCTGTCCTCTGCCCTGCTTTCCTACTACCCTCCTTCCTTGAAAACAAGCACTTTAAGTCGGTTAGTACCATCTGTTGCATACTGCCATCTTCTTGAATGGTTTTCTTCTCCCTACAAAAATGGAATTCATGGATATTTTTTAGTCTCCTGATGTGACCTATTTATTAAGGAGTGGGATCAATTTCCAGTTGCTCAGAAATTTATGATGCCACAGGCATTGCCCAGGCAAGGGTAAAGAAGAAACTCACTTCAGTATCTCTCTTCTTTACCCCCTTGCCTGCTCTAGTTTTTCAGTAGTGTAAATCCTCTAATCTATCATAGAATGCTTTCCAAGACTGCAACACAACTCAAGCAGGATGAGCTGTAAGCATTTTGAACTTAGAGAAAGACCCCAGAAATCGTAATCCTTATAGAAAAATATCCTTGGGGTCGTTCTAATGGACACTGGCCAAAGACCAGATCAAGAGATTGATGTTTCGGGGTTGGTATCCCTCAGGAGGCACCCTTCCACCATACCCCACATGAATATTAACAAATTGACAGCCAAAGAATAAAGTCATAAATTCTCATCCTAGTTGGACATCAAAATCCTTTGTGAAGTTTTGAAAATACAGAAATCCGTGTCCTCTCTCACAGTTACCAAATTAGCATATTCCAGAGCAGGGGCCTAGATTAAGGAATTAGTTTTTAAAACATTACAGGTGATTGCAGTCTTGCCCCAAGTTTGAAGTCACTGGAATAAATATATGAAACATAGTTGTATTTTTGGAAAAGGGAGTTTCTAAATGATCAATGTTTTCCTTCTTACATATGAATGTGTCTTTTAGTTTAGGATAGCTTTCACCTTGGCAAAGAAAGTCTTTGCAGAAATTGAAAAACACACCTTCTGATAATATATTGGGAAGGGGGGCATGGACTCAGTGAATTGGTGCCAAGTAGGCAGGCTGTCCTTCAAGGTTCTTTTCTGTTCCCTCTGAACCCAGAGGAGTGCTCTTGCTTAAACCAGCTGCTTCTCAAAACATTCATGTGCCTAAGTATTAACTGGGGGAAGGTAGGGATGGGGAGGACAAGGTCGGATTGAGGTGGGGCCTGAGATGGTGCATTTCCGCTGAGCTCCCTGGTGATGCTGCAGCTGGTCCAGGGATCACACTGTGTAGCCAGGATTTAGACATCTTCTTGGCATTCAACATTTAGGTCTACATTCTCTGAAACTTGTTTTACCTTGAAAACTGATAAAATTTATTTGCTCCCCTTCAATAATTAAATCCCTGGAAAATGAAAGAAAAAAGGAGAAGAAAAGAAAACATCTTCTTTCAGTTTAAATGGAGAGATGAGGTGGGGGAATGTATTCATGCTGGACCTTTAGTGGTATTAGCTCTTTGCCTGTGGATACCAGGAACTGGGTCAGCTCACTGTAACTGAGATCAGATCAGCTAATCTCCTAATGGAGCTAACCACCTGAGTTTCCCCTCAGGCTCACATCACTAAATGCCAGTGACTGACTTGTTTCAGGGTTTCTGTTAATTGTAAATGTTGTAGATGATTGGTTAGTATGAATACTCAGGCATGGTGGGCATAGTGGGGGAATTTTGCTTTTCTGTCAATATATTGTCAGTGGTGTAGCATTTCTAGTGTAGCAGCAATTTTCCTCTTTTATAGTGAAGTGTGAGTTTTGGACTGAATTCTAACACAGAGTGTATGAATCCTTCTTAGAGATAACTGTGTTCCCGTGTTTCCTCAAAGAGCATAAATATTTTAGTGAGTGTTGTCACTGTGTTTGTCTTCATACAGCCCAGTGAATGTCTGCACACTTGAATACCGAGGAAAAACTGTTTCCCTTACAAAAAGGCATATAATGCACTGGAAGTTAAAAACCTTTCCCAAATCCTAATCTGCTTTCCCCAAGATCTTGTGGGAAATATCCCCTGGTGAGCATTTACTCTCATCTTCATTGCCACTGTCTGCCCTTCTTTCTATACATGTAGGTACCAACCTTCATTAATCAATATTTGCTGGGCTTTACTTGTGCTAGGCAATGTGTGGTGCCCACAAATACAGCGTTAAAGACCCAAGATATTCAGCCTGCCCCTAAAGGGCATCCAGTCCAGTTTCTCTCAGTTTGCATAAGCAACTGAGCAGAAAATTATCCAGTTGAAGTATAATAATACATATAGTTTTAAAGTGCTTTCAGGATTCATTGTCACTTCTGTCTTCATTAACATTTCTGAAAAAAAAAAGAAGCAATATAGCTTAGGCAATAAGTATGTGTGAGAATGTGCTAACGGAGATGAAATAACACTGGGATAGAGGTGATGGGAATTCTAACACCTTATACATTGTGTATCAGTTCTTCTTTCCACATTTACTGAGCACCTACTAGGTGCAACCAAAAAAGATAACAGGTTTATGATAACAGTATGTTTTTGATAGAGTATAAGAATGTTGTCTCAATAAATAGCTCACCTAAACACAGAGGTTCTCTTGCCTCATCTGTAAAAATGGATAATATCCCACTTGTTTAAACACAGTGAACTGACCCTGATGTTTATAGCAGCATTACAATAATAGCCAATTATGGAAAGAGTCCAAATGTCCATCAACAGATAAATATAATATAGATAGAGCTAGGGAGTATTATGCTAAGTGAAGTAACGTCAAAGAAAGATAAATACCATATGATTTCCCTTGTAAGTGGAATTTAAGAAAATAGATGAACATGGAGGAAAGGGAGGGAGGCAAACCATTAAAGGGACTTACGTATAGAGAACAAACTGAGGGTTGCTGGAGGGGAGGTAGGCAGGGAATGGGTTAAATGAGTGATGGGTATTTAGGAGGGCACTTGTGATAAGCATTGGGTGTTATATGTAAGTGATGAATCACTCACTAAATTCTATTCCTGAAATTAATATTACACTATATGTTAAGTGACTAGAATTTAAATAAAAACTTGAAAATTAAAAAAAAGTAAAGGCAATGAGCTGACACAAGTGATTTCTGGTTTTATTTCTATGCAATAACGTCTAAGAAGGAGAGGCAAGGTGGATGGGTAAAACTATTAGCTGGAGCCTAAAGTGACTTTCTGGGACAGTATTAGAAGTGAAAGCCAGCTTGTAGTTTCTGTCATTGAATGTGAAGTTCATCTTCTTTTCCTCCTCCCAAAAGATAGCAATTTTCCTTTTACCAGTTAGCCAGTAATAGCTGGGGCTTAGAACATAGACTCATGTGCCCATTTCTCCCATGAGCAGAAAAGCTATATTTAAATATTTCCAGCTTGCTCTTACTCCATAAAACCCCAGTGGGTTTGGAGTCTAAGGCCATATGCAACTTGGTATCTCCTATGCCTCTCAAAAGAGTCCTTCCATTTGTTTCTGTAAGAAGACAACTGGTAGGTATGCACACAAATGTTTTAATTGTGACTAGACTCATTTCTCTAATTCCCATTGGAATTCCCATCGTAGGAATAACTCTAAAGAGCATTGAAGACATTTTCCCATCGATTCTGAAGCTAAACACAAATGTGTTCAATGACTTTGGGCAACATTCCTAAATTCCCTTTTCACAGATTCCCATTTATAACATGGGAATAGGTCACTTTCAAGATTTAATGAGTTCATGTGTATAAAGTGCCTAGTAAAGTGCCCAGTACATTTTCAGCCCTCATTCTATGTGTAATTATGATATTATTGGTTTTCATTATAGAAAAATTTTTACTGAACTGGGGAACAACAGAACGGACATAAGACTTTATCTTGTCCCTTTCTAGAGTTGTATATATTAAAGACACTTAAAAATAGATACTTCTCTGAAGATTATCTTACTGTTAGGTATAAAAATAGTTATGGAGAAAAATCATAAACACTCGAAATCCCTATGAAAATGTGGTGAAATAATATATTCTAATTGGTGTTTAGATTCCAAGCAATAGCAAAAAAAAAAAGAAAAAGAAAAAAAAGAAAAGAAAAGAAAAAGAAAAAAAAACCCTTAAGATTAATTTCATGTGAAGCTAAAAGTTGCCTTAGGGTATATTTCCTACCTAGTAGAAGTATGGATGTCACACACCTGTTCTCCCTAAAGCAGTTCAGTAGGGATCCTGCTATTAAAAGGAAGCAGAGGTGGTCACCAAGTACTGATAAAATCTTTGTTCTAGGCAATCAGTACTATTAGTAACAATGTGTAAAGTACTTAACTTCTCTGTAGCTGCCATGGTGCCTTATATTGACTTTGAATCTTTTTACCCCTTTGATTTCTTTCTCTATAAAATCAATTTCCTTTGCTCTCTTCTGAAAATCCATTTCATTTTCATTTTAAGACTTCATCCATTCTTTTTTCCTGTCCAGAGTAATCGATCTTTCTTACCAAGGGTGTGGCCACATATGCTCTTCTTTCAAGTCTGTTCTGGCAAACTCTGTCTTGAAATGTCATCGCATCATGTCACTGCTTATGTTTTGTCTAGTCCATCTGTTTTCTTCAACATTTTCACCTGTTTAATAAAGGGTATAAAGCTCTGACAAGAATATATACCGGGAGGTGCTGAAGTTCACCAAAATTTAAAAAATCTTTCTATATGGAAACTCTTCTTGTGGGCATGAATTGCCAGTTCACCCCAAGTGTTCTCCTCATGAAAACATGGCTCTGCGCAAACACCAGTGGCCTTCATTAGCCTGCCTAATCTATCAATCTGAACCATCCTGAAATTCATTAAAGGAAAAGTAGCTAATTGAAAATGAATGTAAAAATACCCAGTGGAATCTTAAAACCTAGTCTTTGAAAGTGATATGCTTTGGCTTTAATAGGTCTTTTATTTATTTAATTTCAGGCTTCCCTTGGTTTTTGTGACAGGGCTAGTGGAGGAAACAAACCCAAACGTCTTGTAAACTGTCAAGCTGGATGCTCATCTCAGGGGAGCTCAGAGGGTATCATGTTTTAAGTGTTATCTTTCTAGAGCTTGGAGTGTGTCTGCTGACAGACAGCTCCCTTGGGTTATAGCAGTGCAACATTGTTAAGACAGTTGTGTAAGCTGAATTAGATAAAGTATTTTGATTAAAATAACCAGAGGGAACTTTGAAAAAATTTCCTTGATATTTAAAGGACTTCGAAGTTAAATTTTGTTGCAGCAACCATCTAAAACATACTAAGGATGTGTTTTTCCAATTTCAAGTTAAAAAAAACCAGGAAGATCTCGTTGTTCTTTTTGAATGTTCAAGATTAATATGTGGCCAGTAACAGGGAATCTCTCAGCCGACCATGGTATATGCAAATCAATAATGTTCTTTTATATTTAAAGATCTTATTTCTTCAAAGTAATAGACAGTGCTGTCCAGTATTGTCTTATTGATCTTCATAAAGAATGTGAGGAAGCCACATAGGCAGTATTTGGTGTTATCCACACATAATAGATTATTTTTTATTTTTTTAATGTTTATTTATTTTTAAGAGAGCATGAGTTGGGAAGGGGCAGAGAGAGAGGGAGACAGAATTCAAAGCAGGCTCCAGGCTCTGAGCTATCAGCACAGAGACTGATGCAGGGCTTGAACCCATGAACCATGAGATCATGACCTGAATTGAAGTCAGATTCTTAACTGACTGAGTCACCTAGGTGACCCAATAATAGATTTTTTTAATGAGACAATAAAGGCAAAACAAACCTAGCAACGTGTTTACACTCACAGTGGAAGTTTAGCAGAAGTGAACTAATGTTACCATCAAACCTATTGCTTTTATAAGGAGTAGCTAGAACATTTTTTTTCTCATGAATGATAAGTTTGCCTATACTGTGTTTGGCATGTGGTGGTTTTCCACTTTGCTGTGGGCTGTGTGTGTGTGGATGCGTGTATGTGATAAAAAAAATACATACTTAGATACATACCTGATAGATTGGGACTATCTTGCCCTCTAGAGGCAGTTGAATAGAAGAGGCAGAAACTATTACTCATTGTTAAGGATTGAAAGATGGTAGATAAAATGGCCCATCGAATTTGAATGGTTCAAGGCACCTCATTTGGCTCTAAGTTTCACAGTGGACCAGACTGTAGTGAGACAGACAGGGCTCAAAGCCTTTGCCACATCCACTTTCAGTAGATATCAATAAAAAACAGAAGCTAAAGCTTTGATTTAACTTGGGCACTTCAACTCTTGGGTCTGTGGGCCTTCCACACAGTACAGAATTCATTATACTTTTTAGTTCACTGTAGGCTCTCAAAATATGGTAACTGAATGGGTAAATGAAAACATAGTACTACAAACTAATACAGGTTCTTTTGTTAGCACAGTGTGTGATTGCCAAGTAAAAATTTTATTCTTTTTGAAGTTTCTTTTCCTTTTACATGCATGTATTCATATACAAAAGCATAGGCCAGATGAATTTCCCCCATTTTTAAAAGGCTGACTCTCAGCATGATACTTACATACTATTAGTCTACCACATTCCTAAAATCCAGTTACTCCTATGGTCATTTTTTAAATTTGTTCCCAAGTGGCATGTCATTTGATTTGCTGTCTTATCTTTGAAGTAATATATTTATGGACTAAGGTATGAACAGGGGTAGAAGCAGCAGCACCAGCAGAACATGCTTACCAAGTGCTCATCCGATGCCCAGACAAAGCACGTTGTCACTTAATTTTGCACAAGACTCCAATGATACCCCTTATTTTCTATATGACAAGACCAAGCTTTTAAGAAGCCACATAACTTATTCTGGATCACATAGCCACAGAACTGAGATTTGATTGTGTGCACTGTGATGACAGAGTCGGATCAGCCAGTAACCCTGTTCCCCACCTCCAGTTCAAGTACTAATGACTGACCTCACCCTTGCTCAGCCCTGTCAGATAGGGAAGTTAGGATCATCAGATTTTCTGTCTCCCCACCACCTTCGGAGCAAGGAAATTACAGTGTTGGTGATTTGATTGTCCCTAAAATGGAGGAGAAGGAATGGAGGAGTTGGTGGGAGAGAGAAGACTCACTTTCATTCACAGGCTCAGCAGGCTTGAATGGGTAAAGTGGTCATAGTCATCATCCTATCTTGTTAACTGCTCCCTGTTAGAGATAAGGGGTGGGAAAAGTACCTGTCATTTTACAGATTACAAAATCCACCGAAGTGAAGAGGTAACAAGGTTCCAAGAACATATACCTTCTTTGTGGCAGAGTCTGGAATCAAATCCACATGACGTGGTGGTAACTGCAGTGTCATTTCCACCCAGCCACATGACTTGACCTCTGGTAGTTGTCATTCAGCTGCTAATACCTTTGAATAGAAAATAAAAACTGGTTTTATGTTTTCCAGAATTTCTTTCACTTCAGATACATTCTTAATCCATCAAAAGGGTCATCCCATATAAAGGACTGTATTTACATGATATGTTAATGATGGATGGCAGGGGGAAACAAAACCAAAATCAAAAGGGCCTTGTAGTGAAGTTTTTCAGGCCATACCACAGCTATTTGAAAAATGACAATATCATCTCACACAATTGCCACTACTCCTAATGAATCGACTTCACAGGATTTTAGATATTCACTGACGTGTCTTGTACTTATGACTAAAAACACATACTAACAATCTCTAGCAGTTTTAAAACACAGATAGCATGTTGTCAAATGCTACCATCAATGACAGCTTCTCATTTGCTCTTGATCTGTTAAGATGAACCACTTGAGAGTTGCAGATGCATTTGTTACCAGAATTTTCCAAATGGCAAGGACATTTGTTGCTAACAGTCTCTGATGGGAAGGAGGAAGTTGGGAATAAGGCCGAAGTTAGCTAATACTTCTTGAACTAGAGACAGTGAACAGTGAACCTGTTCAGGTAGAGAGGAAAAGTAGGGAAGGTAGCCAATCCTGTGTGTTAGATAAAAGTGGAAGTCATTCACAAATATAATTTGCATCAATCATTTTCTCTTAAGTGGTTCTGTATTAGTGCTAAGTATAATAGTACCAACTTACATATGAAAAGCATACAGAGTTGGTCACCAGTTTTTTCAGATGTAAAATGAGTCAGTTTCAAAATGCACCACTATTGTGCAGGCCACGGAGGAAGAAAATGATGTTGCTAAATTAAACAATGATGTTTGATTGCAAGCCATATCTTGATCTTAGAGATACTAAAACAGATGAAAGGTTTGAGTCTTAGGGTAATAAACATTACTGAGCAGCAAAGTTGGAATTGGTATTATATAAAATATTCAAGAAATACAATGAATACTCTATTTTCTTAACAAATAGGCTAAGTGGGTTGATAGTAAATAAAAGATTTCTATGATAAAATTGGAATCACATTGAGAAGCATATGTAAAAGCCTTATGCCACCTGTGACCATCAAGACTGAATAACTTAATGAAGACCCCATCTTTTAACCTGTTGAAGATAAATTCAGCCTTTTTTCTTAAAGCTTCCTCCATTTACTGAGCTGGACATCCCGTTTTCTTTTTCCTCTTCTAATCTCATATATAATGTGTCCTGCATCTTTGTATATATTTATCATATTCTACCTTTGTCCTGGAACTATTTGTGTATCAAACTTCCCCATTCAATTTTCTGTTGCCCCCCCTACCCAATTCTGTAAGAAAACTGTGTTTTCTATTAGGGAGGGACTCATGCAGTTGTATGTATGTTTGTGTGTGTGTGTGTGTGTGTGTGTGTTTGATTAATCAGCCTCTAGTGCATATTATTGTCATATGATAATGAGACTGTCTTATATTAGTGTCTCTTAATACTAAGAAAGGAATTAAGGATGACTTAAATGGGCAGTGCACTTTGACTTACTACGTGGAACCAAGTAAAGTAGGCCATCCCAGTTAAGTTTTATAGTTTGAATCAAAACCACCATCCTACTAATAGCTATAGATATTTTTTTGCATGAAGGTGCTAGAATTCCTAGCCAAATGTTTTGTTACCATCCCATGCCAAAAATTCCACTCATCAATGATTTCTTTCAATGATAATTACCCCAAATCTCTGAGTTTTGGTATCAGATGTTGAATATTAGTGTCCTGGTGCTCAGGGAGTCTTTCCCAGGCTTTTACATATGCTTCTCAATGTGATTCCAATTTTATCATAGAAATCTTTTATTTACTATCAACCCACTTAGCCTATTTGTTAAGAAAATAGAGTATTCATTGTATTTCTTGAATATTCTATATAATACAAATTCCAACTTTGCTGCTCAGTAATGTTCAAGTAGAGAGGAAAAGTAGGGAAGGGAGCCAATCCTGTGTGTTAGATAAAAGTGGAAGTCATTCACAAGTATAATTTGCATCAATCTTTTTCTCTTAAGTGGTTCTGTATTAGTGCTAAGTGTAATAGTACCAACTTACATATGAAAAGCATACAGAGTTGGTCACCAGTTTTTTCAAATGTAAAATGAGTCAATTTCAAAATGCACCACTATTGTGTAGGCCACAGAGGAAGAAAATGATGTTGCTAAATTAAACAATGATGTTTGATTGCAAGCTATATCTTGATCTTAGAGATACTAAAACAGGTGAAAGGTTTGAGTCTTAGGATAAATAAAATGTGGTATTGGATCAAGAAGTACTTAACGCAGTGCTCTATACTTTGAACATTGATCCCCTTTTTGAAGGGGAAGATACACAAGATGTTCATGACACATCCTCTTCTAGAAATCTGGGTCAGGCCTCATGTGCTTTGCAAGACCTGTCACTACATTTCTAATTTCTGCATGTGTGAAGATCTGTTCGCTATCTCACTTCTTACATACAAACATAAAGCTTGTGCTGCCACACCTTTCCAGAGGATAGCATCTATCCCACAGAGCTGCCAAAGTCTTTTTCATGCACTTTTCATAGCATCCATTGGCCTATCCTGTGGCAGGCTATCTCGGAGCAGTTTGTTCTGCACAGAAAGTTTAAATATTCTTAAGCATTAAAAACACTCACCAACATTAGTATAATGTTCTCTGCTTTCTAACAAGTCACAGTTTTGCCTTTTAAACTTCTCCATTGTCAAGAGTTTTAAAACATTTGACTTTTAGTTAGCTAAGAGCAAAACAAATCTTTTTATATCTTTGCTAACATGGACGGACCTGGAGGGTATTGTGCTAAGTGAAATATGTCAGAGAAAGACAAATAGCATATGATTTCACTGACATGTGGAATTAGAAAAGAAAACTAATGAGCAAGCAAACAAACAAGAAAACAGACTCTGAAATACAGAGAACACACTGGTGGGTGCTAGAGGGGAGGCGAGTCGGGGAAACGTAAAATAGATAAAGGGGATTAAGAGGTACAAACTTCGACTTATAAAATAAGGTAATCATGGAGATGAAAAGTACAGCCTAGAGAAAATTGTCAATAGTATTGTAATAATGTTGTAATGTGACAGATGGTGACTATGTTTACCATGTTAAGCACCGAGTCATGTATAGATTTGTTGAGTCAGTATGTTGTATACCTGAAACTAAGATAACATTGTATGTGAACTATATTTCAATAATAAAAAAATACACCTTTACAGTTCCCCCTAAGTTTTAATAGTAGTCAATGGAAGTATGACTGCATATCTCTGTAGATAATTGGAGTAAGAAATGTAGTAGGAAGGGTGTGGTGCAATAGGACAGAGAAGATGGGAGCTTTAGGCCTGCTATTTTCTGTCCTACAAATATTTGACTTTCAGTCCTTCAGTTGCAGGACAGCAGACTGCCAAGGCTTACCCCTGTGATCCTTTGTCATTACTTTCTTATCTCCTTCCCTTCTAATATTTATCTTTAATATTTAAATTTAACTGATGTACTTTAAAAAATAACCTTTAAATTTTGAACTGATTGTAGCTTGACAGCAAAGCTGAAAATACAGTGCAGAGAGTTCTCATATATCCTTCATCCAGTTTCCCCCAATGTTTACATCTTATACAGTGGTCAAAAATTTTGTTGAAACTAAGAAATTAACCTTGATATATTACTGTTAACTAAACTCCAGACTTCATTTGATTTACCAGTTTAGTCATTTATTTCCTATTTTCATTTCAGGATTCAATCCAGGATATTAGCTTGCATTTAGTTGTCATGTCTCCTTAACCTCCTGTCATTAGTGATTGTTTTTAGTCTTTCTTTGTTCTCTATGATTATGACACCTTTGAAGAGTACTCATTGGATATTTTGTAGAATCTTCCTCAGTTTGGGTCTTTCTGCTGTTCTTCCCATGATTAGACTGTGATTATGAGTAACTAATTCACTTTTCCCAACCTGTTAAGATAATACCATTGTGATTCTCTTTTACAGATGGGATAAGAGACAGGGAACAGTTAAGTTATTTGAGAGCCTGGGTTTGAACCCAGAATGTCTGATTTTAAACCCTGAGCTCATAACCACTGTTTTATTTTGATTCAGAATTCCTAGACTTGAATCCTTACTATCTCTATACTATTTGATGACTTCAGAATTATTCATCTTATCAAACAATAATAATAGTTTACCAAATATGGTCATGCTTACTACAGTACCTGGGTATATTAAGTTTCTGAAACATGTTCAGTGTTAGTATTGTCATTATTTTTCGGAAGGCCAGCTATGTCTGTTTTGTTAGCTGCACAATCACAGTTCTGTAAACCTAAAAGAGGCATGAAATTTTAGATTTTGTTGATTCTTCCCTTTATCTTGTTTCTTGAAGGAGGTGTGGTGGCACTCTGTTTTGGTGTCTTGTTTGTAGGGAGAAAGTGTTGTATGAAATCTGAAAAGCAATTCATGTATAGAAGAGAAGATGGATACCCTGATTGATTGTTCTTGTAGGTTTGGGAGTTGATTTAAAAAAGGCCATTTTCCAAATGAGCTTTTAGCATTTCTAGAAAATAGACAGTTTTCAGTGTTAGCTTAGGAGACTCTGTCTGTACATATGCTTATGCATGTTCTTTGGAGGTTCATACTCTGGCATTTAGCAATATCAAAATTGTTGTGCCAGTAATGTTAAAAGGTAATTCCTCCGTCTCACACTAGAAAATGTCTCAGAGGTTAGCATGTGCATGAAAATGTGGATGGCTTTTCCTGAAGTAAGAACTGAGGAAAAATAAAATAGCTACATTTCATTAAAAAAAATGAAAAGTTATTCCTCAGTAGTGTTATCAACTCAACATTGACCATCTTTTTATTTGTTCAAAATGGTAAATTGATTTATTAGGTGTCTTTGGCATAATTGTTAGGCCAGCAGCCACTGCCCTCTGCCCTCTGGGGCAACACTAGAGATCCTAAGAATGTTTGGAAGCCATTCAAAATCTTTTCCTTATTTCTTAAACTAGTATTGATTGATTCAGTCAGCAGTGGTAGGCACTTCAATATGCCAAGCTAGGATTAGATCAAATAAGCATTTTACACCTGTTACTTCTCATACTCCTATAGGTTATAAAATAAACATTTTTTCCTTTGTATTTCCTTCTTTCATGCAGATTTTGACTGTAGAGGACAAGCCATCTTTGTTTCTAATCTCACATAGTTCCTACTACAAGCAAGATACTTTCCTTGGGGCTATGTTCTTCTAGATAAGACTTTGCAGTTAATAATACAGAATTGTCTTCCAAAAGGCTATAATGCTTGAAAAAAGTATTTCTCAGATATGACAAAGAAAACATTTTCATTTATGAGACTATTGATGCTCTTGAGGGACATTATTGATAAGTAAACTTTATAAGCCATAAGAAAATACCCAAGTCGGAGATCAAAATCACTTTGGCTGGAGATCACGAAGCATATGTCCTCATTGCATAGGATAATAACATTGGCTGGCTGTTGGTGCTTTTCAACTTTAAAGTTCTAAGTTTCTCTGATATTAAGTTACATGGTTATAATCACAAAGATCTGCCATCATTTAAAGATTTGGAAGTCATACTTCATGCTGGTGTTGAACACTTGGGAATGATCAATAAGTTGGCTTTATTCAGATTTTTCAATTCATGTGATGCTATACCTGTGGCCTGTAATGCATGTAGTTGTGAATAACTGGCCTTGTCCAGCATTTCATATTTTTAGGTTTCCCTTAGTAGTGCCAAGCAGTGGGAAACATTATTTTTGCCCTTGGATTTCTTATTACATATGTATAAAATGATCTTGGGATTCCATCTCTATAAATGAATGAGACTCTAGATTCTGGCCCTGTATTCCTCTCTATGCCTTCCATCTCAAGGGAAAGGAAATACATGTTCACTTTCAAATGTGATTCTAGTCCCTTTATTAATCTTTCACAAGGCTTCTATTTTGTGTCTTTGATGAATTATATCAAACCAAGCATTTTTATCTTTCTGCTTTTCCGATAGTCTCCTTCAAGTCAGTGAAACCCTTCCATTCCCTCAGCTACCCAGAACAACAACCCTGGGGGTTATTCTTGACTCTTCTCTTCCTCTCATACCCCCAATCGAAACTATCAGCAATTTGCTTACTTCTGCCATGTAGAAAGTGTATCCTGAGGCTGTTTTTAGCTTTACATTAAATTATTCCTAAGAGTTATTTTTTTTTGCTTTTGCTTGGAATCAAAACACCAATTAAAATATATTATTTCCCTGTGTTTTCATAGAAAGTTCAAGTAGTTATAAATTTTCTCCCCAATCATTTTTTTATAGATAACAGTAAGATAATCTGCAGAGAAATATGTGTTTGAAGTATCTTCTATAATGTATACAAAGACTATAGTTCACATTATCTTGGATGTGATGCAAGGCTTAGAACTGAAAATATAGCTATGTTCTTATTACTTGCTTCAATCATCATTGTGAATGCACTATTAATAAAAGTTGAAAAAACATATAATGGTATTAGATTGATACTGACATTCTTTCACAATATAGTATTGAGTATGCTATGCTAAAAATAGCCACTTCATTCAGTAGGAGAAATAAACATGGCCTAGTTGCGTGTGAAAATAAAGATATGCCCTTGTCTATTTTGAGGAACAGAATAGAGTTTTCATGTTTGTTTGTTTTTTTAACATTTCTCAAAAAAAGTAAAATGTGTAAGGGGATGAATTTTTTAAACTGCCTACATGGTTAAAGTTATAAAAATAACAAGAGTGATATGGTACATACTTTAAAGACCCATACTTTTGTATACACATGATATGTGGCTTATAAATCTTTGTGCTATTAGATTGACTTTTTAACTTAGTGGAAATTGGTCTTCTCGTTTAGATGCATGAGTATGATTCCCCATGTCTATTTTAAGATAGATTTAATCATAAAATGATTTACCTTAGGTGAATTAGAATAAACTCACTTGAGTAATTAATTTAAGTGTTTTAAGGAGTTACTTTAGTTCACATAAATAAGAACTTTGTCTCAAGGAATCTTTTAATGTTCTGTATTGCCATTTTGCCTAGACATTTTTATTTACCCACAAGGCAATCTGTTGAGAAGCTCTTTGTAATACTTTCTGTTAATTGAGATCTTTAGTGTATTGAATACTATCTTAGAGTCTATAGAAACTGGTGCTTCAATATTGGCATAAACTTATTAGAAATGGGATTTTGATCAGTCTCTACTCATAATCATTGCTTTTATATATATATTTTTTTCAAGTTCATGGGAGGGGTAATGTTTGAAGATTTGGGTCAATTTACAATGATAATGACTGACAGAGTGATAGAAAAGGATACATCTTGTCATATATATACATATACATGTACATATATATATATATGACATTAACAATATCTATATATATATGTGACATTAACAATAGAGGTTTGTGCATTTTCATGTGCATTCTACAGCTTGCAGTTACCACAACATTTCACGTCAATAAAACATTAATGGTAATTTAGTTTAAATCTCTAATATAAGGGTTTATTCTAAATTTCTTTGAGTAGTACTGGGCACTGGTATTAAGAGAGTAGTAACTGTGTATGTCACTTGTTAATAGGATGTACATTACTTCCACTCGGTAATTTTTCTTCACTTCATTTGTGAACCTGTTATTCATTATCAGACACAGGGAAACATTACTTAGTAGTTAGGAAAGTTTAATCATTCTGAAGTTTAAAAATAACCTATTAGCTTTTAGGCTGTGAAAGTATTTCAGAATCCCATACACATGAGTAGGAAGTTTTATTTTTCCATTTTTTAAATAGATTAGATGAAATTATCACTTTAACTCTTTAAAGCCAGTGGGATTCATTTACATAAATGACCACGTTACTATAAGTAGTGTTACCTACTGCTCTGAAAATGTTAATTAAAGTTCCAAAAATTAGTTCCAGGGGGTAATTCCTATCCTGACAGCTGTATGCACATTAAGACAATTAAAGTGCCTAAGGATTCTCATTTTATTTCTTGGTTATTATGTCTAAGTAAATTGATGGCACGTTATTGATACTTGTTCAGGATCCAGTGATTAAAACAAAAATGATGATCTCATCTTGATAGTCACATAGCACATTTATCCATTTTTCTTTTGATTTACAGCTTATTTTTACCTAATGCAGTTTAGTCAAGTCTCCTGGGCTTATATATATTTTTTAGTCTTTGATAACCTATACTAATGGACTGCAAGAGTAGCAATGTAATCTAATGGAATGGCTAACCCAGAGTCTTGGGAATGAGTTGTGATAGTTTGAAGCAGATTGTCTTTTATTAGCCTTATTTTATAATTGATTCACATTTATTAAGCAGTTTTAGCTGGATGGATAGTTCTGAACGGCTGAGATTTGAGTAGAACGTTGGAGGGTTATCACCAGAGCCAGCTTCTAGGAGTAGATGTGAATCAACATTTGGTGTTACCTGATAATTCTCAAAACCCTATTCTCTATTCAGCTTTGATAAAACACATATTAGTTAATTAAGTTCATTATAATATATGACAAAGACTTATCTATGTTTATTATTGATCTTCTTCAATGTAGTTATTAACTTTGTTCTGTCAATGAAGAATGACCAAAATATTAATGTTAAAAGTATGAAAGAAAAGTACACTTACACCATCCCTAGGTAAAATGTCTCATCTCTAGGGGCGCCTGAGTGGCTCAGTCGGTTGAGTGTCCGACTTCAGCTCAGGTCATGATCTCACAGCTGGTGGGTTCGAGCCCCACGTCGGGCTTTGTGCTGAATGCTTGCTGAGAGCCTGGAGCCTGCTTCGGATTCTGTGTTTCCCTCTCTCTCTGACCCTCCCCGCTCATGCTTCACTCTATCTCTCAAAAAATAAATAAATGTAAAAAAAAATTAAAAAAAAAAGTCTCATCTCTAAGTGAAATGCCTATTTGGATAACAGCATTATGAATTGCACTTCTCTATATACATTTCTGATTATGGCAATTTTAAATTTTAAATCAACTTTTCTTTGTGTTTTATATTTAGTACTGGAAAAAAGTGATTTGTGGCTAATATAACATTCAAGTAAAATTAACATTTATTCTAGGAGCATTCAGGTGCTACATACAGTCTGTCCCATTCATTAGAACATCTTGTACTTATCTGCCGAGAGACTCTCCTCAGAAGCTAATCTGTGGAATTTCTGCATCTGATCCAGCATCAATCACTTTGATTAGGGTCTCACTCCATGAACCAGGCAGCTTCTCTTCCACAGCAGCTCCATATGTCTCCTACAGCTGTTCCACTTTCTAGGCAGAACACGACTCTCTTTGACTCATAGTTTGTGTCCCTGTCAAAAAGACAGTTGATAGCTCCTTTATTTTTGATTGGCCCAACTCTCTTAAGTCTTGGAATATTACTTGTGGTCTGTCCTGTATCTGGGTACTGTCGAGTAAGAGAAATTGTGTCCATGAACGTTCTGATAAGCGATACAGTTGCATCAGTGCTCATGCTCAGGAACATTTTGAAGAGCAGAGATAGGGTAGAAACTTTGCTCATGAGAAAATTTCTCCAGGGAAATTTTCACTGTACCACCTGGTGATGAAAGACTACCATCATTTTGTTCAATGTTAATGAGATTAGACTGACTCTCCTTTTTCTCTGTGACTGGTTTACACAGATTTTTTCCTTGGAAAACATATTTTCCCATGTCCATATACCTGTGTATTTTATTATGGAAAGCCAGAACAACTATTATATATTAGCTCTACAGCCAACAGAAATTTCAGTGTGTTTTAGAACTTCCTGTCTAACTCCTTGTCACTCAAAATGTTAACTGCAAAAGCTTCACTATATGAAAACATGTGCAATAAATAAAATAGGAGCAAAATAGGTTCACAATAAAAGACAATATCCATTCTGTAAATGATCACCTGATTCACTCATATCTAAAAATACAGAGTTTTCATAGAGCTTAATGTAAAAAGATAAACAAAGCAAAAAAGTCTTTGAGAAAATAGTAGAGTATTACCTGAAGCTTGCTGAACAAACATTTTTTGGGGGAAAGGCAATAAAGCTTTTGAACTTGAACTTCTGAGATTTCAACTGAAAGATAAAACATAAATAAACTTGATTACCCTGTTGAAAGGATGATGCTGGGATGTCTTTGCCTAATTTGGTAAGACTTAGACTGTTGAGTTTCTGTCTTTAATCAGAACAGCTACCAAAATCAACACAGTAGTTACCATACTGTGAAGGGTCTAAATGAAATCTCAGTGTACCTACTCATGGATTTGGGAGGGTTCTATGAACATTTGTTATCACCAACAGCATCCATAGTCTTCAAAAAAATTTAATAGGTAATAACAAAGGAGTTTAATTGATTTCTGATATCAGTATGCTGTATCCTTGACTTTCAAATGGCTCTGTTGGTAGCAACTTTCCTTGTTTATGGAAATCTAGAAGTGGTCTAAATGTTACTTGATAATGTTTTATCTCAAAGGCAAAAAATGGTAGAATACTTCAACTTCCCATACAGAATTACATATTCCAACTAAAATTTAGTTGTTTAAATGAAAGAAGGAGGAGGCTGATGAAGTAATATAATTACAGACTTGATAGGAGGTTGCAAATGAATAAGCAGTTGGTAATTTGAGTAGTTAAGAACCATTTCACATTTTATTATAGCTGTAATTTTTAAGTTCATAAAGCATATTCAGGGATGAATACACACACACACACACACACACACACACACACACACACACTCATTTCTAGTAAGTGTAGCAGTCAAGTCATTTGGTGACTTAGGGCTGATCTTTACATTATTAGTCCACAATTCCATAAGCTATCTAATTCTACTGATCCAGTCCGGTTCTACCTGCCAAAGTACTCTCTGCACTAAATTCCCTGTCCTTCTATTTTTTTATTATAAATTATTATTCATGTCCATAATTTGGCTGATGAATTAAATCTGGGGGGAAGGTTTTGGTTAGACCTATTATTCCAATGGCTTAATCATTGGAAATCCTTAAATTGCCTAGAGTTATTGGCATATTTTTAAAGAGCAAGGTAAATATCTCATTGAGATACCAGGGAGTACATGACAGAATTATTCTAGCTAGAAGTAGGAAGAGATTGTGTGTGTGTGTGTGTGTGTGTGTGTGTGAGAGAGAGAGAGAGAGAGAGAGAGAGAGAGAGAGAGAGGTGGGGTGGGGTAGAGGGAGAGAGAAATGACTTTAGGGTTAGATCTGCCTTCTAAGGGGGTCTTCCAGCTGCTCCTGACTTTAGTGAGCCTGTCAGATGTTCATGAATTACCCTGTTTCATTGATTGTTTCATCCCTATGTTACTGAATCACAAGATTATTTAGAAGCTTTACTCTTATTTTAATAATTTTTGTTTCTTTTATTTCTCAACAGTATAGTCAGAGCTTTTCAGTGATTAGAGAAGGCAAATAGAAGGGTTGGAGCAGGAGTAGTGCAAACCAAGGGGAAATATGTCGTGAAAATGATAAAACATCATCTTTTGCCAGCCCAGTGCACACTGTATTGAGATGCATCGATCTCTTGTTTTACAAATGGTTAATATATTGTTTGCATTGTCTGCTTATAAAACCAATGCACAAACATAAATACTATAAAATTTAAAGCTATAAAGAGAGGAAGTCAAAACATAGATCACACATAGCAAAAAAGGCAATAGGACTTTGGTCCATTTTGAAAGTCCAGAGAGTAAACTAAAATATCAGAAGAAAGAAGACACCAAAATGGACTAGTTTTTAAATATGCTTTACTTACATGTAGCAAATGTATATTAAAAAGTGCAGCAAAAGATTCCAAATGTATTCACACTTGCTCTTTTCAAGATCTTTATAGTCTGGTAAAAGGTAGAAATTTAGTTATTGAACTAAATTTCAAGTGCTTCCTGAGTGTTAGAAACACATATCCAAAGTTATGAAAATGGGTAACACATGACCCCTTTGCTAAAAAGTTCCCAACCTCAGGGGCGGCTGGGTGCCTCAGTTGGTGAAGCGTCCAGCTTCGGCTCAGGTCATGATCTCGTGGTTCGTGGGTTTGAGCCCCGCATCGGGCTCTGTGCTGACAGCTAGCTAAGAGCCTGGAGCCTGTCTTTGGATTCTGTGTCTCCCTCTCTCTCTGACTCTCCCCTGCTCATGCTGTCTCTCTCTCTCTCTCTCTCTCTCTCTCTCTCTCTCTCTCTCTCAAAAGTAAATAATAAAAAAACATTTAAAATTTTTAAAAAAGTTCCCAGCCTCAGTAATCTTGGGCATATTTTAATACTCTTTCGAGCCCTCATTCTTCCCTCCATTCACCACTGACCTAATTTGTTAACAGAAATAATTGCACTTACTTGTTTATGCGCATGTCTTTCTATTACCAGTGGGCTTCTTGATGACTAACAGTTCACAGTGGTGTCAACTCTTAGCATTTAATGCTTGTCAGAATGATGAACAAATGAATGCATGGAAGAATACAAAAGTAACGATTTGTGAATGTATAGTAGGGAAAAGAAATTCCTCACTGGTCATACCAATGAGACCTTTGTGACTGATAGGAGCTATGTCTTAATCTCTTAAAAGTTAGAAATTCTTTATATACTTTAAAAAATTTTTTTACATTTATTTATTTTTGAGAGACAGAGAGAGGCAGAGCGTGAACAGGGGAGGGACAGAGAGAGAGGGAGACACAGAATCCGAAGCAGACTCCAGGCTCTGAGCTAGTGGTCAGCACAGAGCTTGACGCGGGGCTCAAACCCATGAACCGTGAGATCATGACCTGAGCCGAAGTCGGATGCTCAACCGACTGAGCCACCCAGGTGCCCCAAAAGTTAGAAATTATAAACCTGAGGGGTTGAGACATACAGATAGCTTACATGCTAATGTTGCTAGTTTAAAAGTCTGAAATGAATATTTTGAAATCTGTGTCTGGATTTAAGGTTTCAATCCAAAAATTCAATTTTGAATCTAAGTGGTATTATTTCTCTTTAATTTTTCAAAATAAAGATTCCACTTTCTCATGTCAGGGAATGCTACCAAAAAAAATAAGGTTGCATTGTTGAATGGTCTTTGTGAGAAAATATGGAATTTGTTTTGAGGATGATCTAGTGGACAAATATTCAATTTGCAGAATAATATTTTCATAGATTTATGGCTAATAACTTCCTAAGATAATTTTTTAATGTTTAGTTATCCAGAATGAACTGTGCTCAGTTAGAGAAACTAATATAGTCATTTTTCATTTTCCTCTCTTTGTCACCAGATAATCTTACCTGTTGCTATAACCAGTTGTTTGTATCTTCAAAATGTATCTAGAATTATCACCTTTTATTTCTAATACTTACCTCCGTGACTTTCATTATCTTTCTTTTTTCTATCGTACCCTACATACTGCTTGATTTCTCTTTTTAAAACATATCTGGGGGCGCCTGGGTGGCTCAGTTGGTTAAGCATCTGACTCTTGATTTTGGCTCAGGTCATGATTTCACAGTTGGTGGGATCCAACCTCATGTCAAGCTCTGTGCTGATAACACAGAGACTGCTAGAGATTCTCTCTCTTCCTCTCTCTCTGCCCCTCCCCTGCTCATGCTCTCTGACCCTCTCAAAATAAGTTAAAAACAAACATTAAAAAATAAAACATATATCTGGTCATATACTTAAACATTTTTCATGATTTCGTATTGCCTATAGAATGTAAGATTTTTGAGGTGGCATTCAGAATGATAAAGTCTGTCCCACACCTTCCTCCTTTTCTCTTTCATGCCCCTTTGTAGCCCCTCCAGTCTTGTGTAATCTAAACGATCACCAGTCTCCATGAGACCCATTCTTTGAATGATGCCAATTTTAAGGAAATAGTGTGATATTCAAAGGGTGAATAAAAATATTTCAAAATAAAAATATTTCAAAATTAATTTTTCTCACAGTGAAACCCCAAGGTAGTAGGGGTAACTATTTATAATTCACAGCTAACATCTTAAATAATTCTTTTTTTAAGTTTACTTATTTATTTTGAAAGAGAGAGGTGAGGAAGGGCAGAGAGAGGGAGAGAGAGAATCCCAAGCAGGCTTCTGCCTGTCAGCTTGATGCTGGGCTAGTACTCACGGGGCTCAAACTCAGACACCATGAGATCATGACCTGAGCCAAAACTAAGAGTCAGACGCTTAACTGACTGAGCCACACAGGCACCCTTTAAATGTTCTTGCCCATCATCAGTGTCTCTCCAATGTCTTAAACTGATTGGAAGGACAGTCAGTCTCCCTTTCCTAGCAGCCTTTCCCTGTCTCTGAAACTCCACAGTCACTGCTTTTTCTACTCTATCCCCCTTAACATTTTACTTGTAAATAGAGTTAGCCTGTTTGTTTTCTTTACTATTCAGTCTGTGTCTCTCATTACTCAGTTTTTTGTTTTGTTTTGTTTTGTTTTGTTTTGTTTTGTTGTTGACAAAAAGAAAAGCTCAGAAGCTGATGCTCTAAGCAAGAACTCTGATCCATCAAAGTCGGGGAAATGGGAGAATGCTTAAAATACTCATTTTTAAATAACTTCTGTTCTCATTACAGATCTATCCTATGTCGCAGTTATTCAGCATATGTTACTGACTGAAATTCCTCCTTTCCCCTTGTTCTCTTCCCTCTCATTATTCAGTATTCATTGTTTTTTTTTTTTCAGCTTAGATACCCCATTTCTTGAAGTCACAATTGTCTGTACTCTTCCCTATGGTCCCTCTGCTTTTTGCCTTTTCTTCTCATGCACTTACTATCTTGTACAATTTTGTCTTAGACGTTTCCTGTCCTAGATGGTGAAAGATGTGGTGGCCTGCCTAATGGTTTTATTCACTCTTATCCCCAGTATTAAACACATTGCCTTTTACAAAGGAGAAACTCCACAGGTGTTTGTCACATTGGTTTAACTTGAAGAAGTATATTTTAAAGGTAGATTTAAATAAATTCACAAGCAGTTACACTCTAGACTGTCAATAGAAGCTATGTAGTTTTGAAATCAAAGTGCATGCATTGTTTATCACAACATTTATCACATTTCACTATAAATTCCAATCATATAGATATACTGAGACATGCAAAGTTATAACCAGTATATTTGGGAAAAAGACTTTTCTCTTCATATTTGTAATTTCAGTTGTAATAGTTGGACCAACACTACAAAACCATGTCTTCAATGTGATCAACTTTACCCAACATGTGCATTTTCTTTGTAAACGTGGCTTATGGATAATTTGCTTATTTTTGCTTATCTCTGATAAATTTCTGCGTGATGGATGTTACATCATTCTAGTTTTTTTTTTTTTAATGTCAGGTACAATGCTCAGGCAAACACAGTTTAAATTCAACATATTTTGAAAATATTTTCATTAAGGTTTTGAATCTAAGATGATGAAACTATTTTTGTCTTTATTTAGCTTTTCACTGTAATATATAATATATAAACGTTTGAATAAGATTTTTTGAAAAAAGTCGTTTAAAAATATTCTTGTGAAACCCAATTTAGGAATTACAGCATTTGCATTATTACTGTAAAATAATTAGTAAGGGAAGATAAAAGTGACCTGAATATGTTTTTAAATATCTTGATTAATCACTGCCAAAACTGTGTTTTTTCATCACGTGGAGACATCATCCAACATAATGTACAATTTCCAAATTTAGATAAAGTAAACTTACAAACTGACAATGTAAATATATGAAAACCAGTTGAGGACACTTGAGAACTCAGAAATGCTAGATACTTTTAAGATTTGGAGATAAACTACAGTAAAGGTTTGGACATGGTAAAATATAATTATGTAATTTTAAATGTTTTAAATGTTTATTTAGTTTTGAGAGAGATAGATACAGAGCATGAGTGGTGGAGGGGCAGAGAGAGAGAGGGAGACACAGAATCTGAAGCAGGCTCCCGGCTCTGAGCTGTCAGTGCAGAGCCCGACGCGGGGCGCAAACCCACGAACTGTGAGATCATGACCTGAGCCAAAGCTGGACATTTAACCAGCTAGGCCACCCAGGTGCCCCAGTGTGTAATTTCAGAGTAAGGTAAACAATAAAAGATTGTTTTTCAGATAGGAACTTAATGAAAGTCTGTGCAAGTTTTTTGTTCCTTACTATGAAGTAAAATTACTTTACCAACTTGCTGAAAGAAGTAACACACAATCCATTCTTTGGACCTGGCAGTGTGGGTAACCAGAAGGCAATGCAAGGAAGGGGAAGTCAATTCTTTATACCTAGGGAATACTTCAAAATATTCATCATGTGAATTAATGGTTGTTTATGACCCTTACCTTCTGAAGCTGTCTGATAATGGGCATATCTGATATTTTTTCCTGTCCTCCAATGGCATAAAAAGCTGTGTTGACTCACTTTCTTTTCAGTTTCTTTCCCACCAGGATACAATAAATAGCCCATCCTGCTTTGCGTTCTTGATATCTCTCCTCTTCCTTGTTGCTGTGGTGTTCTAACCTCCTGGTGGTAGCCTTTATTCAGCACAGCTTTTAACACTGACTCAAGTTCTTTTTTTCTGTGTTAACTTTGCATTTGGACAACTACTTCAAAACACATATTCTACAAAGTTGCCCCTTTCCCCTGTTGTGTCAATTTGTTCATATCTGCATAAACCCAAGTCAGATAAATTCATCTGCTTGTCCAGGCCTACACCCTGGGAGCGTAATGATGGCACAGAGAAAGCACACAACCATGAAGATTAATATCCCTGTAAATTGTAGTCACTACCTTCATGTGAGTCCTCATTACAGTTAACCTTTGCAGGTTTTCTTGGCATTTTCCTCCTGACGTAACCCCATTCTCTACCATGGGGATTTCAGTGGTCTCTATTTATCTTGAACCCTCTGAGACTGCTCCCTCACCTTCATCGTTAACAGATAATTTTGCCGCCAACTTGTCAAAAGAAATAGAAGTCACCATTTCTTCCACAGATTTACATACTCATTCATCCTATCTCCTCCCCTCTGGCACTCTTTCTCCAGTTTAAGCTGAGGTATTCTCTCTGGTGACCATCTCCAAATTCTCCTTCTCAACTGGCTCTTTTTTTGTCACTACCTAAACATGTTCAAACATCTCCCATCTATAAGGATAAAAGTAACAAGAAAAATGTATTTCTCCATCCTGTGCCCTCCCTTTACTTTAGCAGAACCTCACTCAGGTCTGTGACCTCACCACCTAGTTTGTTTCACTCACTCCCTTTTCTCCATTTACTCCTTAAATGCACCTCAGCTCTCTATCTTAATTCCTCTTCTCTGAAAGTGCAAGGAATCTAGTGCAAGCACAGTTCATGATGCAAATTAATTTCTCGGGATTTAACAGATGATTGAATCAAAGAGTGAAAGCATGCACCTCTTTGCCCCCACAAACTTCTCTTTTGCTCTAGTTCAAGACCAAATCTAATGGTCACATTTGAAACTCAGCATCTCCCAGAATTCTTCCTCCTCATACACCTTATATTTTAACCCTGGACAAATCCATACATACTTCCTTATTGATTTCCTCAGCTCATCATGAAGATTAAATAAGATGTTACAAAATGTTAAAGTATTTAAAAATGGAAAGTTCTATAGATATGTTACACAGTACTATTATCAATATTTCTCATATATTGTACATATTAAATATTACTATTAAAATTATTTTGATAGTAGTTATTTATAAACATTAACTATTTTTAACAGTTATTATGTAAGGTTATTTTCATCTAGGATGAAATGAAAAAGAATGACTTGTTTCAGATGTCTTCTAGAGTTTTACAATGGAGTTAAATAAGTCAAATCCTTACATTGTCTATATGAATGTTTTATGACGGCAGCAGCTTTTTGATAAATGTAGATTTAATTTAGTCTCTGAGGAAAGCTAACCCGTAGATTGAATTATATCCATAAATACAGTATTTTTATTGTTAGAATATAATACTTAATGCGATAGGTAAATGTGTATTTAATACTAACTGAACCATTGAACAGTAATTCTGAAAGTGTTTTACAAACTATAAAACACTTACGAAACTATAAAGTGCTTTCACTAATCAATTTGGAAATCTTAACACCTGGTCTGATGAACATGCTTGTTTTAAATCGAACAGATGCAGGTGCGATGATATACCACATTAAAGTTATGAGTGAATAGATTTCCTAGCAATTACAAGTCATAATAGTGAAGGTAGCTAGGCTATATATATTTCTGTCAGTGAAGGAACTGCATAATTTCATGTACTTTCAGTTTTCTTTATAAACTAGCCTTTGAAGAATGAATAAGACATCATAGGGCATTTTGTCGGTACTATTGTGTGGTGGTTCTTCTGTTGTTATTTCTAAACCAAAGCTAAATTGTATACTAGAAGATAAAAAGAAATCAAATTAATCTGTGCAAAAAGCTTAGCATTTTGGATGCAAGAATAGCCAAGTACTAGAACATTTTTAGTTTAAAAAATTGAGCCCTTTTGAAGTTTAGACAGATAATAGCAGGGATTCTGAACACAAGGGATATGTGACATAAGGAGAAAATTATTTCCATTATATAGACTGTGTTGAATATGTTTTTACATATAATTCATATTGACTTAATTGAGTATGTTTTCAGACAAGAGAATGGTATTGTGCTAGAGTTAGTTAAATGCAGTGATAATGAACTGATTTTTTTTAAATTTATAGTTTCTTGTCAAGTTGGTTTCCATATAACACCCAGTGCTCTTCCCCACAAGTGTCCTCCACCATGACCATCACCCCCC
>CM053579.1:83369498-83400383 GCA_028646485.1 Cryptoprocta ferox | reverse complement strand
TGGCTACTCCGGCTTTCTTTTGACTACCGGTCGCATGATAGATATTTCTCCATCCCCTTACTTTCAATCTGAAGGTGTCTTCAGGTCTCCAATGAGTCTCTTGTAGACAGCAAATAGATGGCTTTTGTTTTTTTATCCATTTTGCTACCCTGTGTCATTTGATTGGGGCATTCAGTCCATTTACATTCAGTGTTATTATTGAAAAATATGGGTTTGGGTTCATTGTGTCTTCTGTAGAGTTCATGTTTATAGTGGTGTCTCTGGTACCTTGTATTCCTTGCAACATTTCCCTCATAGAGTCCCTCTTAGGATTTCTTGTAGGGCTGGTTCGGTGGTGATGAATTCTCTGAATTTTTTTTTATTTGGGAACACCTTTATCTCTCCTTTTATTTTGTTTTATTTTTATTTTTATTTTTATTTTTTAACTTTATAGTTTATTGTCAGGCTGGTTTCCATATAACACCCAGTGCTCTTCCCCCCAAGTGACCTCCACCATGACCATCACAATGACAGGCTCGCTGGATAAAGGATTCTTGGCTGCATATTTTTCTTGTTCATCACATTGAAGATTTCCTGCCATTCCTTTCTGGCCTGCCAAGTTTCAGTAGATAGATCTGTAACCACTCTGATAGGTTTCCCTTTGTATGTTAGGGCCCTTTTATCCCTGGCTGCTTTCAAAATTCTGTCTTTATCTTTATATTTTGCCAGTTTCACTATGATATGTTGTGCCGAAGGTTGATTCAAGTTACATCTTAAGGGGGTCCTTTGTGCCTCTTGGATTTCAGTGCCTATTTCTTTCCCCATATTCGGGAATTCTCAGCAATAATTTGATCAAGCAACCCTTCAGGACCTTTTTCTCTTTTTTCGTCTTCAGGAATTCCTATGATACGGATATTGTTCCGTTTGATTGTATCACTCAGGTCTCGAATTCTCCTTTTGTGCTCCTGGATCAATTTTTCTCTCTTTTTCTCGGCTTCCTCTCTTGCTATAACCATGTCTTCTAATTTACCTGCTCTCCTCTCTGCCTCTTCAATCCGTGCAGTGGCCACCTTCATTTTATTATGTACCTCATTTATATCCTTTTTTAACTCATTGCAGCTATTTTGAAGGTTCCTAGTCTGTGTATCAATAGCTTCTTTGATGTTTTTTTCAAGTCCAGCGATTAATTTTATGACAATTATTCTAAATTCTTGTTCAGTTATGTTGCTTAAATCTGTTTTGAGCAGTTCTGTGGCTGTGACTCCTGCCTGGAATTTCTTTAGAGGAGAGTTCTTTTGTTTTGTCATTTTGGCTAGCTTTCTGTCTCTTGTCAGTTTTAAAAGCTCGTTACGCACTGTGCACCAGTTAGTATTGCTCTATTAAAGGAGGCTCATTGACTGTCCAGGGCCTGTCGTTTCAGAAAGTGTTCTTTTAATGGTGTCTCTCGGTTTCTGTTGTTGTGCCTTAGATTATTTTACTTCCCTAGTCAGTGATATTTGGGACTCTCCACCATGTGTACTTTGGCTCGTTTCTTGAGTTAGCCCTGAAAAGCAAAACAGACTAACACACAAGGAACAAAAGCATGCAAACGCACAGACAAATCAAACCAACAAGCAAACCAAAAGGGGAAAAGGTGTAAAGCAAAAGAAAGGAAAGGAAAGAAAAGAAGAAAAAAAAAGGAGGGGACAGCGAGCAAAAGACTATGGACAGTCTAAAAGCGTGTAAGAGCCAAGAGGTGAGATAAGAATGAGATAAGGGATATATATCTGGATGGCATGGGAGAAGGAGAAGAAAAGAAAAAATAAAGTGGCAGCTCTCCCGTGGGGATGGGCGTCATTGGGTGTAGTAGGTGAAGTTTCGGGGGCTGCTCCCCGAGGCCCCGCGTTGGTGGTTGCAGGGAGAAGATTGGCGGCACTTCAACCTCTGCTCGAACCAAGCATTGCAAGCCGCTCTTCTGAGTCCGATCTCCCTGTGCTGAGGGCGAACCATACTGTATTTTCCAAGCTCCGCCTCGCTTCCAAATCCTAGTCCATGCAATTTAATACCACCACTGGAGGTGGGATGCGCTCCTGTTGGCAGCCGGCCTCCCAGCCGGGATCGCGCAGGGCGCGGGGCCGTCTTTCTCGGTGCCCCGTGGAATGGGAGCCGCTGCTGGGATCGTGCAGGGGGAAGGGGCCTTTTTTCCCCTGGTGCTGCTGCGCCCATGCAAGAATTGGCCAGCTAGATGGGACAGATTTCTCTCCCCGCGCCCAGCGGTTATATCTGGGGTGACAATATTTCTCTCTGTCCTGGGGCGAATTTTTTATCTCTTCTTTAGAGACAGTTCTTTGAGTGTTTTCAGTCTCTCTTTCTCTTCCCCTTGTCTCTCTGGGGCACAGCGCGCTTTCCCTGTGTTGGGTTGGGGCTCCCACCCCCTGCACCTCCGGGCGGCCTGTCCTCCAATTTCCCACTTGACAGTCACTCACTCAGGCCTCTTTGAGGTTGTCTTCTTTCTGGAGATTGTATCTTCTCTTTCCCTGCTTGCAGATCAGAGTATTGTCCCTTCAGTCCTTCTCAGTTCGATAGATGAGGGTGGGCGAAGATACAGAGCTCCCTACTTCTCCGCCGTCTTGCCCCTCTGAACTGAAGTTCAAGTGCAAAAGAAAACTTAAATTTACTTGATTGGCTATAGGTCATTTGAATTTTTTTACTATACCAGCAAAAGTGTGAAATCAAATACAGGTATGTTCTCCAAAATTAAATAATCCTTGACTGGTAAAGTGTTACAGAGCATCCATGCCTACATTCAGTTTTCTTGCAAAGGTCTTATTTCCAATTGTTAGATAATTTTTCTTAACACTAAAGAGTGTCATAATGAAATCTTAATTTAATGAAATTTGCTCTGGAAAAATTAGGTATAATGATAAACATAAATCAGTTAAAGATTCAGACAAGATACCATATAATTTAGCATTAATGTCTGAGACCAGGTAAATGGTTGCCTCACTGATTTAGTTATGAGATGGTGAAATTCTAGAATATGGATATTACAATGGAAATTGAACATAAAATATGTAGGGACATTTTCATAGAGTAATAACTAACAGTACTTGGAGGTGTGCTTAATGTGAAGAAATAATAAAATCAATAAAATTTCAAACAATAAAATTTTATACTGATTTGATTTAATGTTGTGTATATTCCCTTTACAACTCTGTTGTGTTTTCATCTACTACATTTTGGAATTTTACTGCATTCTTGTTTTATTTCATTAAGCTTCTCTTTTAATTTTTGCCTTCATTTCATCCTCTTCTCTGTGATTCTCTTGACCCTAGATTTTTTGTCCAGGCCATGCATTTTAGTATTTCATAGATGGAATCAGGATGTTTTCTAAAATTCCCTCTGGTTTCTGTGGAAGAAATTCCAAGACTTGTTAACTTTCTAAGCCTTGAGATAATTATATCCATATAGATTCAGAAAATTTCTGTAGGCACCTCTTGTCACACTCCCTGAGCCTTAAATTAAAAGCTATGTGTGGGCCCAGTGTTTGATAATATCTTGAATTCATGGATCTTACTCTCTTCTTTGTCTCTATCAGTGGAGATTTGTCACTCTATATAATCTAAACCAGTTTCTGGTGCCCTTGTCAGTCTTTACCCAGTGCTGCTTTCCTGATTCATGTGCAGTTTTTTTTTTTTAACTACCATATTTTCTCAGCATACTAAAAAGAAGCATTTTGCTTATAGATTTTTTACATTAAATTTCTGCAATGGAAATTTTTAAATATATACACAACATAGAATAATAAATGAAGACTTATATGGCCATTAAGAAATTTCAGTAATTCCTTTTGTAACCATTTAACCCATTTTTGTAGTTTCTGTATAGGTGTTACAGATGGAAGTATACATACCCATTATGCACTGTTCTAGATTCTTTTCTCTACCTGTACTTAGAGAAAAATTGCTTTTTCTGAAGTGCCTGCCTTTCTGAGGATGGCTTATGATCAGCCATCCACTTTTGTTTCCCAACTATATTTTGATCTGTGAGTTAGAATATTGGGATCAATGTAGGAAGAGAGGAGCTAATACAGAAAGACAAAAGGAAAAAAGGAAAAAAGAAATTGAACTAAGACTGCAGAAGTTCTACTGAACCAGGGGAGTAAATGGCTAATTTATGGTTAGTACAGTGCTGTATACCATGTTTACTAGGGTAATGGAGCCTTACATTTGTGACAGTGTCCTGCTAGTTGCTGTCTAGAAGGCAAACTATGCATAGTCCAGAACTATATTCTTTCCATGTAACTCAGTAAATACTTCAGGTAATGAAAGTTCTTCCTAAATTTGCCATTTGTCCTGTATGTTTTTAAAATCCAGTGAGTTTTTTTGGTGTGAATTTTAGTAGATAGTTGGGGGTAGCATTTCAGGTACTGTTAATTTTTTTTTTACGATGTAAACATTGAAGTTACTATTTGGACCTATTTTTCCTTTTGGAACTACTGCCACTGTCTGGCTTTCTACAACCTGCCCTATTGATCCTTGAAATCCATCCATAGAAAGATGAATGTGTGAGAAAGGCATATACTGAGCCAGCTGCATGGAGAATCATTGCCTCAAAACCAAGAATAGAGCAGAGAGAATAAAACCCCAGTTATTATTCAGTCATGACACATAGATCATTGGAGGTCAGAATTTTACCATCTTGCCATTCAGATTGCTCTATTCTTCTCTTGCAAGAAAGATTGAGTTCGAGGTGGGGAAAAAAGGCTGAAAGTATTTTTCTAGTATGCTATTCCAAGGAAATACTAGGAAGAAGAAGACATTTTCTTCTAATAACCCTTTGCCAAGGTTTGACTGGTTGTCTCTTCTCTTACTCTCTGCTCCTTAGGGTCTATTATAAAGAGCAGAGAGGGAGCTAAGGTTTATGCCAGACAGTAAATCTATGCTGTATTTTAAAGAAGCTGATAGAAGAAAGAGGAGAAAGTACGTATTTATAGAGTTTGTTATATGAACTTTCTTACTTACCGTTTCTTGTTCTCTTTGTTATTTGTTCTCACAGGAACGATTTACCATTTGGTGTCATTTTCTTATTCCTTTTTCTTATTCCTTATTCCAGCTTTGCTCCCATCCACCTTTTTGTATTATTGTCAAATATATTATGTTATATATATATATATATATATGTGTGTGTGTGTGTGTGTGTGTGTGTATGTATACACGTATATATATGTTTGTGTATATATATTCACGTGTATATATATATTTATGTGTATATATATCTGTGTGTGTATATATATGTGTGTATATGACTAGAAGCTAGGGAGGAAGGTAGCCCCACTTTATTGGCCACACCTGCTCAGATTGGGGTACCATCATTATGCTAAGATGTGGAAGGGGGATGGAGGAAGTAGGTAATTACTCAAGTCCCACAGATGCTCCTTGTTCTTGATGAAATTTAGTGGAGTTTGTTGAATAAATGTTTCTTCATTTGCTGTATCTCCTTAGGACAGTTTGCTATATGCCCTTAGGACAATTTAAATGGTTGTTTTTGTATGTGTGTTTTAATAATCTTTACCAGTTATGGTTCTTTCTTGGGGAGAAGAACTGCAGAACTCCTCATACTGCCATTCTGGAAATAGAAGTCCTCCATGCCATATTTTTTCTTTTTTTATTTACTTAGTGGGGGAGTGGGAGAGTGAGAGAGAGGGAGAGGTAGAGAGAGAGAGAGGGAGAGAGAGAGAGACAGAGAGAGAGAGAGAGAGAATGAATGAGAATGAGAATATCCCAAGCAGGCTCCATGCTGTCAATGCAGAGCCAGATGCAAGGATCCATCTCACAAACCCTGAGATCATGACTTGAGCCTAAATCAAGAATCCAACGCTTAACTGACTGAGCCACCCAGGCATCTCACAATGCCATATTTTATTTTATTTTATTTTATTTTAATTTTTTTATAGTTTATTGTCAAGTTGGTTTCCATATAACATCCAGTGCTCTTCCGCACAAGTGCCCTCCACCATGACCATCACCCCCCTTCCCCTTCCCCCTCCCCCTTCTGCCCTCAGGTTGTTTTCAGTATTCAAGAATCTCTCATGATTTGTCTCCCTCCCTCTCCCTAACTCTTTCCCCCCTTCCCCTCCCCATGGTCCTCTGTTAGATTTCTCCTGTTAGACCTATGAGTGAACACATATGGTATCTGTCCTTCTCTGCCTGACTTATTTCGCTTAGCATGACACCCTGGAGGTCCATCCACGTTGCTACGAATGGCCATATTTCATTCTTTCTCATTGCTGTGTAGAATTCCATTGTATATGTAAACCACATCTTCTTGATCCATTCGTCAGTTGATAGACATTTAGGCTCTTCCCAAGATTTGGCTATTGTTGAAAGTGCTGCTATGAACATTGGGGTACATGTGCCCCTATGCATCAGCATTTCTATATCCCTTGGGTAAATCCCTAGCAGTGCCATTGGTGGATCATAGGGGAGTTCTACTGATAGTTTATTTTAAAGGCCTTTTAGAATCCTTTTTGCATAAATATTAAAAACACCTAAGTATTAAGTATTTCTGTATATTTCATGCTACAAGTAAGAAAGATAAAACAAGACTTTCTGAGCATCCTTGACTCAGATTGCGAAATAGCAGGCACTCAAGACACAGTGTCTTGGTGAAATGAGGGAAATGCTAGCTTCTCAATCACCATTAGTTATGGAGTTGGTTGTTGAAGTTAAGTGAAAGAAAATATTCCTTCATTTTTAGGCTGAAACTCTGTCATCACTGAAATGTCCACTGGCTTGTTTCACACTGCTTAAGAGCTGAGCTAGAATTTCAGATGAATGCAAATATCAATGTTTATAATACAGATCACAGGTTGGGAAGGAAAACTGTTTATACAGTTTTCTCCCTCTCATCTCCTTTCACTCTTAGAAAATAGCATAATGTTGGAATCAGACCTCTTGGGGTTGGATCCTTGTTTCATTACCATGTGATGTAGACTTGGACTAGTTACTCCAAACTTCAGTTTCCCATTTTAAAAACAAAAGTACTAATAGGGTTGTTATGAGGATTATAGGTAATCAATCATTCTTAAAAAGTGCTAAGCAACTCCTAATGTATAACAATACATATGTGTCATAATAATCCCAATGTATAATAACAAGTTTAACATGGTAATAAAAATAAGGAATCATAAAACCATTAATTGAATATTATCCATTCAGCTGCTTGACATAATCAATAGAAAATTGAAGGGTACAGACCTTATTGGTTAATGAAGTGTAGCTTTGAGTAATAGGTAGAGTTTTCTAACTGCTCTCATATTCAGTGATTTCAGTTTATTGGCTTTTATTAAACCCTAGATATTCTTAATACCTTCTCTATGAGAATACATAATAGTTTTTATTAGTCTAGTCCACATAAAATTATTTTTATCAATGTAGATAAACTAAGCAGTGAAACTGGTGATGGCAGAGTTCCCTATATCCTTCACTCCTGTCCATCACATAATTTGTTAGGAACTCAGATTGTTTTGTGTACACTTCCAATTTAGTACCTGAAATGAGACAAACTTTTATGCAAAGCATTCTTCCCCCTGCTGTTCATTGAGTAGCTCTCACCCAGTCTCCTTCTATTGCACCGGGTGTTTGGAATCCAGAAATAAGGGAGAAATGGTTTCTTCAGCCGAAAGAGAGAGAGAGAGAGCCACGAAAGCAAACCGCTAGGGTAAATATTCATAGGTACTTGTGCAGAGATACTTCCCAAGTACTGTAGAAACACAAAAATCAAGGGCTGCCTAGGAAAGCTTCAAAGAAGAAAGTAAGGAGAAGTCATGTGAGGTTGTTTATAAAAGCCAGTAAAGGATTTTCCGGGTATGGTGAGATGTAAGAAGGCCATTTCTGACACTGAGAACAACAGATTGTGTAAAAGCACAAAATAATGAAAGTGCTCATGTTGTTCAAGAGATGCTGAAAACACCAGGCATTTGGAAAGTTCAGTGAACAGGATGGGGAAGGAAAATTTCAAGGAGTTTGGACTTCATTCTGTAGACATAGGGAAGCCAGAGAGGATTTTAACCAGTAGGAATGACATGGTCACTTAGGTCTTGAGAATAGTAACTTTGGCTGCATCGTGAGTTATTGGAGGGCAATGGCGCTTCAAATTCTGTTGGAATGGTTTCTGTCAGGGTAGCTCAGAGCTTGATATATAAGACATGTTTCTCTTCCATGACATAGAGTGTTCCCTCCTTAATCTCCCCTCTTCCACAGCAAATATGGTTAGTCTTGTTTTATGAAACTAGAAGAGCTGTTACGATGCAGCCACCAGCTTTCTTTGCTTAGCCAGCTCAGGTAAATTGCTTTAATGATGTCCATATTGTAAGGGAAGCATATTCTAATTTGGGAAATCTGTATCAGATGCCTCTGAAATTGTGCATTTTAGTGCGGTGAAGAAATTGAAGTACATAGTGAAATGTTTTGAAATGTTGTTACTAATGATATTATGTACCACCTACATAATGTACATTTAGAAGAAGTAAAGTTAATTTTGTGTTTATTCTGCCCTCATGATGAGAGGGTAGTGGTAAATATCTGGGAACTTAATCTAATGTGTAGGTTGTTTTAAAGTGATCTCTTTTCTTCCAAACAAAGAAATGTAATGAGAAAAATATATTGTGTACATATGGTAATAACTTGATTTGGTAGTTGAGATTTATATTCATCTTTTATAAATGATTTCCAGTGGCTATTATTCCTAGTCTGTTCTGTTGCTGTCTTCAGCTTTAGCTTTTTGCCAAGGTCATTACATGGCACACTAAACACATTTGCCCACAGCGCCCTTCTTTCTTCACATTTTTCTTTCAGAACACACACCCACACACACAATCTCACTCTAACTCACGCTTACACAAACACACACACACCTCTTTGCCATTATTGATATTTTTTCAGAGATACCTGTGATTTTCTGTGATGCAGTTGTATCATTACATGTATTTTTTTTTACAGTGACTAATTTTCATTTCTTAACTTCGTTACTATTCTGACTATTCTGGAGAGTGCTTTCAAAATTGTTCTCTTTTCCTTAACATCACCAGTAACAGCCCTACCATCAGTTGTGCGTGTTGCCATGAAATTAACACATGGGGTGTGTATAGATCTACAAGTAAGAGTGAAATTGTATTAGAGATAATAGCTCTTGCATTGCTCAAGACCAGATCACCCATGACCATCTGGTCCTATATCAGTTCATTTCTCTTATAATTCAGGAATTAGTTAGTGTTTTTGGAGTGCATGGGATGTAAACCCTGCCTAGAAGCTTAGCCGTATATGGGATTATCTTGAAATTTATGATTTCTTCTGTTATCATTGGGGAAACTAATTTTGACTGCTTAATAGTACAAAACACATTTCTCTTTATATTTTCAGGTAATCTAAAGGCAGTTAGAATCCCCCCTCAAAAAAAGATGTTCATTTTGACATCCTACTTTTAATTGTCAAAAGCACTAAAATGAAATAGATTGCTTCCAGAAGGAGTAGACTGTTGCCTGGCTTACATTGTGATTTTAGACCTATAATTTTTGTCTTTACTGTATAAGCTTTAGAGTGTTGATAATTTTCTTCGAAGCAGCAGAACTCAGCACCCTAATTAACACCTTCCACCATCCCTTTTCTGGTACTTGAGAAGTTGGCAGCACTGCAAATGGAAGAGAAGCTAAAATACTAAACATGGACCCAACACAGATGGACATCAATTGTCTTACATGACCTTAGGGTGCTTTCGTATTTATTTTGTGCACCAATTCCCCCTGGATACTGCTTCCCATTTCCCTATGCCATGGTTTCCCATGTTCATTCCTCAACCTTGAGATACCATTTACCAGTGTGCCAAGTGGTCACATAAATCTGACCTTTCTGGTACATTTAAAGTAGAATGAGGATGTACTGGTAGAAGGAAGTATGAAAAGGTATGTGAACACTTCAGGATTATTAATATTTTTGCTGGATACTTAATATACTCTGGAAAATAGGTAGTAGATAATTTGTAAAGTTAGTAGAAAATATGTTGTAAATGATTTCAATATAGAAAAAGTTTTAAAATGTTGACTCATGAAGTTAATAATAGCTTAATGATAATCAAAGTTCTACTTGTCTTTATTTGCTTATCTATCCACATATCACAGAAACGTAGGATTTTACAATTTTGTGGAGAATATTACTTATTTATATCAGATATAATCAGATATCAGTATCAGTCCCTAAAATATAATTTATATTACTTACACAAATGAAAATAGTAAAACTTATATCACCATGCATTGAACAGATTTGAGGTTCATGAAACTGGAAAAGAAGTTCTAAAAGTTTTCAGATCTTGAGAACTCCTGCATGGTAATTCTGTTGAAGTCTCTTGATCCTCAGTCAGTTCTTCACTTGTACTATTAGTGTTTGTATTGAGGTTCTAGGCAAGAGAAGCTAACTCTGCCTGTCTTATTGAGTAGGACATTGGTTCAGTCATAGACTTCTTTGCAGTCTATCACAGGCCTCATGGATGAACAGGAAAAGGACATTTCTAGGAAATGCAATAACAGTTTTATGAATAGTCTCTCTGGGGCATTCTAATCTTCTCATCAAGATAACCCTGTTCTTACCATTTCCCTCCACATTTCCAGAAGAGTGTCTGATTGTCTGAGCTTCATTCTTAGGCCTACCCCTTGTTATGATGTGGGGACAGGGATGCTGTGGTTGACGCTATCCTTCAGGATTCCATTAATTGATAAACGCCATTGCTTGGGTTTGCTTGCTTATTTCTCCAACTGCTGAACTACATTTCTGAAGTCTCTTTTCTCTGTATCCTCAAATGGAACGGGACATAGAACTTCTTCCCTGCTGAAATTGAATGCTTAATCTTTTTATATTTTTAAGAATTTATAAACTGAAACTAGTAACACCAAAAAGGCAGATGCTGCTAAATACACTCTGTCATCTCAGGTCTTCTCTGTGTATGGTTTGTTACTTCCACTGAAATTCCTAGTTTCTGTCATAAGATTCAACTTTTATCTAGAGAGGCTAAATCTAAATAATTTAGCTAGATAGATGGTTTGGGTTGTTATCAAGTCTAGAAATGATTGGCTATGTGTTCTGTTTCTGATTTCCTGTTCCTAACTATCTTCAAGAATTCCTTTTTGTGCATCCCCCCATTCCACTTTGGGGTCTGTGCATTACTTCAATAAACATTGATTTAGGCCTTTTGTTTGTCCGTCTGGAAATGGTAAATATTTTTTATCATGTGTGCCGAATCTGATAAATCAGTAAAGGCTCATGATGTGCAGTGCTGAGACTTGTGAGGGGAACATTGGAATCAGTTAACAGTATCTGGTAAGAGTGAAGAAAGGGAGTGTGGGTATAGCTCCTACGCACTTACATAAATCTACTGTGGTCCAGCCCTTGTGGAGATCATTATAATCTGGTTGGAAAGCCTGGAGTTTTGTATCCCAGTTAGGAAGTTCCCATGATATTCTAGGTGAGTAGAGAGGAAACCATGGATAAGGCAGAGATACTAGAAATGGAATGAATGATGCATGTAAGTGAAATTTTCAGTTTAGTTGTTACAGCTGAAAAGATGTAGTAGGTCCCCTAGCACTGCAGGCACACTTTTTGGTAACTGTAACACTGAAGAAGGGAAGCTATCTTGGTCTTTTTTGCAGTTTTGTTTACCTGAAGTACTTTTACCAATTTTTGTAATTCTTTCCTTAGATGACACTCCCCTTTCCTTTCCACTGTCTCACAGCCAACGGATGCTAGGTCTCACCAACTTGAGAGTCTGTTCATTAATAGTCTCTCTCTATTTCCAGCCAACTTCTGCTGCAATGTATGACTCCCATCCAATGACCCACAACAGAGCAGCCAACTAAAGAAGCTATTATGGACAACATGAGATAGAACTTTACCTGGCTCAAGGACCCACCTTTTCCCCACTTACATGTTTTCTCTGACTCCTCATTAAGGAAAGAGAGTTGTTCTATAGACCTTTACCATCTTTGCTTTGTGATACCAGCATGCCTTAACCATAATAGGAAACCGGTGTAGTGATGCAGTCTCACATTACTACTGCTTCACTCCTAAATGAGGAGAGCAGTGTGGAATCCTTTATTCTCACAAACTGTTCTGATCTCTGCTCTGGGTATGAAGTAAACTAATGTTGATTTTACCTGATCTGAATTCATTCTAATTCTTTAGTTTAATTAGTCCCTTTAGCTTTAACTTAGGCTCATTTGAAGACAGTTTTTTTTTTTTTTAATTGGAGATTCCTCTACTTCTCTTTAAAATAGCATCCCAGGTATGGAGAAGTGGCTTTCATGACACTGTGTGGTTCTGAGGCAGTGGATCCCCTCACCTTAGGCTGGTTCTTGAGGATTGGTGGCAAAGGCCATCTGTGGGTGTTCTGCCAGCTGATTGAAATTGACAGTTGGTAAAATTCTGAGTCCAGATTCTTTCAGTTTGGTTAAGACCTTTTAAATATCCCTGGTTTACTCAGGCACTGGAAACCCATCCCTAAAAGTGTCTGCCTTGTCTTCCTTTTTTTCCTTCAAGTACAGGCTATTTCTCTATCATAAGGTTACCAGGAGCTCTTTACAGTGGGCCCAATGGCTGCCTATAAAGCTGAGGAAGGCCTGGAGGGCAAACTAAGTCATCTCTGCGCTTAGTCATGTCAGTCTCCTTCATAAGTGGTTACAAGCTCTGGTGTTCACAGGCACCATGCATAGCAGTTTCCCCCTAGTGTTCAAAATGGAGGCAGAAATGTCCTCACTGCTTCTCACAGGTTATGGGACATACTGTTTCTCAGCTGAAGCCTAAGTATGGGAAATATATATATGCCCCCTGTCACCTTTACCTGTCTCCTGTCCTCTTCCCACAAGCCTCCAGTAAAAAGAAAAAGATCACACTTTAAGTTTTCAAAAAACTTAATCTTATTACATATCAGTAGATCATAGAAATTATAGAAATTTTATTAATCACTCTAAGTCTTGTTATGTTTGATTGATTGCAACAATTTTTAACATGTCTCTTGACTCTTTTTCGCTTCACACTCCAGGCTATTTTGCATTTTGTTGCCAGACTATTATTCAAATCACTTTGCTATGGTTATACTATTTTTTTTTCCCTTTTAGACACTCTAGGATGTACTAACTGTATTCCTTCTTCATGCCTTTGTTTATCATATTACCATTTACTGATAAGACATCCATACACCATCTTTTTCTTCAGAGCCTAGCGTTAGACCCACCTGAGTGAAACTCACTCCTTCCATACTGCGCTTTCTTCTTTCTGTAGGTTCACTAGGGAATTTTGTCCCTAGAACATATCTTGAAGTGACATTATAAGTATTGGTATTCTCTTTTTCCTTTGTATCTTTCCTCCTCATTTGTAAACATCTTAAACAAAAAATCATATTTCTTTTCTTCAGGTTTCACAGTGTTTCATGGGCAGTATTGAGCTCTAAATATTCACTTTTTTAAACACAGTTGGATAGGATTATAAAAATAAAAGCACATACAGAAAAATATGGGCCTGGATGATAGGAGTATTATTTTTATATGATATTCTTTAGATTTATTTTTTATGTTTTCATTAATAAGCATGTGCTGTTCTTATAATTTAAAATTGAGTTCAATACTGTAATTTAATTACATTGTGATTCAACAATTAGATTGTGTAGTTTTATGATACACAAGGAAATCTGTAGTTAATCAAAAAGTAGCATTTTGGGTGTTTTATTTCTAAACATTTTATCTACATTATTAACTTAGAATATTTGCAATGTTCCGTTTCTCAACTGTGACCATGATTATTCACTCATTTTTGTATTTCATCATTGAAGAGAGGCTCTAAATTTCTCACTGAAACTAAATCTCAAACCAAATCAACCTGACATAAATCTAATAAAATTAGAGTTGTTTAGAACAGATGGCTCACCAGAGATTTGAACCCAGTCTAACATGATCTGGTAGATTCTGTGAATCATTGGGCTTTTTATTTCAATTAATGGCCAAATTATAGTCTCTCATTTAGATTTTATCTATATGAAATGAGAAGATTGATTTGGATGATGTGTTGTTTCTTTCTAATTGTTACATTTTATGGTTATATGATCAGTCTGCCAGGTTGTTTAGGGAAATTCACATATGAGTTAGTGGGGACTCACAAATGTTAGGTTTCTCTGTAATGATCCAAACATATGTAGACGTGGAAAGCACTTTCCCCCTTGGACAGTAAAGGTATTGAGTAATCTCTTTCTGTATTTCAGAAGGTTATGTGGACTTTAAATAGAAAAAGCTCACAAACTAGGATGAGGAAGAGAAATGTACCTATTTAATTGAATGGGTTAATTAACTACTGCACTCAAAAATTATTTTGGTGGGAAAAAAGAGCAGTGATGCATTTTTTATGAAGGAATATTTAACTGTCCAGTTTTGGAATAAGATATTCTTAAGCTCTAAACTAAACAGAAGATGTTGAAGAAAACTCCAGAAAAAACCACTTCAGTAAATGTTGGATTTATGGCATGAACTTGCCATTTTCTCATCAAATTTAGGCCAACCTTGAAAATATTATAAGAGTAATATTTTCTCAAGGATGAAATGTTCTTGTTTAACTTCTACATAGAAGAGAAACATAAATGAGCCTATTGCCCGAATATTTAGATACACAGGTTGTCATTGAAATGTGTTCCGTTTTTGTTAAAAAGAAAAAAAATAAGTGTACTTATCCTTGAGTTGCATTAGTTGGACTGATGCGTAGAAGAAAAGGCTGTCTGAGGAATATATATACTAGGCATCACAGTAAAGCAAATATTGCAATACAGTGACTATCACAATAAAACAAGTCAAATGAATTTTTTTGTTTCCCAGTGTACATCAAAGTAATGTATACATTATACTATAGTCTATGAAGTGTACACTAGTGTTATATCTAAAATGATGTATGTAGCTTAAATAAAATACTACATTGTTAAAAAAAAAAAAAAAAGAAAAACACTGCTAACCATTAACTGAGCTTTGAGCAAGTCATAATGTTTCTGTAGGTGGAGGTTCTTATTTCCACGTTGATGGTGGCTGACTAGTCAGGGTGATGGTTGCTGAAGGTCAGGGAGGCTGTGGCCATTTCTTAAAATAAGACAGAATTGACGTTTACTACTTCATTTGAGTCTTCCATCCACAAACGATTGCTCTGTATTTGATACTGCTTGATAGCATTTTAGCCATAGTAGAACTTCTTTCAAAATTGCAGTAAATCCTCTCAAACCTGCCAGTGTTTTATCAGCTCAATTTATGTGATAGTCTAAGTCCTTTGTTGTCATTTCAGCAGTCTTCATAGTGTCTTCACCAGGAGTAAATTCCATCTCAAGAAACCACTTTCTTTGCTCAAACATAAGAAGAAAGAATTCATCTGTTTAGCTTTCATCATGAGATTACAGCTATTCAGTAGCATCTTCAGGTTCCACTTCTAATTCTATTTCTTTTGCTATTTCCACCAAATATCAGTTACTTCCTCCATTGAAGTCTTGAACCTCTCAAAGTCATCCATGAAGGTTACAATCAACTTTTTCCAAACTCGCATTCATGTTGATATTCTAAGCTTTTCCGATGAATTTTGAGTGTTCGTGAATGGTATAGTTCTATCCAGAAGGTTTTCAATTGACTTTGCCCAGTTCCATCAGTAGAATCACTATCTGTGGCAGCCCTAGACTTAGGAAATTTATTTCATAAATAATAAGTCTTGGAAGTTGAAACTACTCCTTGATCCATGAGCAGCAGAATGGATGTTGTTAGTAGGCACGAAAGCAACAGTAATCTCATTGTCCATCTTCATCAGAACTCTTTGGTGATTAGGTGTGTTGTCAAAGCACAGTCATATTTTGAAAGGGATCTTATCTTCTCAGCTGTAGGTCTCAACAGTAGTCTTACAATATTTAGTACACCATGTTTCAAACAGATATGCTGTCATCCTGGTTTTGTTGTTTCATTTATAGAGCACAGATGGAATAGATTTAGCGTAATTCTTAAGAGCCCTGGGATTGTCAGAATGGTAAAGAAGCATTGGCTTCATCTTCAGTTCATTAGCCCCTGACAAGATAGTCAGCCTGTCCTTAGGAGTTTTGAATCTAGGCATTGATTTCTTTTCTCTAGCTATGAAAGTCCTAGATGGCATCTTCTTCCAAAAGAAGGTTGTCTTGTCTGCATTGAAAATGTAGTTTAGTGCAGCCACCTTCACGAATGATCTTAGCCAGATCTTCTGGGTAACATGCTGCATGACAGTCAGCACTTGCTGCTCCACCTTGCATGCTGATGTTATGGGAAAAACTTTCTCCTTAAACCTCATAAACCAACCTCTGCCGGCTTCAGACTTTTCTTATGTGGCTTTTTCACATCTCTCAACCTTCATAAAATTGAGAGCTAGGGCCTAATGCTCTAGATTAGGCTTTGGCTTAAGGGAATGTTGGGGCTGGTTTTGTTCTTCTATCCAGACCGCTCAGACTTTCTCCATATTCACAAGAAGATTGTTTTACTTTCTTATCATTAGTGTGTTCACTGGAAAAGCACTTGGAATTTCCTTTAAGAACTCTTCCTATGCATTCACAATTTGGCTAATTGGCACAGGAGGCCTGGTTTTGAGCCTATCTCACTCTCAGCCTATCCTACTTTTCTCACTAAGCTATTGATTTAATGTGAGAAGCGTGCAACTCTTCTTTTCACGTGAACATTTAGAGGCCATATAGGGTTATTAATTGGCCTAATTTCAGCATTGTAGTGTCTCAGCAGTAGGGAGTCCTGAGGAGAGGGGGAGAGATGAGGGAATTGGCCTGTTGGTGGAGACCTCAGAACACATGCAGTGTATTTATTAAGTTCAGGGTTTTATATGGATATGGTTTGTGGTGCCCTAAAACAATGACAATAGTAACAACAAAGATCACTGATCACAGATCACCATAAAACATATAATAATAATTAAAAAGTTTGAAATATTGTGAGAGGTACCAAAATGTGACACTGAGACTCAAAGTGAGCAAATGCTGTTGGAAAAATGGTAGCAATAGACCAGCTTGCTGCAGGGTTGACACAAACCTTCAATTTGTAAAAATGCGATACCTGCAAAGCACAATACAGCAAAGCTCAATAAAACCATGTGTGTGTGTATTTCAGCACTCTTGCTCTCTGGTTTTACCTAAATAAAAAGATCATGACTTTTATTATCTTGCATTTTAAAGATTATTTTTGATGGAGTGTCCTTGAAACCATCTATCTCATCTATTTTAACCAGCATACATAAATGTTACAATTACTAAGTAATTTCATACACTGAAAAACATGACTACTACCTCTGTAAAAAATAGCTCCTTCTCAAAAGTGCACCATAAGATTAAAGGGATTGCTTTATTAAAAATCATACTAAAGTGCTTAGAAGTGTTACTTTCGTTTCCTAATCTTCAAAAGAAAATATGTAATCTTTTTTCATTTTCATTGTTTCTGACTTTTTGTGACTTCATTTTAATATATGACATTAAGACTATATGTTGCTGATAATCTTTTCCTTAATTTATCTTCTTCACCTTTCTATACTACCCTCCTTTATGTAAAAAAAAGCCTCTACCAATACACCACAGTAGAAAAAGTCAGAAAGATAAAAGAGAATTTCAGTGTATACCTAGCTCCAAACAGTTATTACCATCTAGGCATAAAGCCATGTGATGCTTATCACAAATTCAGTATTTCTCCTGGGTTAAATTCTCCTATATTTTTGTAGTTTATGCCAGACAATTTTCCTTTCTTTCAAATCACCGAGTATAATTTTCAACCAGGAAAGGAAACTTTTTTCTCCCATCCCGTATGAAATCTCAATTTTGTATTTGAAGATCTAACTCTGTTTTATATTTTTTCTGATAGATTTTCTTTCATTAATGTGTTTATGCATTAACACATTGCTACTTATATACTGTAGGTTTTAAACTTCATTAATAATGAGAAATATCAAAATTCATAGCATTCTTTCTCCTTTGAAGCATGTTTTCATGGGATAAGGCACAGAAATATATAGTTCAACTATGATGTGGCAAATTAGATTGTTTAGGTTTATGAAAGGGAAATGAAAAACAAAAAAGGAGAGAGGACCACCTGTAGTGGTTCATGGATGTGGGAATCCTGAAGGATTACTGAGTATTCCATACATCTAATGGTGGGAGAGCAGGGCAGTCAGGAACAGTCCAGGTAATGTGAGAAGAATTTGTAAGGATGTAATATGCTGGGCATAGGAAAACACTTTTTCAGGACATCTTGACTCCAGAAATAAGAAGTGTTGAGATAAGTGAATAAAATGGTAAATAGAGAGATAATAATGAATGGCTTTGAAAGCCATGTTCAAGAATTTGAACTGTATCCTAAGGGATTATGGAGAACCATTGGAGGATTTTGACTAGCTGCACAATTGGGTCATTTTAGTGGAATCGTGTGGAATTGGTTGGGTGAAAAGGCTAATGGAGAAAAAGGCCATTTTGAACACTTTTGCATTAGTCCGTTGAGAAATGATAAGAAAACTTAGCAACTGAGATGAAATACATAATACAAAGCAAACCAGAATATATCGACAGGATATGGTGGCTACTTTGAAGGCTGATGTGTAGACAACAGACATGACTGGAGCAATTATAAGAAAGGAAAAAAATCCAGGGAAGAATACTGTATCCTTTGAGGTATAGACGAATCCATGGGAGAGACTGAGCTGGGAGTAGGAGGAAAGTTAGCATGTAGATAAAGAAGAAAAGCCATCCCAAGATAAGATTTGCAGAACCTCAGGGTAATGAACAATAAGCATAATGAGAGGTTTGTACATCATGGTTTTAAAAAGTTAAGGCAACCAAGGATAGTAACTAGTAATTCAGCCATTTGAGAGTGGCTTACCCTTTGATACACTTGTAAATGGAATCCTGACTACATATTTTTACAACCAGGTAAGTTTGGTTACTCAGAAAAAAAACGAGGTCATGACCTAGATTTGAAGGCCTTCAACAAAAGTTATATAATTAGTGGTCCATCGATTAGCTATTATCTAGTTGGAAACACATTTTGTTCTGTGCAGATTCAAAGCATTAAGTTATTTTACCCATCATAACAATTTACTATCAAAATTCCATGGAGAAATAAGAGATTATTATTTATTTTGTGCTGAATGTAGACCACGCAGATTAAAAGCAGCTCATGAATAAAGGAAACACTAACTCTCTATATATGGGATTTCATATGATTATAGTAACAATTGCTTGAAGATACTATGATTTGTTATGTAAATTTTTACAGTTATGATAATTTCAAAAGCCATGTTATTTATTCAGTAGTTTAACAGCTCCTTGCTGTGAAGTTGTGAAAGTGACAACTCAGGAGGGGTATCACTATACTGCCCCCCAAAATGAGGATGAATTTAACATCTCAAGTGAATTCAAAGTGTATTTTTATAAGAAAGACTTTAGAATTAAAAAATGTATTCACTCTCTTTCTGTTTTCATACAAAGAAGTACTGATGCAGTAAAGTCATTACTATCCAAGGTCAAATATGACATACAAGAAGACTTGATGAATGATCAGAGTGAACGGGTAGTATCCTCAGAGAATTTTCTGGGCAATGGGTGCTTCATTGCCTGTTGTGCAAGGGCCAATCATGGGAGGTATATGAGTGCTATAACCAGAAATCCAAAATTTCCAAAGGAAGGAAATTATCATTCATCTGTTCATTCAATTAATATTGGTAATTGAAGATAAATCATAAAGATAATTATAAAGATAAATGAAACATACGTCTTCAGTGAATATATTTAAGAGGACATTGGATACATGGATTTGAAGCTTAGAGATCAGGTGTGGGTTGGATACATGGGTTGGAGATTATGGACATATAGGCAGTAGAGAAATTATTGGTTGTCTAGGGAATGTATGATTTGAGAAGGAGATTAAGCAGAAATATACATTGACATTCATATCTATATTTGGGAAACCAGCAGAGGAAAAAGCACCATAAGAGGAGAATGAGAAGGAATAGTTAAGGCCAAAAAGGAGAAAATGAAAAATGTGTTTTTTTCCCTACATGTAAAGAAAGTCATACTCAGGAAGGCAGTTATTAAAAAGGGCAAGTGTTGCACAGAAGTCAAGTAAGATGATTGTGAAAGAGTCTATTGGATTTGAAAATTAAGTCATGAGCACCTTTCTTGAGAGCATGTCCAGTAGAGATTTGCAAATAAATTAAAGACACTTTGGGGAGAAGGTGACAAGGCCAGTAAAACAATGCTGAACAATTCTTCTAAGAAGTCCCATAGTGAAGGAAAGAGGGGTAATGTTCAGGGTCTTTATTTTTTGCTTTAGGTTTTTTATTCTGTGATTTAGTTTTTGTTTCCTATGGTTAAGTATTGAAGCATGTGTACATGTACAAAGAAGAATGTTTAAATATGATAAAATCAGTACCTGAAAAAAGGAATCACATTAAGAGCAAAGGAGTAAGGGACTTTGATCTATGAATGAGCTAAAGAGTTCATTCCTAAGTGAAGCAGGAAGGAAGAAGGATGGAGAGAAAGGTGGGTTCTAATAGAAATGCATGCAGAAAGTTCTTAACCTTACTTTTCACTTAACATCACACAAAAAAAAAACATGAAAATAAAGTCACTAAAGAATGTAAAAATATGTTTATATTGTATTCAAAGGCTACTCTGTTTCCTCTCAGTTATCATTCTTGAGAGCAAATACTTTCTGAATATTCTGCCTAATTTCTGTAAGAGTTAATCCATATTGTTTAGGGACCAGCAGACTTTTGCTCCCTAGGAAAGGACATTGGAAACACATTAGTTTGTTTTTTTTCCTTTGATCAATATGGCTCACTCTTTAAGAGGAAGTTGTTAATTTCTGTGAGTCATTGATTGTGCTTTTTCTGAGAATGTACAATGGTGTGGCAATTAAGAATGATACATATTGAAAAGATTATTGCTCTGGTTTCAGATTGTTTAGTTCTGATTTTAGAGGTTTCATCTGCCTCTGAAAATTTTCAAACCTCCATTTGTATTCTTAGCATGTAAGAAGTGGATCTAGTTTGCCATTGCCTTCTTATACTGACAGTGATAGGTCTTAACTCTTCTTTGGGGAGTTCAAAAAAGAGGCAGAAGATCTGTTGTGGATATCTAAAGTGCAGACTACCTATTCATAATAAACTTTTAGGTATTCATATCTTTATAAGAGCTCCCATAACAGATATTTTGTCGGAGAGGTTCTGAAATGGAATTTCTGTAATATGCTTCGCCAGACTTTAAATTGTGGATTACTGTGCTGCCATCAGTGTGTTCATTTTGCGTTGTGGCTTATTATGACATTAACATGATCCTCTGAAAATAAAATGTTGATTTCACATTATCACGGCCACATGTATAACTTTGAATGTGAGCCCTCTCACGAACCCATTGTTAGAAGGTTATTTGGAAATAATGGTAAAATCTGAAACCTTTGACTTTTAACCAAAATCTTTTGGCTGTTCATAATTCCTTCATGCACATAGAATGACTGTGTAATCATTTGTTCTGGCTCAGGTATTGTGCAGATAATCAAAAATAACATTTTTTTCTTTAAAAAAATGAGAACATTTGCAATGAGGCTGTAATAGTTTTTGCTGAGTTTAACCTAGTAAAATATATAACCAATAAACATTTACAGTATAGGGTTAAAGTATCCTCTGATAAAAAGTTCCTTCGGGGCACACCAACCATATTGCAGTTGTTACCTGTCACTCAGCTAAAACCAAATCATTGTCTGACTTTGGGCAACCATACACCCTAAATTGAACATTCTACAATCCATTCCATGACATGCTGCTGAGGGTCTCTGGAATCTGTCTAGGTCAAATCAGATATCCATGGAGCATGAAATGTTGGCCAGTTGCCTTTTACCTACCCCTGAATCCTGTTCCGTCATGTGTCAGCATTGTGGCAAGTGTCATGAGTCAGTACACAACTGTAAAGAGAGCTGTATCATTATCTACTGTTCTCCTCGTAATGTTTCAGATAGGAATAAATCTCTATCTGACTTAAATCAGTTTCAGCACAACTGATAAAGGACTAAATTAAATACAAAGAAAATACAACATATTCTTCCTCTTTATGTTCATAATATATATATATTCAACATTATGTTCATTATATTGTTGAGTATATTTTAATATATAAATATATAATATGTAAATATATATAAATTACATTTGTATACATTTGTATTAAGCCATCTCTATCTGTGCCTAACAGTGCGTAATCTTCTATAGATATGGAAGACAATATCAATCATATAACCGCTCTTCTAATATTTGTGAATGGTGGTGTGTCATTTCCTTCAGGAAGGTGTTTTGTTTGTATCGGCTTACTTAAATGGAAACCAATTAAAGGAAATTAGAAAGCAGAAACAATGTTTGGCAATGACCCAAATATTATTGGAAAAACTTGTATTTATTTCTATTTTTAGTAGTGATTCATATATCCATATTTAACCTCATGAAAATCCCAGGGAATAAAACTCTAAAGACCAGAAGATGCACAGTTTCCTGAACAAATAGGGATTGTATCAGCAAGCCCTGTTCACAAAAGAGCCAGGGCATCCCATCTTGGTTGACCAAATTAGAAAACCCGTTTAGCATGCAGTTATAATGCTTAGGAGATCATGGCGCTTTAATAAATCCCTAAACATAGTCGCGGCCAGCATCACAGTGAAGGGCCGCCCAAGTTAAATATAGAAGCGTGTACCTGGACAGTCCGAGTTTTGCTGCTTGGCATGTTTTTTCCAGCGCTCCTTATCTATGCATTAGTGGCTAGTGTGGTATGCTGGAAAGTTTGAGGACTTCTCTTGCCGCCAATTAGCTGAGGGAACTTGGGAAGACCCCTTCAGCTCTCCTGGTACTACAGTAAGCTACAGGAAGAAAGATTTGTACTAGGTGATTTTTAAAGTTCTTAATGGATAACAATCTAATGAGTTCAATACTAGGATAATAGTAAAGAAAAGGAGAGCCCTGTCCTGTGGTGGGTATGTATATATAGAGTGTAGTTAGCGATTCAGATAAAGGTTATAAACAGGAAACAGTCTAAGAATTTATTTCAAGAAATAATTGAAAGAAATTATGTGTAAGCAAAGAGAGTTACCAGGAAAACACCTTCCAAAGTAGAGCTTCTATCTTCAGAGAGAGAGAGAGAGAGAGAGAGAGAGAGAGAGAGAGAAAGAGAGACCAGACAGACTCATATTGGGAAAAAAGTAGCCAAGCCACTGCTTGAAAAGCTACCAAAGGAAGCCTTCTTTAAAGGGACGGGTGCATTGCCGAGATAATCCCTGCTTTAGCCCTTGACAGGCTTGCACCTCAGCACTCGCCTCTGTTTGAGCTATTGTGTGCTGACTTCAGCATGAGAGCACTGAAATTGGGGCATGACTGCACATTTCATTACCATTGCTGCTTTCCCAAGCCCTGGGAAAATAATACTCTTTTTAAAACCTGTACCTGTCAATCCATTGAAAAGGGGTATATAATTATAATCAAGTTGTCTTACTATATTTTTAATTTATAGAATATAATCTAGGATGAAACAGTCCTCAGAGGAATAGAGTTAAGATTTTTTATCATGAAACAAAGCTAACCTGTTAAAATAGTTTAACACCCAGTGAGAAAGCTTGTTAGGCTATGTGTAACCAAATAGTCACATTTTATAGAAATGATTAGACCTGGTTTCAAAGTAAAGAAGTCTGCTTTGGAACATGTGCAATTAAATGCAACAAAAAATGAGTATTTTATTTAGTGTAAGGCTTTCAAATTGATGGAATGTTATTTTAGAGTATTCGTACATGAGAATTTTTGCTTGCATATTAGCTTTAAAAAACCTAGAGAGCCCTAATAGTTAAGTTTACTGAATTAAAAGAAGTACAAATGATGAGAGCTTATTTCTGCATTTTGCACCATTATCTGGGCTCTGATGAAAGCGAGGGATCATTTATTCTTTCTATAAGCATTTATTGAGATACCACGTAAATTAAAGAGATACCTAGATAAATAAGGCCCCTGCACTTGAGAAGCTTAGCTTTTGGGTGAAATAATAGAAACCTAGTAGAATAGACTACTAGAATTGTAACAGCATTATAAAATGATAATACCTCTTAATAATTACCCTAAGATAAACATATAATGTACCAAGGTATAATACTATATTCTATAGAACTTAGAAGAATTTCGCAGTCTATCTAGATAAGCCAAATGTGTTTTGGTCATGTGTGCAGAAGGGGGATTACAAGTGGGCAGCTGGCAGTTGTGCCTATTAAAGAGCTATGGCAGCAGTGGCGAGGATGATGAGGATGTGATAATGAGAAGAAAAAGGAGGGAAACAGGAGAACATTAGCTGACACAGTAGAGGTTACTGTGTGATAGTTTTCTAAAAGTTTTTCATCTATGAAATGCTCTTTGAAATATGTACCATTATTAGGCCATTTTGAAGTTAGGGAAATTGAGGATCAGAGAATTTTGCCTGCCCAAGGCCACACAGTCAGTAAGTGTATGGTTGTTGTTAAAATGGGTGTGCCCATGGAGTGTGAATGTTGAATGTTCCAGAGAAAGACTGAGAAGTATTGATGGTTTACATCGCTGAAATATCTCCAGTGGCCAAATAGTAATGTGTATACGGTAGTGCATGTCAAGGATGGATAGACACTATGGCAACCTGGAGGGGATGGATGATAAACTGGACAGCTTACAAGGCATCCCCATGTGGTGACTAAACTCCAGCCTACTTTGGCTCTCCAGCAATGCTGGCCCAACGTTACCAGATCAGATCATCAAATTGGTAAAGAATCTGAAATAAGCATTCATAAGTGAAACCCCCAGATTGTGAAGTATTTGGCAAGTGAAACCTCCAAATTATTAACTATTGGACAAGTTTTTTTAAGATAAAATGTCAAATGGGCTTCAGAGAACACATCAGTCACTGAGCCTGATGTGGCCCAGAAGCCACCAGTGCATCAGTCCTTCATTATCCAGAGGCATTTACTGACTTTCTCAAGTTTCTAGTAGTCTAAAAACCCAGAACAAATTACACAGTAGTTAAAAGTCACTTTCACTCAATATTGATATTCCTAATTACTTAGTGAATTGATTTCATTTATAAAATAATTGCTTTAAGAATAAATATAGGAGCATGTAAAATCAAAGTTCAGCAATATATTTGTAGTTTGTTGCCTTAGTTTTTATGCTCCAAAATTGTGAGTATCCCAATCCCCATCTGATTAACTTCTCCTGAGCAATGGCTGTCTCAGTCCATTTCTCTTATACCAGATTATGAAAATTATTGGGAAAAAAAAAAAGAAGTCTGACATCCAAAGAGTAAGTCATAAAGCCCTGTTAGAAACCCATATGACAATATTAAATCTTTTTATTTGGCTATCTGAAGGTCTAATCGGCCTCATATTTTTGATAATAGCAAACGCTGGGAAATGTCTCAACAAAGAAGTGACACAAATACCAGGGGTTTTCCTACTTGATGTCTTGCTTGCTTCTTTCTTTCTCCATTTTATCCTCACCCAGTTTGCTCATAATCCATGTTTTCAGAGTTCTTAATATTGCTATCCTTGATCTCTAATCCAGTTATAACTTGATGGTCTTGGCACCATATGCCACTTTTTACAACACGAGACATTGAAATTATAAAAATATATTGACACGGTACTGAATGTCCTGGGTAGAGTGATATAAATGGTGAAGAGCATCAACACCATGCCATATGAAGAATACTTAAATAAACTAGGGAAAGAAAGAATATTTAGGGAAAACATGAATGGTTATCATTCAATGGGTCTGCAGTGAAAAAGGTCTAGTATTTGAGCTAGTTTGAAAGTTTACTCTCACTTAGAAATATGGAAGCTATGAGGAGTAGATTTTAATTTAATCGATGAAAATATTAATAAAGAGTACTAACTAAGTAGTGCAGTGGATAGCTCAAAAAGTAGTTAAGGCAACGGTATAAAGGTTCCAAATTATCTGGCAGAATTTGTTGACCTCTGAAAGCATACTCTGTCTCAAGAAGCCCGGAGGAAAATTATGAATATGAGCTAATGCTGTCATTCAAGATGATTTCTGTGGTATTACAGAGGACACCATTTTATCTAAACTAAGTATAAACATTATAATAGACTATATCATAAATTGACATTGATGGGGCACCTGGGTGGCTTAGTCGGTTAAGCACCCCACTTCGGCTCAGGTCATGACCTCATTCATGGCTTGTGAGTGCGAGCCCCACATCAGGCTCTGGACTGACAGCTAGGAGTCTAGAGCCTGCTTTGATTTCTGTGCCTCCCTGTCTCTCTGCCCTTCCCCGACTCGCACTCTGTCTCTCTCTCTCAAAAATAAACGGTTAAAAAAAATTTAAAATAAATAAATAAATAAATTGACATTGATTGAGACCCATGGTTCATTGCTATATAAAAATATGAACAAATGCCACATTCTCTTGTCATATTGAGCTTATTTTCTTAATAGACTTATGAATAACAAATGATCCAACAACAAAACCAACATATCTAGAGAAACATTTAAGAAAACATCACCATGTGTCCATAATTATTCCCGTCTAGTATATATTTTCACACATTGTAATTGACCTGTTACATCAGATGATCTTATTTTTAAGTATAGAGAGTTTGCATAGCACTTTTTCTCCTTGCTTGGGTCTTTCATAAAGCTATTACAGTGCATGCAGATTATGCCTGCTTTTCAGCACTCTTTCCTAGTAAGAGTTTGTCTAAAATATACTGGCCTCACTATTTTATCCACTGTTATCAAAAAGTCATGACAGTTTTCTAGGAAAATCAGGCAATTTGAGATTATTCAAGAAAAAGTTTTTTATTTTAAACTATGTGGTTAATGTTCAATCCTTTATTTACTTTCACTGTATAGGTCTGGCTTGGGGTCTATTACAAAGTGGCTGGGGAGGTAAATGTGGTTTTTGTTGCACATTTGCATTAAGAAAATACTAGGCTTTTATAGAAAATCCTAATAATTGTCTTCAGAAGAAGTAGCTTTTAAATAATTACCAAGTCATGCATAGTGCTAGGCTCATGAAATCAAAATAAATTCCCAAAGAATTATATTGAATCCAACAAAGGGTTATAGAATATCCTTATGAAAAAATAACAGAGACTGTTTTGTAATCTTAGTCTATGGCCCTGAAAATTTTAGTCACTACTGTTATTCTCTACAGACCTCAGCGTGTCATGCTTCAGTATTCAGCAGTTGTCAGGGAAAAATGTTTGTTCCCTGGAGAAAATGAGATCAGTCTTACCTGTAAGCAAATTGATATTGATGCCTTTTGTTCTGGAAATGCACCTGCATTTTATTAATGTTCTTATTTGGATCATTTTGTTTTAACTGGTTAATTTTTCCACGTTATTCTGCGTGGGGAGGGAGCAGCCGAAAGGGGAGCTGTGGAAAGAGGTATAAGAAAACGCTACTGGATTAAGGGTAGGTAGACATAGCTTGGATTACTCAGAGGTGTGTTTTAATTGAAATTTGAAATATTTTCCTGTAGTTTCTTCATAGTTCTTATTATGTTTGTTTGTTTGTTTTTTTTACTTAAAAGTAAAAAATAAGGGCTGCTCCTCTCTACTTGTCTGTGTTCTCTATTTTGCCCCAAGTTAATAGGGACCTGCTGTGCTGGCACATGAGGGGAGACCTGTACGATTCACTTGAGCATGCTCAAAACAAATTGTGTGGCTCTGTTTGCTGAGGACTTTTTCTTACACTCTTCTTTTTCTTATTTCATCCCAGGGAGATGGAAGCCTTTGTATCACTTAAGTTTTGAGGCTAGGTGGCATCAGAAACAGTCACTGTGATGAATGTACTACTGTAATGAATTGGCCTGCAGGTGATCTCGACCCTGCATTCTCTTATATTCTTGGGTGCATATCTCCATGTCTTTATTTCTCTGATTTTTTTCGTTTATCTCTTTCATTTCTTTAAGTGTTCAGCAACACCTCCTTTTAATCAGGGAACTAAATGGTTTGAAACATGATTTCTTAAAGCTGGTTTGAAGGCTTAGAGGAAATAGGCTGATGTGTTCAACATTTTAATTATGTACACTTGCTTCATATTTTCTTTGTCTATCCCTCACTACCCTAGATTATTGCAAACTGTCCCCCAAAGTATACCCAGAGGAAGAAAGTAGTTCAAGTAGGAGAAGCCCTTAAATGCTTTTTTAATAAAGCTCAAACTGAGAGGAAAACTTCCACATTTAATTAATGAGAATTCAACCCTTTTAAAAGGTTGATGACTTTTGAAACTCACATACTTATATAATCTGATTCCATCTCTAGGGAGGAAAAAAAAGACATTTTGCTTTCATTAAAGCAAAAATGACCAAAAACGTTGACTATACATTTGCTGTTAAAGATAACTATATTTAATTCAACAAAAATGGGTTTTTCACTGAGTCTAAATGACCTGCAGCATTATAGAATTGGCTGCCATTCTCTCAGTCAGAAACCAGTCTGTGGAAAACCAGAACTCTCCTATACAGCTGGTACAAAGATTGTGCTTAGGGTTTAAATAAAATGAAAAGAATAAGGTGGAAAATTAGAATATGTTGAAGGTTGAAAGATTTGATCCTGTGACTTTTACATAACTCAGGAAGGAAATAACCCAATTTCTCTTCACTTTTAGTGGAAAAGCAAGTCAAAGTCATAGAGGCTGAGAACTTTATATGGTTCAAACGATTTATTTAAAGATGTTGGGGGAAATTCACAAAGACCTGGATAATGTTGGAAAACCTTGTGTTTTGAAGGCAGCACAGAGCTTCCTGGTACAACAATGCCATCTATTGGCTTCCAAGGAATGGCAGTGACCACAGCTTGTTTGGAATGTCTGAAAAGGGGAGAGAGTTTAGGAGTTTGGAACATGTAAATTGAAGCTCATTAAAGGAACACATGCTGTCTCCTATGCTTAACTCTTGAATGTGGAACTCTATGTGATGCATATACTGTACATGTATAAATGTAATGTCTGTGGATATGCTTACACACATTGTCAATCACTCTAATTTATGCTAGATCATGAGCCTTCCTTATCCTGTTTTTACAGTAGTTGGGTTTTTGTCTACATATGGAGTAGTCGTTGTCATACAGGAGGATTAGTTTTTATCAGAACAGACACTACTCTCTTTTTCTGGTATGTTACTTAGGTCTTAAGTCTTCCATACCTCCTATTTGCCATAGTTACTGTGATTTCTAAGCAGACTTAGAAAAGCACACAGGACAGGGACTTCCCTCAGTTGAGCTGAATCAGTTCTACATCCAGATACTAAAACACAGCTGGTGAGAAAGAAATTTTGGTTGCTTTGAGCAAAGAATAAAGCAGTTGATTGTGGTTGTCTTACTTTCTTTGTTTGCCTTTAGATATTATTAAAAGATGTGCCCTATAAAATTAGTTGTTAAAACATGTGATGATTCTGAAAGATAGAGTCGAGGTTATAAATGCATGCCTAATATTTACATGTGAGTCAAAATATACAGGGAGTACACCTATATTATTTCAAATAATACTAAGGGACTCAGAAATACAATAACCTGAAAACAATGAAGATGTCAAAATTGTCCACCTAAGATGGAGCTAGAAGTTAATGAGGTAATGAATTCCCATTACTTTTTGTTCTTGAATATTTATCGGGCTCTATGTGGGCAGTGCAGAGCCTTTTCAGGATTCTCTGTCTCCCTTTCTCTTTGCCTGTCCCAGTCATGCTCTCTCTCTCTCTCTCTCTCTCTCTCTCTCAAAACAAATAAACATTTTTTTAAAAATTGAGATGTGTTTTCTTCAGATTTCTTCAAAGATGGTAAAAAAACTGCATAACAGAATAATTGGTTCATGGAATTATTATATTTAATTATATGCTGATAGCTAGATTTACTTGATGTTTTTAAACAATCATTGCAGATAGAAAAATCTGTGCTAAAAAAGTAACATTTTAATATAAATAACTCCCTTTCCCTCATTTTCATAAGTTTGATCACTTTAATATTGGGGGGGTTCTAGATAGCACTTCAATTGACTGTTACTGATGAGTAATTTTGCTTATTGATTGTCAAATTGGAATAATTATTCCTATGCAAACTTAGTGTTTACTTGTGGATAGTAAAGACTGCCTTAGTCATTCTCATTTAAAACATTTACACTAATAAGACTCTGTTAAAACAAATATGTTTATTTGAATATCATGGTTTATTTGAAAGAAGAATCAAGTTAATAAAAAAAGAACCTATTTTATTGTTTCTGTTGCCTGAATAAAAATATAAAATAGTACATTGTTCCAAACTTAAGTGCTGTAAGCCCCTGCTTGTTTAGGTCTGCCATGTTGATTACTACCTGTGCTTTGTATGCATAATACCTTTCTTTATTTTTTTTTTTACTTTAAAAAATGTTTATTTATTTATTTTGAGAGAGAAAGAGAGCAAAAAGGGGAGGGAGAGGGTGGGGAGAGAATCCCAAGCAGGCTGCACGCTGTCAGCTCAGAGCCCAATGTGGCGCTCGATCCCATGAGATCATGACCTGAGCCGAAATCAAGAGTCAGAGGCCTAGCCGATGGAGCCACCCAGGCACCCCCATAATATCTTTCTTTATTTTTTTTTTTTTTTTTTTTTTTTTTTTCTGTACAGTATTTTCATTACCATTAAATCGTATTATTTCTTCTAAGCGTTTCTTACAAGGCTTTATTTTTCTCTAACTTCATGACATGGTTGTTCTCTCATAATCTCTTTATATTGATTACCAACCTAATTACATTTGATTAAGAATGTGCTCTTTAGGATACTGATTCTTGATAATATAATAAGGCTTGCTTTATTGC
>CM053579.1:83133503-83368998 GCA_028646485.1 Cryptoprocta ferox | reverse complement strand
GGGTGTGGAGTTTGGTGAGTACTTTGTAGATTTTGGATACTAGCCCTTTATCCGATATGTCATTTGCAACTATCTTTTCCCACTCTGTCGGTTGCCTATTAGTTTTGACTTTTCTTTTTTATTAAAAGATATTTTGAAAGAAAGATTTATAATTCTTATATAAATGAAAAACTAGAATATCCCTAAGTAGTAGATTATTATTTTTAAAATTTGAAAAAAAAGTTTTGTTGTATTACTAAGTAAACCACTTTTACATCTAACTGATTTATCAAAAATGAGACAATTTTCAGCAAGAAAAATTGAACTGTATTTCATTAGCCAGCAATAATGGCTTGTTTGGTTTAATTCATGTTAAAGTAAGGTTCTTGGTAAAAAAGGAAGTTTCATATTTAAGTCTAGTGTGAACTAGTGGTGAGAATCACATCTTGCATACATAAGTTCTAGGAGAGGGTAAAGAGGTAAAATCATTTAACTAGTTTTTCAAATAATGTTCAGCACTGAGATGAATCCTAAACATGTAAGTGACTTTGGTTCAACAAACCTTTGTGTCAAGCATTTGTGTTAAACTATTAGAAGAGCATCTGCTTTTTGGAAAGAATCTGGATTAACCACTCATTAATGCCATGATGCTTAGAAAATACTTAAAAGAAAATCAGAACAAGTTGTTTACCTATCTTCATACTGTACAGAGTATTTTCAGTAGTCTTCAGATATTTCCATAGCTAGATAAATTAAGTAACTTTGGGTATCAATAATAGTTGATGTATTGAATATATGAATGTTAGGAAGATGTGTTCTTAGGATGCTGACTGGGATAATGCAGGATGATCACTTTCTGGAAGGGAACATTTGTTATGTGTCAGGCATTATGGTAAATATCTCATATTAGTTATTATGTAATTTAACCCTCACTACAACCTTCTTATGTGGCTACTATTATTATTCCCATTTTATAGGTAACAAGCTTCGGATCAAACCGATGAAGTGATCGGACCAAAGTCTCTTAGCTAAACTTGCAACCTTGATGAACAGTGGCAAGATAGTGCCTCATGCTTAAAGGATGTGATCTCTGGCTTCAGGCCTGGCTTATGGTTTACCCCCAGGAAACAGAATACAGGCTAGCCCAAGTCTGAGGAATCATTACCAACTATCCACCTAAACTTTCTCCCTGGAAGCCCAGTGGCAGAGAGTCCGATCAAGGATATACAAGTGTGATTTAGAGGAGCCAGAGAAAGAAATAATGACAGTTCTCTAATTCTTTCTTGATGTCTCTTCCACTTGGTCCAGACTTTCCTTTCATCCCACCCTCATAGCCCAATCACCTACACTTTAGTCTGAATAATTTTGGAAATTATTTCTTGTACTATGACTACACAGAGCCACTTCAGAGACACTAACCAGTAAAACCAGCTCCAGATGTATGAATCTTCTGGGAAATCTTTGACTTCCTTAGTAATGTACATATTTTATGTACTTTTGTTTCTATATGCTTATTTTAAAATATGGTAGAGGGGCTCCTGGGTGGCTCAGTCGGTTAAGCGTCTGACTTCAGCTCAGGTCATGATCTCACGGTTTGTGGGTTCAAGCCCCGCATCGGGCTCTGTGCTGACAGCTCAGAGCCTGGAGCCTGCTTTGGATGCCCTCTCTCTCTCTCTCTCTCTCTCTCTCTCTCTCTGCTCCTCCCCTGTTCATGCTCTGTCTCTCTCAAAAATAAATAAACATTAAAAAATTAAAAGAATAAAATGATAGAAATGGGTTCTTTTGAAATGTTAAAATATGTAATTCATTTCTGAAAGTTATTGTGAATGCCAGCCAAGCCAGTATGTCATTATGGTGTCATTGGTAGTTTCTTACTAGTTGACAGCTTTTGGTTTTCTTTTACATTTCTAGATTTTCCTCTTTTATTTAAGATAAATGGCTATTTATTTAAGAAATTTTAGAAAAGACACCTAAGATAAAATAGAAACATACATAAAATCACTGTTAATCTCGCTGCCTAGGGATAGCCACTTTTAAGTTTTTTTGTGTATATCCTTCTTGGTCTACACTGATTTTTATTTTCAGTTAAGTGAAAATTCCGTTTCTTTTTTATGGTTTTACTTTAAGGGAGCAATTTCCTTTACCTTGGTTGACAATTTCATATTCATTCCTCTTCAAGTCCTTGTTTTGTATGGGTCATGCTATTATTTTTTTTAATTTTAAGAATATAAAAAGTATTCTTGCTTCCCCAAGAGGGTATGGAAATCATGTATTTCAACAAAATATGAAGCTATTTTCTATTCAAAGGATGTGAATGTTTTATTTCTTTATTCTCCCAGACGTCTTGATGTTTTCTTTCCCTACATTTTAGGAGGGCGCTAGTCTTCCTTTTCTCATTAGACTACTCTTGTTAACAGCTGAAGTTACAGCAAGTAAGGCAGTTCTCATCCTATCAGTTGCTTGCTGGTAGTCTGTGAATCCAGAGGCCCTCTCTTAGTAGTTTTGCAGTGGTATAATACAGTGGCTTTCCAACCTGGCTGACTAGGGGAATCATGAGAATGTTTAGCTTTTACAGCATATGTTCCAAGCTCTACCTCAGCCATAGTCCACATGATACTCCCAATGTTTCGTAGTTGAGGACACCCTGACTGACCCTGCTAACCCACATCATATCATAGTGCCTGGCACAAAGTAGGATACATAAATACATACGTTTTAAAATGAATAGAATTCTGGCAAGATTTACCCATGTAATGCATGAATGGAAAGCATATAGACCATTACTGTTTGGTGACTGTTTTTTTGTACAGAAATGTATTACAGTTTCCTCAAAGACTAATGGTCCCTTTCCAAAAGAATTGGTTTATACTGTGAGTTTCTGGATGTAGTTTGAATTCAGGGAAGTAGTACATTTGCCGTTTCTTTTAGTGTCTTTTTGAAGACCTCCTGGACATAAGAACTGAAGCGGGATGTTTTGTAGTTTTTACAAGTCCTCGAGAATTGTTGTTGTGTTGTGTTTTAAATGGTAGTACAAATAAAATTTTAAAAGTCCTGGACATGTCTAATAAAAGTTTGATTGTTCATTTGGCAAGTAAATGCCTCATGCATTTTATTGTATTACTTCAGAATGGGATTGATTGATAAACACAAACTTTAATTCTCTAACATTTAAAGAGGTATCAATGCTCTTTGAATGTTTAATTCCCCTTGATAATCACCATGATCCTTTTTAGAATTCACTTGAGAAATATTTGTCTATTTGAAACTAAAGTGCCAGATGATGCTTATTAATACAGTGTTTAGTGCAGTACCATACAAGAAACAGTCCTGGGGTTGCTTGATATCCTTGTGCTCTGGTAAAGGATTTTTTTCAAGCTGGAAAACAAAAACAGAAAAAGTTTAATGAAACACCTTCAAATATGGCCGTTGTTCTTACACCCAAGATGATTATGTAAGTCGGCTCATGGGGGAATATTGGTGCAAGCAAGGTAGCTATAAAATTAGTCTGTGTATATTAACATAATTTCATTATAGGTAGGGCTATCTGTGAAGAACCTAATCTTCATATAATTTTTTTTTCAAATAATGGCTGGTCCGTGGGAGGAAATACCTATAACGTCAGGACAGTTGCCACTTATAAAAAGCATTGTTTGGATGGAAACCCAGAGTAATTCACCCTCTGAGGTTATTACTTGTGCTTACACAGTGACATTTGGTATAATTATTCATATGGTAATATTCAATTCAAAATATTCCTTTCTTGAAAATACTTCCTTGAAGAAAGTAAATGATGAGAACAATAAAGATATGTAAGGCATGTGTGCATAAAATATATGTAATGTAACATTTATTGTAATGTATAAAGATTTTCAAGGTGGCAGAGTGAAAGAGATTAATCCAACAGCCCTTTATGTGAGCTGAAGGCCTAAGATAGTTCAGTATTTAACTTCAAAAGCATATACATCAGTCATCTCACTATTGTTTGAGTCTATTGAGAGACCAAGTAGTAGAGTGTCCATGGTGAGAAAGATTCAACTCTAGATTAATATTGGTTCTGACAAAAAAAAAAAAAAGAAAGAAAGAAAAGGAAAGGAAAGGGCAGATAGAACACATAGGGCACATCCTTCCATTTCATGGGTTCCATGTCAGGAGGAATCAGCATGACTTAATTATGAAACAACTCATTTAAGCCATCAACTTTGTCAATAAGCTCATCTTTATGTGTAACTTTGTTATATCAATTTATTCAGAGTGTCAGTAATACACTTTATAACTTATGCCTAAGACTGGGAAAGTATTGGAACATCCACCCTTTGAGTATTCTTTGCTTTTACTAATTATCGTAAATGTGTCGTGGGAAGCAGAAAAGGAATAGAATATCAAACCAGGTAACCCTGCACTGCCTGCCAGAGTTTGTGGTGGCGGCCTTGCTTTGGTTTTGTGGGTGTTTTTCACATTCACTTTGCTTATTCTTTATAAAGTTATTATAAACCCATAGGATTATTAGGTGGACTCTTGGAATTAAGAGAAAAGCTCTCATTTTTTATACTATAGTAACTGTAGATACATTTGAGTCCCTTAAATACATGCATAAGAGAAGGCCTGTTTTCCAAAAGCATAAAGCACGTATTGAAGCTTTTCCACTTAGGAGCAAGAGGAAAAAAAATCTGTTACTAAGGCCATTTGTTCATACTCCCAAGATATTCAGGGAGTTGTTAGAGCTTTCAGCACCTTATGTATTTTCATCAAATGTGAATATGAACTGGTCCTTCCAGTAGTTAAGATGAGTCATCCCCCTCTCCCTTACTGGTCTATATTTTATAGGATATTTAGTTCCTGATGATTTTCATATATATTGAAACTCACTTGATTCGAGTTAAGCATCCTATCCCATGACACTTAGAGGCTGGTTCCAGAAATTACTACACAGGTTAACATATACACATTTCAGCCCATCTGTAACATTAGTGTTGTACATATTGAATGGCTCTTAAACTTGTGGATTGCAACAAATGTCAGCAAAACCACTTTCACCAAAAAACTGGGTAAGTAGCAATCGTTTTTTCCCCCACTATTCTCATTATTTTTAAAATCTGTACTGATTATACACCATCTCTTATACACAGTTGCCTTTGAACTGATCACATGTTAACCATGTTCTTAAACTATCTCAAACCTGAGATGAACAATTGTATAAATACAGCAAACCTGCTAGAGATGAATGGCCTGGTTTTAAATGATCTTGCTGACTTCTAAACTCTTCTTTTTGATGCTGGGCAGAGTTGATATGCTCTTGCTCTGGGATATAACTATGTATGGATTTATGAAAGTCTATCAAACACAAGTTGAAACCTCTATATCCAATTTACTAGGAAGGACACCAATTTTTTTGCTTAATTATGATCTTTTAGAAAGGGTTGAAAGATGTAACGGAACTTCACAATTGTCCAACTACTTCTTAGTGAGGATCTTATCATCTATGGATGAGAGTTAAGTCTAGAGTTCGTTAGTCTTTCCCTTCTTTCTGTTTGCCCTATGTTCTTTTTTCCCTTTTTTGTAACCCTCTGCTTTGTTCCCTCTGAATCCAGGTACATATCTACATTCCCTGCACCATGCCTCTCTGCTTTTTCCTGTTCTTGTATCTTCTACTTACTTCCTGTGTCCCCTACAATTTTTTTGTTGCTGTTGTAGTTTAAACAGGTATTCTCCATGGTTATCCTATTTATTTTTAGAATGAATTCATCACTTTAAAATTATTACAGTGGTCATCACTTAAGCATTTCATTGCCAAGTTTCCTATTAGAGATTGGCTACTGGAAGTGTGGTACAGGGGCCAGCAGCTTGAACTTCACCTGAGGACTTACTAGAAACATATAACATTAGGGCCTGCCCCAGGCTTTGAATCAAAATCTGCAGTTTACCAAGATCACCAGGTCATTGGAATATACCTGGAAGTTTGAGATGCATTGTGGTAGAATATATTCCATATTCTAAAGTAGCATTAAAAACCGGGTTTATAAAATAGTGTTAATTATTTGTAATTTAAAGGGAAAAGGGCTAAAAGAGTATAGTGGGTTTTTTTTTTGTTTTTTTTTTTTTTTTACAGTGGAAGCTTTTGAAGGGCAGATACAGTCGTCTTAAACCTTTAACAATGTTCTCAAAGCTTGGCATTCCTGGGTGGCTCAGTAGTTTAAGCATCCAACTCGATTTCATCTCAGGTCGTGCTCTGGTGGTTCATGGGTTCTAGCCCCGCATCAGACTCTGCACTACCAGCTTGGGATTCTGTCTCTCCCTCTCTGCCCCTTCCCTGCTTGTGCGCGTGTGCTCTCTCTCTGTCTCTGTCTGTCTGTCTCTCTCTCTCTGTCAATAAATAAATAAATAAAACTAAAAAAATATTTATCATGGTATTAGCTATTATTCTAGGAAGAATTTTAATCAGTAAGTATTGAAAACATTAAGATTTGTCACATGTATACAAAGTAAGGGCACAAGTAAAAGCTAAGCTTCATGTGTATCCTTCAAAGTATGCAGGCCATAAATTTTACTATGTTTATATTTGGATGATAAAACAATATGTTTGATTATTATTACTAGAGGTAGTGATTATATAAAGCTTACAACTTGAGAGGCCTGGTGCAAAACACTTTACATAAGTTAACTTATTTGGTGCTTACATCAGCACAACTGGATGACAAAGTTACAGTCCCCGTTTTCAGAAGAGGACCTTGAAGCAATGTTTCATAGTCTAATCAGTGTCAGAGTTGAGATGTAAACCTAAGTCCATCTGATGCTAGATCTTCAGTTTCTAAACTTCATGGTGCGCTGCCTCCTTTAGTGGATAATGCACTATTTGGTTCATCAGTTGAACTAGTGGTTAAAAAAAATGTACCATAATAGCAAATCATAGATACCTGTAAAGTTTCCATCTTTGCAAGGTTAGTATTTCAATAATCACAGTAGAATCAATAATTTCCATTTATTGAAGTCTTTGTCCATTAGTCACAATCCCTTCATAATTTTTAAAACCTTCAAAACATTTCATTGATGTATTATTTTTATTAATATATCCTATAGCCTTGTAACTATTTGTGTATGAGCTTCTCTCCTTCCTATTATAACATGGTAGTTAAACCCTTGGTTTTGGAGTCCAACTCTGAGTTCTCCTCTGGCTTTGGTGTTTATAAGATATTGCATGGCAAATTAGCCTTCTCATCTTTAAAAATCTCTCATCTTTAAAATATGGATATAAAAGAGCATCTGTTTCACACTTTTGCTTTGAGGTTTACATTGGGTAATTTATATAAGTTGCTGAACACATTGCCTTATAAAAATTAAGCACTCAATAAATAGTATCTGTTAATATTATTAGATTTTCACATCTTGAGAATACAAATTTTGTCATACACATCCCTGTATATGCCAGTTCGGAGATATGCTGGGTAATTTGGGGATTGTGTTCAGCTGAAAGCATTAAAACAAAAACCTATCAGTAGCTTAAGCAGATAAAGGCTTATTTTTCTCATATAAAAAGAAATCCAGGAGCAGGCATTTGAGCACTGATGCACCACTAAGAATTCAAGTTTGTTTCATCTTTCTGTACCACTGTTTTTTAGTTTGTGGGTTCATCCTCCTGTTCACATAATTGCTGCCATAAGCTTGATACTGTGTTCACATTCCAGAAAGTTACAAGGGAAATAGTGAAAGAAGAAACAAAAAGGCTGGGGATGGTGGTGGAGAATGCTAGATAAGTCTGTCCATGCTGAAAATCTCTCCTGATATTCCTGTGAAAGGATTTCTGCTTGCATCTTCTTTGCCAAAAATTTGGATGTCTCTACACGTAGCTGCGAGAAAGTCTAGGAAGGTAAATATTCGGCTTTTAGCCTCTGTATAAAGAAAAACAGTAGAGAAGAGGGGTCCTGAATACGTTTGGCGTAACTGATCCAAAATATCCACTCTCATACTCTTTAATTAGTCTTTCCATGAACCAAAGAAAAAAGTCAACATGAAACCCTTTAAACAGAAAGCATCAAGCATTTTTATACAAAATGAAATCCATATATATTTAAATATAATGATTCCCTTTATCCAGTATTTTGCCACTAAAGTGTTTGAAGTCAGGAATGAAACTTTACACAGATAATTTATTTTGGCAGTGTTGCCATGGTGACAGGGAAAAAATTGTCCCTAGAACAGACCCTGGAAAAAACTGCTCTTAGCAAATACTCGGAGGTGTTTCTGCTGCTACAGATAATCACAGGAGTTGCCAGAAATTAAAATGTACAAAGAATAAATACAGTTTTTTTCTCCTTCTTTACAGAGTTGGAGAGATCTTACTTCTTTCTTAACCTCCATAGTCTTTTTGTGTAGCTTCTGTCTCTGCTTTGTCTCTGTGACAGTTTATCACTATTTCCATCTCAGTAAACACTCAGACTTGTATCGATCATGGATGTGTGATCTCAGGAAATTCTTACCTGCCCTCTTTGGCCCTCCCTAATCCTCCTCCAGTCCATCCATTTATGAGGCTGCTATATGCTCCCCCTCAGGCTCAGTTAATCTTTTGTGGATTTTTTTAATCCTATGCATCATCAGCTGACTGCACCTAGTGCAGTGTGGTCTCACTCTTCACCTCGCCACACCCTGATAGCCTCACATTCATAAAGACCCTCTCCTATCTACACAAAAAGTCCTTGTCTTTCTACTTTTACAGAGATACCCTTGACCTAGAAAGTATTTGATTAATGTAAGATTACTTGAACTAAACTGATTCCACATTAAATTTTTCTATCCATTCTTAGGTCTTTGTCACTATTATTTGTTGATTCCATGATTCATTCACTGATTCTCTAGCAGATACTTTTTTAAGTGTGTGCCAGAGCTTGTGGAATATACAGGATTTATAGAAATAAAGAATTCAGGGTACATTGCCAAGGAGATTGCAACTATTGGGGAAAAATGATTTTATCCTACTCTTAAGATAGTCTCTAGTTTTCTGGAAGTTTTGAACTGTAGTTGTTCCACCCCCTTCACACCTCCCCCAACCAATACACACACACACACACACACACACACACACACACATTTTTATGGAAGTTTCTTAAGGATAAGAGGGATTCCATCTACATGTTTCTTTTGGGATTACATTTTCTACCACAAGGACACAACGGGGTCCTAATAAAAATTAGCTTTTCTAAAATATTCTGGGGAGATACCTGAAAAACATAAAGTTAGTAAAGGATAAACTGTTTTCTTGATTTGTGAGAAGATTACACAACAAAATATCATACTGTGTAATTCAATGAAGATTTGTGAAAATAATACAACTTTAAACTTCAGAAATTAAAAATAATATATATTATTAATAATCTTTCCCTTTGTATGTATGTAGTGTGATGTTGTTACACTACTTGGTTAGCAGAATAGAAATTTAAGCCTAAGAGATACAAGATTGTTCTTTCTACTTCTTTGTTTTTCTCATTTTCTCCGTTCTTCAAAAATCTATCAAAAGTTAAAAATAACAGGGGTGTCTGGATGGCTCAGTCAGTTAAGCATCCGACTCTTGGTTTCAGCTCAGGTTACAATGTCACAGTTCCTGAGTTCGAGGCCTGCATGGGTCTCCATGCTGACAGTGCGGAGCCTGCTTAGTATTCTCTCTCCCCCTCTGTCTGCTCCTCCACCCTCCCCTTCTCTCAAAATAAATAAATAAATAAACTTAAAAAATTTTTTAAATTAAAAATAACAACTGATAGTTTGTACAGAATTTTATTATTTCACATTTTCTTATTTTTCTTGTAACATCCTCTTTGATTTTTTTGTTTGAAACATATATTTGCCACTGTTGAGTTATGCCCACATTATTTTTTACTCATGGAAGGTTATTAGGTCCCATAAAAAGGATGTAACTCAGTTTTTTACTTCTCTGTCAAACAAACAGAGCACCTCCTTTTACAAACTTGGGTGAAACTGAATTGATTGCTTATGATGTTTTCTTTTATGTGAACATCTAGTAAATCAAGTCAAATACTAAATGAATTTTTCTCATCTTAAGAGTAAATCGTTTTTCTTCCATAGTAACATAATCTTTTTTTCTGTGATCTGTAATATTTCCCAAGAAGTTAGACTCTTTGCAAGTGTTTGAATCTTAAATTATTTTTTGTTCTCTGTTGGCTCAAAGTTCTCACTCATTGGAATTACAAAACCCTTTCTCTTATTGCTAGAAGCATTTAATGTATGCAAACTTACATTTGGCTTGAGAGCATTTTTAAAAATAAACTTTTCAAGTTGGAATGTTCTTACTGAATTCAAGCTTTTATGATGCTGTTTGATTTGGCATATGTTCCTTGTGATATCTGCATTGAAAACACTTTGCATTTGAGAGACTTTCCTTGCCTTATTGGGACATTTCAACTCAATTTATAGTTATCAGTAGGAAAAGAAAGAAAACATTTCCATCCAAAAGAGGTTTCAGTAGGATTTAGCAGCAAGTACTTTAAAAAGAACAACAGCAGCAACCTTGAACTTTTGCCCACTTTTCTAAAACAAAGCAACATAACAAGATTATCTCTTCCTTTTTTAAGGATCCACGGGAGGAAGGTTCTTCCTAGTGTACTTGAAAATGTAGCAGTCTTCTTCAAGAAACTTTTCTATTTTGCCAAATTCATTTTCACTCAGAATGAGACTGAATTTATTACATGATTTTACCTTTAATGCTAAAATGTTGGCCATTGCCCGAATGCGTTGATCCTTCACAGAGAGCGTGTATCTTTTAGGGTACTTTTGGCTTCACATAATTGTCAATTCTCAGAAGTGTAGACCATGAAGATGGTTGCCATTTACTTAAAAGAAGCCTGGGGGCAGGTGTTTCCATTGTTACAAACGTACACATATCATAACTGGAGAGCTCCCCCTATTCTTCACAAATGGAGCACTCCTGGGGAATTAGTTTTTAACTCAGAATCGCCCTTTTTGCTCTGTGTTAGTCCGTTCTCTCCAAAGGCAACTGCTGTTCAGACTTCTGACAGTATAGGTTATTTTTCTTATTTTTGTACTTTTTAGAAATGGGATCATATATGATGTACTTCTTTGTGCCTGGCTTCTTTTGTTCAACATTATGCTTGTGAGATTTGTGTACCTTATTACATGTAATTGAAGATTGTACTCATTACTGTGTATATTACAGGGTGAAAAATACACTGTAATTGTCTCTACACTCTACTGTTTAAGGAGATTTCACTTGATAGATAGTAGTAATGCTACCATCAGCATTCACTATATTAGCATTTAGTAGATATTTTTAGGTGAACGTAGGTATGTAATTCTATTTGGTAAGTAGGTAAGAGAGGAATTACTTACTTATAAGGCATATATATGTTAAGCTTCATTTGGCACTTACAACCAGTTTTCCAGCTCAACACATCTTTTTCTTCATTCCGTGGATCGTATTTTGCATTTTGTAAACATATTTCCCAATCATTAGGAAAAATTAGAATATGTAAACTAAAAGCACTTGTGTGCTGAATTGCCTTTAATTAAAAATGAAGATATGAAGCTGTGAGGGGAAATAGTATATTTTTATTAGTTCACGAAAGAACATATCCATAAATGCCAAGAATTGTACCTTGAGTATATTAGTTAAAAGGTTAAAGCCCTGTTTTTGAAAAGTGACCTAGTTTTTTTCTTTCCCTTTAAAAGAATGTGATAGGTCACTGAGGGGAAAATAAATCCTTGTCATTTCAGAAAGCATTCCTGTTCTTTCTTTGTAGAAAGTAAAATTCTACCTATAAAACATAAAGATGAAACTTGAAGGAGGTCACCGGCAATAACTCTACCCACTGAAACACTTTTTTTTTCCTTTTTACAGTTTTCCTAATGTAAAAAGTTAAATCATTACCCTAAAATATTTGTAGCTTTATTCGTTTCCTATGTTTCACTTTTTAATAATACTGAACTATTTTAGGACATCTGACGTTGTCATCTGAACCATCAAAAGTTTTGATAGAATTTTTAATAGATTTTGAATGAACCAATTCCAGATTGGGTGTAGACTTGCCTATCAACCTCTTCAGGGCTGCAGGAGGTATTTCGTTTGTGTACAAAGTGCCAGTTTGTACTTAAATTGATATAGCTAACAATTTTCCAAAAAAAGTTAATTCCGTGATACTATTTTAGTTTATGTCTCTACTGTCAAAGTCTTCTTCAATGTCACTTTAAGTGAGAGAATCAAATGATACGTTGAAACATTGGCTTGAAGAAAACTGCAGTTCATTTTACTTTGATGAGAAGGAAAAATAATTTCCAATATTAGATTAGACTGAAAAGAAATATAAAAGTTTTCCTGGAAGATCTTTGTCTTTCATCCTTTTAAGGTTTCATGGAACTATTATAGGAATATTCCATTTTGACTCAGATGTGCCTTAAAGCATCTTCCTAAGCCCCAAGGCATTTGTCTTCAGCACTGTACCCTTCTGCTGCATTGCTGGAAGTTTTTTGTTTAAAAAAGCCTTTGGTACAATTCTTTACATTTGAATTTAGACCTGAACAACAACAACATCAAAGTACTTAATATTGCAGCTTTTCTCTATGTAATGATGCGCTCCTCTTAGGCTCTTTTTTATACTGCTGAACCATTTTCTTGAATGCTTTCCTAAAATGAGGTTAAGGAATAATGTGACATAAATCTTATACATATGCTCTGATTTTTAAAGAGTCTTTATTTTTACTTTTGTTGGTCCAAATATAGAAATTATCTCCTCCCATTCCCCTCTCCTCAATTAGCTGCCAATGGCCTGGAACTTCACAGTTTTACCTCATGTGATTCTATTTGTTTGTAATCCTATATTCAACATTGTACTGAAGTCTGTTAAACATTGATAAGCTGCTTTTTATGCAGCAGGTCCTCAGAGAGCATTGCACTAAAATGCTGTAAAGACTGGATTCGGTTTAGGTATTGTAAGGTGTTTTCGAGACATTTTCCTAGTGTCTGTTCTTCCAGAGGTGCCAAATCAACTTGGCCTTGATTTAATATTGCTAAAATTGTAATGCTGAGCTGACTTGGAGCATCGAATACTTCAAAATGAGTTTTTCTGGGAGTGATTTAACAAATAGTTCTGTTTTTTTTTTTGTTTTTGTTTTTTTTTAAAGTACTGCAGAATGCAGCGCACACACGGGACGCTATTGTGTAGTTGCTGTGACGCACTGAGTTCTTTGCCAGGATCTTAAGTTCCTTTTATTGCTATTCTAGTTCTACCTTCTTCTGTTATCTCTTGCCAGGATTCTCACGGCCTCATCTGATACTGTTTTTATTTGCTAAGGAGAATTGTATTGTGTTTAATTTCTAGTAAGGTGTACGGAATTAAAATCATCCTGCATTCCAGAGATAACCACTATTAACATTTGGGACTATATCCTTCTTACATGTTTTCTATACATAGACATATTTTGAAAATTAAAATGGTGTTATACTTTATCAATCATTTTATAACTCACTTTTAAAAAATTCTTATAATATTTTACGTACATAAAAATATATATTTATTTATAAGATATAAAAATAATAAAACTAACATACCTGTAACTACCACCGAGTTTACAGAATAGTACCAATACTTTTAAGTCTCATGTGTTCATATGAAATGTTAATCCTTTCCTTCTCTCTCACAAAGATAAGTGTTTTTCTGAATTTTGTATTTATCATTCTTGTCCTTAAAAAAAAGTTTCACTATATACATATGTATCCAAAATAGTTTTTGTGTGTTTTTGAACCCTCTATAAATGTTATAATGCATGTAATCTTTTCTGACTCATACTTATAATTCATCATTTTCTCTGAGATTCCTCCACACTGACAAATACAGCTGTGGTTCCATCATTTTGAATTCCACTTAGGATTCTGTGATATAAACATATGACACTTTGTAGATGTGGTCTTGTTGATGGGAGGTGGGTTGCTCTTAGATTTTATCCTAACAAATAATACTCCTATGAACATTCTTATATATGTCTCCTGGTACACACTAGCAAGAATTTCTTCATAGTCCATGACTGAGAATGAGATTGATGGATTATGATGTAGATATACAAACTTCAAGATGATATTCTTTTCCAGAATGGCCCACAAATAACCCTAAAACCATTAGTGTGTAGAAGTTCACTTATTTCCATATTTTTACCAACCCTTAGTATTATCTAAAGTCGTAATAAATGTTGCCTTATTTAATTTACATTTCCCTGATTAACAGTGATTTTGAATATCTTTTTACATTTATCATTCCTGTCTTCTTTTGTGTGAGGTAACTGTCTGTCCTCATATTCTGCATAACAATTTTTGTCAGCCTTGTGTTGATAAATATATTCTCCCTGTTTTAGGTAATAGTTTCCCCTCATTAATGATATTTTTTTAAAACTAGAAGCTCTTAATTTTAATGTGGTCATATTTGTTAATCTTTACTTATGGTTGTGTTTGAGTCTTGCGTAAAGAATTCTTCCCTACCATAAGATCATGCACATATTCTCCAACATTTTCTTTAAAAATGATTTAAATTTTCCTTTTCACCTTTAAATCTATAATCCACAGGAATTGAGTCTTTGAATGATGTGACAGAATTATTTGATTTTCTTTTTTTTTCCTAGGTAAGTAGTCCTTTACCCCAGTACCTTATGTTAAATAATTTATTTGTTCCCCACTGAACTGCAGTAGCAACCCCTATCCTATATCAAATGTTTTAGAATACAACTAGCTGCTATAAAAAATAATCTCCCATGTGAAAAGATTCTCAATATCACTCATCATCAGGGAAATAGAAATCAAAACTACAATGAGGTATCCCCTCACACCTGTAAGAATGGCTAAAATTAACAACCCAGGCAACAACAGATGTGGTGAGGATGCGGAGAAAGGGGAACCCCTTTGCGCTCTTGGTGAGAATGCAAACTGGTGCAAGGCACTCTGGAGAGCAGTATGGAGGTTCCTCAAAAAATTAAAAACTGAGCTACCCTACGACCCAGCAGTTGCACTACTGTGCAATTTATCCACAGGATACACAAATGATGATTCTAAGGAATACATGCACCCCCATGTTTATAGCAGCAGCACTAGCAACAATTGCCAAAGTATGGAAAGAGCCCAAATGTCCATCGACTGATGAATGGATAAATAAGAAGTGGTGTGTGTGTGTATGCACAGTAGGATATTAGTGATCAAAAAGAATGAAATCTTGCCATTTGCAGTGACGTGCATGGAGCTAGAGAGTATTATGCTAAGCTATATTAGTCAGAGAAAGACAAATATCATATGATTTCTCTCATATGTGGAATTTAAGAAACACATCAGGTGAACCTAGGGGAGGGGAAGGACAAATGTGGTAAAAACAGGGAGGGAGGCAAACCATAAGAGACTCTTAAATACAGAGAACAAACTGAGGGTTGCTGGAGGCATGTTGGGTAGGGGATAGGCTAGATGAGTGATGGGCATTAAGGAGGGTACTGGTTGGGATGAGCACTGGGTGTCATATGTAAGTGATGAATCACTAAATTCTACTCCTGAAACCATTATTGCACTATATGTTAACAAACTTGGATTTAAATTAAAAAAAAACACATAATCTCCCAAATGTCATTGGCCTAATACAGTGCAACTGGTTTTAGTTCAATGTTTTCCTCCACTTGATAATTCAAAGTTCCAGGCTTTTCTTTCTAGGACATTGTAGTCATCTGTACCCAGCTGGCAGATTGAGGAAGAAAAGATTAGAGAAGGCATCCCAACTTCTTAAACACCTCAGTCAGAAAATGATATCACAGCCCATATTTCATTGGCCAAAACCAGTCATGTAGCCCTATGTAAATGAAAAGGGTGCTGAGGAACATTGTTCTCTGATGTACAGGAGCTTCCCAGAGGCGTCTCTGTACTCTCTGGAAGAGTATGATGTTTGTAGTTTTCGGTTAGCTATCTCAGTTACATCAGGTTTCTGTGTGTGCACTGATCTCTTTCTGTTTGGTAGGGCAAGTCCCTCCACCTGCTTGATCTTCCAGTGTGTCTTACCTATTATTTGTCACTTTGTCAAGTATTACAAAGGAAAATTGGCTATTTTAATTGGAAAGCCTTGAATCTACAGATCAGTTTGGAAAGAGCCAATATATTTAGATAATGAGTCTACTTTTCCATTAGCATTGTATCTCTCTATGTAAAAAAAGGCTTAAATATTTTTCGTGTCTTTTACAATCTTATTCAAAATAATCTTACACTTTTTTGTATTTATTCCTAAGGATTATACTTGTGTTAATATTATATTATTTTGTTAATATTATAAACTACATTTTCTAAAATTTCGTTTTACTTTGCCAATATATAAACATGTAATTAATTTTTGGAGATAAATCTTGTATTTTGATATCTTGGCTTGATGAATTATTAATGGCAGTCATTTGTATTCAGATATTTTGGAGGGGTCGGTTGTATGTGAATATCATGTAATATATACATGATAGGATTTATTTTCTTGCTCATTTTGATATTTGCTTGTCTAACTGAATAAAAGCGGTGATAATCTTGATTTGTTTCTGATTTTGGAGGGATTTATTTTGATGTTTCATCATCAAGTATAATGTTTGCTGTAGATTTTTGTTTATAATGCATTGTATCTTTTGTAATACCTTGCAGGATTCTGTTTACCTATATTTTGTTTAGAATTTTCCATCTCTTCATAAGTAAAATTGACCTGTGATTTTCTTCTACTGTCCTGCTTAGTTTTGGTATCAAGATTACACTGATGAGTTTTGCAGAGGATAAGTTCTGATTTAAAAGAGATGGAAACAAAACTGTAAGGACTTGATATGAGAATGAATCTTGTGTGAGTGAACATTGAAATGCAAACAAGATTTAATAATGCAGTGGCAGAGGATTGTAGCAAGGCTGAGAGAAGAGGCTTTTGATTTAAAATAAAAAAGATAAGCTATGTGACGAGCATATTGTCTATACATAATAGGCCCTCAACAAATACTTCGTGAATGCAAACTAAATGGTCAGAGTTTGAAAAATAGGATCCAGAGGGAAGGACAGATAAGCACTTGAAAGCTACTGAATTGATAAGTTGTATGATTTAAGATTTCCAACAATATCTATAAGAAACACTACTTTGTGAAATTGCACAGATAAAGCATCAGCTTTGGAGATTTTGTGACTTTTTGTACGTATTTTTAAATGTACAGCAAGTATAGGAAAAGAAAAGCACTGATAAAACATTACTTAAGAAATGACAACTTGCTATCAATAACAATTGGCATTTACAATTTAAAAGGCCAAACAGAAATGAATGTCAATTAAAAAAAAATTCTTACTCGAAAACATGTGTGTGTAAGTACACAGAAGAGGTGTCATTAATATACTATTTTATAATTCATTTGAAATGTGAGTAGCCCCTTTTTATCTTTGGCTTTCAAAACACATCCTCACCACTCATAATAACCAACATTTAAAGCAGATCCCTCATGACTGTTATTTGTTGTTCACTTAAATGCGCCTATTTTTGGTGACTTTTAAAGTCCCCAAAGCAGTTTTGTCCAGGTTGATTTTTCTCTCTATCTCTACATTGCAGTAGTTATTGAAAGTGATTTCACTTGCAAGATAAGACATTTGTTGACACATGTAAATGGCTTACTTTCAACCAAGAGATTGACTCACATTTCAACAACTGCAAGATGGGGTATCATGCCAAAATTTGTTCTGGTTTTCAGATTATAAACTAAAGCCTAAAATTTGTGCTGCACAAACATTCATCTTATTCAGTCTAACATATTTGTATGCATACTTATTTTCTTTATAAGTACTGAATGACTAAAATGTGTTTTCTATGTGCTTACATAAATATAGTAGCAATGAGACACTGATAATAATAATAATAATAATAGTAGAAAGATTTATTGATTCCTCACTAAGTGCCAAGTTCTAATCAAAATGCTTTATGGCTATCATTGTACAAAACACTTAAGTAACCTTATGTGGAAGATACATTTAGTCCTGTGTTATAGAAAGGGGGATAGACAAGAGACACAGAGAGGTTAAAGAATGTGCTCCTTATTACAAAGCTGGAAGTTCTGAAGCTGAAATTCTAACCCATGCATGCTCACCCCAATATCTACCCTCTAATGAAAAGAATCTATTCAGATTTTATAGTAGTTGAAATTCAAAATGAGAAGTTTGGAATAATATAATCAAATACCAAAACTTAATATGTTCAGGTGGTAGCATTATTTGGACAGGTTATATTTGATATGGAATCTCTAATTTTTTTAAAAAATGGATTTATTGTGAGGTAAAGTGTACAATTTTAAAAAATTTCATATTAGTTGACCTAGGTTTGCAATATAAGTACTTTTATCTTTGATTATCCACATATGATAGCCTAGTATGTGTGACATGTTATTTTATAATTAGTTCATGGTAAGTTATTTAAAAAAATACAAAGATCAAAAGCCATTGAGCGCTGTATTTATGTATTAAGAGCATGTGTACTCATGGCTTGGGAGAACAAATATCATTAAAATGTCCATTCTACCCAAAACGATCTACAGATTTTTTTTATTGCAATCCCTATCATATCACCAACAACATATTTCACAGATATAGAGCAAATAATCCTACAATTTGGATAGAACCACAAAAGGTTCTCTGAATAAGCAAAGCAAGCTTGGAAAAGAATAATACTGGACATATCACAATCCCAGATTTCAAGATATACTTCAAAGCTGTAGTAATCAAAACAGTATAGTACTGGCATAGAAACAGACACATAGTTCAGTGAGACAAAATAAATAGCCCAGAAATTATCCCATGATTATATTGCCAGTTAATCTACAACAAAGGAGAGAAGAATATGCAATGGGAAAAATACAGTCTCTTCAAAAATGGTTTTGGGAAAACTGGACAGCTACATGCCAAAAAAAGAAAATGGACCACTTTCTTATACCACACACAAATAAATTAAAAATGGATTTATGACCTATATGTGAGACTCAAGACCATAAGTTTTATAGAATAGGGCACACGTGGTTGTTTCTTTGACATCAGCCATAGAAGCACTTTTCTAGATATGTTTCCTGAGGTCAGGGAATCAAAAGCAGAAATAATCTATTGGTGCTGCATCAAATTACAAAAGTTTCACACAGCAAAGGAAGCAGTCAGCAAAACAAAAAGACAACCTACTGCATGGGAGAAGATTTTTGCAAATGATATGTCTGAAAAGGGGTTAGTATCCAAAATATACAAAGAACTTTTGTAACTGAGAACAAAAATCCCAAATATTCCAATAAAAAATGGGCAAAGGGCCTAAACAGACTTTTTCCAAAGAAGACATACAAATGGCCAACAGATACATGCAAGGATGCTCAGCATCACTAATAGGGAAATCACATCAAAACCACAATGAGATATCACCTCACACCTGTAAGAATGGCTAAAATAGAAGAAAACACAAGAAACAACAAGTGTTGAGGATGTGGAGAAAAAGGAACACTTATAAACTGTTGGTGGGAATGCAAAGTGGTGTAGCCACTGTGGGAAACAGTATGGAGGTTCCTCAACAAATTAGAAATATAATTACCATAGGATCCAGTAATTCAACTATTAGGAATTTACCCAAAGAATATGAAAACACTAATTCAAAAAGATAAATATACCCTTGTGTTTATAGCATCATTATTTACAATGGCCAAGACATTGAAGCAACCCAAGTGTCCATCCATAGATGAATGGATGAAGAAAAAGTGGGGTGTGTCTGTATGTGTGTGTGTACACATATACACAATAGAATATTACTCAGCCATAAAAAAGAATGAAATCTTGCTATTTGCAACAACATGGATGGACCTAGAGAGTATGATCCTAAGTGAAATACATGTTAGAGAAGACAAATACCACATGATTTCACTCATTTGTGGAATTTAAGAAACAAATGAACAAAGAAAAAAAAGAGACGAAGAAAACCCTCTTAAATATAGAAGACAAAATGGTGGTTACCACAGCAGAGAAGGATGGGGAGATAGGTGAAATAGGTGAAGGGGATTAAGAGTAAATTTACTGTAATGAGCACTGCATAATGTATAGAATTGTTGATTCACTATATTGTACACCAGAAACTAACACAATGTAAATATAGGAATTTAAAAAAATGAAAAAGCCTAGAATAAATTAAAAAAAAGAGTACACTTGTTAATCCAGACAAATAGAGCATAACTACTATAACAACCCAAATCCGAGTCCTTGGGGCCATTAAAAAAAAGTCTTATATTTAGCCATAAATATAGGTAGGGGCACCTGGATGGCTCACTTGGTTAAGCAACCGACTCATTTGTTAAATGTTGACCATATTTGGTTCTTTTAAAATAAAATCTATATAAAATAATTGACTCCTAAATGTGTATGTATTTGCAGGTCAGATTTCTCTCATATCCTTCCCATCTTTATTCATTATCTATTGCTACATAAAAATATTACCCAGAACTTAATGTGTTAAAATGAAACATGTATCACCTCATAGTTTCTGTGGATTAGGAATCTTGACATGGCTTAGCTGGGTCTTATGGCTCAGGGTCACTCATAGGGCTGCAGTCAACATTTTGGCTGGGGCAGCAATCATCTCAGGTTTCAGTTGAGACATGGTCTGCTTCCAAGATGACTCAATGGTAGTTGGCAGGACTCGATCCCTTAAAAGTTGTTGGACCAAGTTTTTGTCTGGCTGTTGACCAGGGGCCACCCTCAGTTTCTTGCCACGTGGACTTTTCAATAGGGCACCTGGCTTTATCAAAGTGAGTAGTGATTAATGAGGGAGTGTCAGTAAAATGGAAATCCATATTTTGTGATTTAATCTCAGAAGTGACCTCCCCTCACTTTTGCCTTATTAACCATTCACTAGGCCCATCCCACACTCAAAGGAAGAGGATCACACAAGGTCATGAATAACAAGAGGCAGGGATTATTAGAGGCCTACAGCAGTAATATATCAAATTAACTTGGATATGATATAAGCATCTTAAACTTAAAGTATCCAAAATGGATCATGGCTTCTTAACTTCCCAAACTTGGTATCCTCTAGCCGCCTTCTCAGTTAATGGTAGTACAATATACCTCTACTTTCTGGTCAGACCTGGGGTTGATCTTTGATTTCATTGTAACTCATTGACACACTGAACATATTTGTGAGTCCTGTTGGTATTATTTCCAAATTGTATATCAATTCTGATGATTTTTGAACATTTCATTTTTAAATGTTGTCTAAACCAGGATAAGTGCTTTCCTAACTACTGCGTTAGCCTCTAACCTAATTAGTATCCTTTTTTCCAATTTTTCTTCCATTATGGCCCATTCTTCATATGGTAGCCAAGGTAAACTTTTAAATAATGAATATTATCTTATTAATACCAGTATTAGTTCTCCATGACCACATCAAGAAAATTATCAATGGGGTGCCTGGGGTGGCATAGTCAGTTAAGCATCCAACTTAAGCTCAGGTCATGAACTCATGGTTCATGAGTTCGAACCCTGTGTCGGGCTCTGTGCTGACCCAGCTTGGAGCCTGGATCCTGCTTCAGTTTTGGTGTCTCCCCTGCTCTCTGTTCCTCCCCAAGTAATGCTCTTTCTGTGGCTGTCAAAAATAAATAAACGTTTAAAATTTTTTTAAAATTGTTGGAGAAGCTAAAAGATTTCTGGATAAGCAAAAGCTAAAGGAGTTCATCAGCCCTAAGCAAGCCTTTTAAGAAATAAATGTTAAATGATCGATCACGTATTAAGCTTGTTTGAAGGTTAAAAAATGTAGTAAAATAAGTATAATTATAATAATTAGTTAAGGGGTACCCAAAATAAGAAAATATAAAATGTAACATCAAAAACAAAATGGGAATAAAAATGTATGTAGACTTTTTTTTAAATTTAGAGTTTATTGTCAAGTTGGTTTCCATAAAACACCCAGTGCTCTTCCCCACAAGTGTCCTCCACCATGACCATCAACCCACCTTTCCCCCTCCCCCTCTGCCCTCAGTTTGTTTTCAGTAGTCAAGAGTCTCTCATGATTTGTCTCCCTCCCTCTCCCTAACTCTTTTTCCTCCTTCCCCTCCCCATGGTCCTCTGTTAGGTTTCTCCTGTTAGACCTATGAGTGAAAACATATGGTATCTGTCCTTCTCTGCCTGACTTATTTTGCTTAGCATGACACCCTCGAGGTCCATCCACTTTGTTACAAATGGCCAGATTTCATTCTTTCTCATTGCCATGTAGTATTCCATTGTATAGATAAACCACATCTTCTTGATCCATCTATCAGTTGATGGACATTTAGGCCCTTTCCATGATTCGGCGATTGTTGAAAGTGCCGCTGTGAACATTGGGGTCCATGTGCCCCTATGCATCAGCATTTCTGTATCCCTTGGGTAAATCCCCAGCAGTGCTATTGCTGGGTCATAGGGGAGTTCTTTTGATAGACTTTTAGAATATATTCAGACTTAAGTTTTTATCAGCATAGACTGTTATAAACATGGGTTTTTTTTTTTAATTAAGCCTCATGATGACCACAAAGCAATAGCCTACACTAGATACAGAAAGGCAAGAAAAGTATGTAAACATGACAATAAGGAAAACATTGAATCACAAAGAAGAGAGCAAGGAGGGAATAGAGAGGAACTAAAGAGCAACTAGGAAACAGTTAACAAAATGGCTTTAGTACATACCTATCAATAATTGCTTTAAATGTAAATGAACTAAATTTTCTAAACAAAGGACATAAAGTGGCTGAATGGACAAAACAAGACCCTGCTATATGCCTTCTGTCAAGAGACTCATTCAAATGTAAGGGCACACATAGTCTTAAAGGGATGGAAAAAGATGTTCATGAATATGGAAACCAAAGGAGGAAAGCTAGAGTAGTTAATATTATATCAGACAAAATAGACTTTAAAATAAATACTGTAATAAGAAACAAAAAGAGCATGGTATAGCAATAAAGGGGTCAATCCAATAAAAGGATATATCATTTATAAATACTTATATACTTCACACGATAAGAGGATATAATATTTATAAGTACTTACATACTTCACATAGAATACCTAAATATATAAAGCAAATATTAACATACCTTAACAGAGAGATAGAAATACAATAATAATAGAGGGGTTTAATACCCCATTACATCAATGGATAGATCATCCAGGCAGAAAATCAATTTAGAAACACTGGCTTTAAAAACTCATTAGACCATATATACTTAACACATACATACAGAAAATTTATACAAGAGCAGCAGAATACACATGCTTCTCAAGGGAACATGGGATATTCTCCAGAGCAGATCATATGTTAGGCTACAAAATAAGTCTTAATAAATGTAAGAAGATTGCAATTATAGCAGGTATGTTTTGCAGTCACAGTAGTATGAGACTGGAAATCAATTACAAGAAGAAAACTGGAAAAGACCCAAATATGTGAAGATTAAACAACATGCCATTGAACAACCAATGAGTCCTCAAAGAAAAAGAGAAATAAAAAAGTGCCTTGGGAAAAATGAAAATAGAAACACAACATACCAGAATTTATGGGGTAAAGTAAAAGCAGTTCTAAGAGGCAAGTTCCTGAAGATTTAGGCCTATCTCAAGAAAAAATGAAAATCTCAGTCTAACTTTATACCTCAATGAACTGGAAAAAGAAGAACAAAGCCCAAAGTTAGTAGAATGAAGGAAACAAAGATGAAAGGGGAAATAAATGAAGTAGAAACTAAAAAGACAATATTAATGATCAGTGAAACTAAGAGCTGGTTCTTTGAAAAGGTAAACAAAATTAACAAACCTTTAGCTAAACTTACCAAAAAGGAAGAAAATCTCAAATATGTAAAATCAAATTAAAGAGGAGGAGTTACAAGTCATGCCACAGAAATACGAAGGATCATATGAAACTATGAACAATTATACATCAACAAATTGGACAACATAGAAGTGGAAAAATTCCTAAAAACCTAAAACCTTCCAGTTAATAATCATGAAGAAAATCTGAATAGATCAATTACGAGCAGGAGACTGAATCAATAATGAAAAACCTTTAAACAAATGAAAGTCTAGGACCAGATGGCTTCACCGATGAATTCTATCAAATATTCAAAGAAGAATGAATACTAATCCTTCTCAAACTCTTAAAAAGAGAACAGAATGCTTCCAAACTCATTTTGCAAGACCAACATTAACAGATACCAAAACCAGACGAGAAAACCATAAGAAAAGAAAATTATCGGCAATATCCCTGATGAACATAGATGCAAAAATTATATATATATATATATATATATATACACACACACACACATAAAATCAAACTGAATTCAACAATACGTTAAAAGGATCATATACCAGGATCAAGTAAGACTATTGCAGAATGCAAGGATGGTTTAGCACTCACAAATCAGTCACTGTGTTAAGTCACTTGACAAAATGACAGATAAAAATCATTTGATCCTACCAATAGCTACTGAAAACTATTTGACAGAATTCAACAAACATTTATGACAAAACCTTTCAACGTAATGGGTAGAGAGGGAATGTACCTCAACATAATCAAGGTCACATATATTAGGCCCACAGCGAATATCATACTTAACAGTGAAGAGCCAAAACATTTCCTCTAAGATCAGAAGAAAGACAAGGATGCCTACTGTAGCCACTTTTATTTACCATATTACTGGGAGTCCTTGTCAGAGAAATTAGACTGACAGGAAGGAAGGAAGGACGGAAGGAAGGAAGAGAAAAGAAAAAAAAGAAAAGGCATCCATATTGGAAAGGAAGAAGTAAAACTGTCACTATTTCCAGATGGCACAATTTTATATATTGAAAATGCTGAAGAGTCCAGCAAAAACTGTTAAAACTCATAAATGGATTCAGTAATTTCAAAATACAAAATCAATATACAGAGATTTGTGGCATTTCTATAGAGTAACAATGAATTGTCAGAGCTAATTAGAAAACAGTTCCATTTACAATTGCATTTTAAGAATCTGGAAATAAATCTAACAAAGAACGTGAAAGATCTTCATAATGAAAACTGTAAGACAGTGATGAAAAAAATCGAAGAAGATGCAAATAAATGCAAAGATGTACCATGCTCCTGGATTGGAAGAATTAATTTTATTTTTTTTAATTTTTATGTATTTTTGAGAGAGGGAAACAGCGCAATTAGGAGAGGGGCAGAAAGAGAGGTGGACATAGAGTCCAAAGCAGGCTCCAGGCTTTGAGCTGTCAGCACAGAGCCTGATGCGGGGCTCGAACCCACGAACCATGAGATTATGTCCTGAGCTGAAGTCGGACGCTTAACTGACTGAGCCACCGAGGAGCCCCAGAAGAATTAATATTCTTAAAATGTCCATATTACCCAAAGCAATCTACACATTCAGTGCAATTCTATTGAATCAAAATTCCAATGGCTCTTTTGTTGATACTTGTGCTTTTTTTTCTTTAAAATACTATGTAGAGTTGATTATGTAAGTATTAAAAAACAAAGATGTGGGTTTCCATTCACTATTTTAACTGAAGTCACTTATTTCTGTATTTTTATATAATAATTGTCTACAAAGTTCTAATTCAGTTCACTACAAGTATTAATTTAGTATTAGGGAAATATTGTTCTTTAAATTGTTCTAGAAATGTGACTCATTCAGAAAGGTGTTATCATTATTTAAATTCATTTATGTCATTTATTTAATGCCTTCGTGTGTCCTTGTCAATATAATAAAATCTCCATTTCTAATGAAAAAGCAGTATGCATCACCCAAGATGTGAACCTGTATTAACGTATTAGATGAAATACTATCTTCTAGTTATCAGGGTTAATTGCCATGAATATTCCACAATAAATACTTTTAAAAAGTGGTATACTTGGGTTAAAACATTTTTTACTTTTAAGCTGTCTCTTGCTTGGTTATAAATTGGGTGCTTTTATATTCTCCATCATGAGTATAAAGGGAAGCCTTATGTATTTCCATTATCCAAGGTTTTTTTATTGTGTTTTTTAAGGGAATTTTGGGGGGCACCTGGTGGCTCATTTCATTGAGCATCCAACTCCTGATTTCGGCTAAGGTCATGATCTCATGGTCATGAGATTGAGCCCCATGTCTAGCTCCTTGCTGGGCATGGAGCCTACTTGAAATTTTCTCTCTCTCCCTCTGCCCCTCCCCTTCTCACTCATGTATGTGCATGCATGTGCTCTCTATCACAAAAAGAATTTTTTATTTTACTTTAGAGAGAGCACAAGCAGGGGAGAGGGACAGAGGGAGAGAGAGAGAATCTCAAGCAGGCTTCATGCTCAATGTGAGCTGAGCCCACAATCCTGGTATCATGAACTTAGGCGAAATCAAGAGCCAGAACGCTCAACTAACTGAGCTACTCAGGCGCCCCTCTTATCCAAGATTTTTAAGAAAGCTTTTTGTAGGGGCCCCTGTGTGGCTCAGTCGGTTGAGCATCTGACTTCGGCTCAGGTCATGATCTCACAGTTTGTGGATTCAAGCCTCGCATCGGGCTCTGTGCTAACAGCTCAGAGCCTGGAACCTGCTTCAGATTCTGTGTCTCCCTCTCTCTCTGCCCCTCTCCTGCTCGTGCTCTGTCTCTCTCTATATCAAAAATAAATTAAAACAAAAAACAACAAAAGAAAAGTTTTTTAAAAAGAAAGCATTTTGTAGTATTCATTTACTAATATTTGATAATACCTATGACTTTAAAATTAATAAAGGCAGAAAAACCTGGCAGTTAGCAACAGTGGAAAGACTAAAAGGTGTCAGGATTAACGTGAACATGAAGCAGAATCATTGCAAGAGACTCCAGGTGGCACAGTGTCCTGGTGTTTGATCTGGCTTGATGCTTGGAAACATGTTTCTGAAACAAATAGTTCCTAGTGCTGACATTATGCTGAAGGACCTACTCAGAAATAGTTTTCTTTTCTTACTGCCTAGCCATGCCCTTGAGCTAAGCACTAGAAATTTCTAAGGGGCAATGTAAAACAGAAGAGTAGGCAGTATTGGGAGTACATGTGTAGTTTCACATCTCAGGTTTAGAAATGTAGATGTATAATGTAATTTATAGAATAGCACATTTAGATTTGCTTTATCTTCAGTAAACATAAAAGAAGAGAAAAGAAATATCCTTGAAATTTTAACAAGTTTGGAAGGAAAGTTTGAAAACAGATTAAAATCAAATTTGATAAAATAAATATTCATATTGTTCATATGAAAATATTCGATGGCAAAACATGATTAAGACTTCTCTCTAATAAATGTCATTATGACATACTCAGGTAAGCTGTGGCCAACGTAAATGGATGTGATTTCAAAATCTTGGGATAGCTCATTACTATTTGCTGTGTCTTTATACCATTAGTTTTACTTAGGATATGCAAATGAAGAGCAAGTATATCAAGCAAGGAAGAGAAAATGTGGTGCTTTCTTAAGTGATACAACTAATACATTTTGAAATTATTTAAGGTTTTTGTTTGGAGCTGTACTGTCCAATATAGTAGCCATTTGCCACAAGTCATGATTAAACACTTGAAATTTGGCTAGTCTGAACTGAGACGTGTGTGAAAAAGGGACTGAAATTTAAGAACTTAATAGGAAGAATAAGTACAATATTTTATTATATTTTTAATATTGATTGCATGTTGAAATGGTAATATTTGGGATATATTGCATTAAACACATATTTTTAAAATTAATTTCAGTTATTTCTTTTTCCTCTTTGTGACTCTGAGAACTTTTAAAAACTGCATATGTGCCTCAGATTTGTGGCTTGTGTGATATTTGTGATAGACCATGTTCTTTTTTTTCTCATTCATGAGATACTTCCCCCCATGCGTTCCTGGTATGAAATTTTAATTTATGAGTTAATGATAAAACTACACAATTAAAAAAATATATACTTAAAATATATGGTAAAATAATAAAATACTAAAGTTAGCATTTAAGAATTTCTTTTTGAATTTTATTCTTGAGTCAAGATGTGGAAGAGAGTTATCCCAAAGGATATTTACAAATTCATCCACTAATCAAAAAGGAGATAGAAAATACTGATAGATCTTGCCCTCCAGCCTATTCTAGTCAGAAAAGCCTTTGTCACCAATTAACAGTATTTCTCTTGTGGATCATAGGATATCATTGCTATATTGGAATCCTTCTGGAAAAGTAAATTTCATAGGAAAGATTAGCAAGACATTAACTATCAACTTTGAGTTTTTTAAAGACATGTGAAAGCTAATTTACTCTAATTACTCTATAGCTGACAAACAAGTTTTGTATGCAACCCACATAATCTAAATCCAACAAGACTACTGAAAAGGATGGGTAAAATGACAACAGGTTCTGGGAAGGATTTTGTAGGTTGACCAATGAATTGGCACTTGAAATTGTTAGTCTTACAAAATGAATCCTTGAAACTTGAACATCAGTGTAATTGACAAACCACATGTCACCACTTTTCTTAGAGGAAAAACAGATCATTTCCATAAAAAAGTACAGAGCCTACAAAAATATAAAAAAGTAATGAGAAAATGTAGAATAAAATTAAATGGACATGTATTTTTGGTAATCTGGTACTCAGTGATAATTAGGCATGAAGGATAAATTGCTCACAAATGATACTTTGGGACAGGAATAGTGTGGTGTGCCCTAAAGTATCTCTAAAACCAAATTCAAGGCTCAGCATTTTGTGGAAGGAAAAAAATGAATCAATGAGTAGTATTTTATATATACATACATAAACACACACACACACAAATACACACACACACACTATCAACAGAAAAGGCGAGGAATAGCGAAGACTGAGAAAGAGAATGTAATTCTAATAATGTTTCTTAAAAATGACCAAATTTATTCTTCATACCTGTTAGTATTTCCATCATGAATTCCTCTGTCCTTCCCTCACTTTCTTAAACCAGTCTTATTTTTAAAGCAGCTTGGGCTGAGTAGAATATTTTTATAAAATGGCCCTCTGCACCATTTCTAAGAATCATAGGTCAAATTAGTCATACTGCTGTTCCAACACTGATAATTAGATCCACCCCCTACCACAATCTGCAGTTAATTGGTAGAATTTCAAGCTTTGTAGGTTTCACTTGTTATATGCATCAATATAGAGAAGGTACAAAGGCTGTCCTAAGTAAATGACTTTTAAAATTAACTTTTAAAGCCTTTTCTTTCCCCAGAAAGAGTTATGGCCAGCTTAATGTATGTGTTAAAGTGGATTGCTTGTTGTGTTCATTATTATTATATTACACATTCCCTTGGAAACTACAGATGATAAAGGTACTCTTTTTACCAAGTATTGTGTAAGCTATGCTGAATTTGGCAAGAATTTAGTGATACTTTAGGATAAATGTGCATGAGAAATATATGTGAATAGATTTAGGAAGTGTCTCCTTTCTCCAGTCCCTTATTCACCATTTGCAATTTGGGATCAAGTTTGGGCTATACAATATACATGGTCATCTTACTCTACAGAACAGAACATCAGGAGTTCAGAGACATGGGTTTTTGTTCTCACTGCCATCATTTTGCTATGTATGGCTTGGTAAGGAGTAAAAGGGGAGAGAGGGATTAGATCAGACAAAGTAAGAAAGACCTTTCAGAAATGTATGTGGAATTCTTTTAATTAAATCTCTGGATTATTCAAAAAAAAGTAGAGACAGAAATGAATTAAGTGAGGCAAGTAGAGCAAAGTGGCCGAGGATTTGGATTTTAGGAGTTACCTAAACCTTTTACTATGCAAATATGTCATCAGTACAATGTGGATATATTACCTACATCTTGGTGTTAGTAGAAGAATTAAAGGACATAATATATTTAATACACTTAACAGAGTACCTGGCATATATTAAATGCTCAGTTTGTTGTTAGAGAAGCTGCTTGTAGGAACAGCTAAGTTTATAGTATGGTAACATGGATACGGACTGTCAAGAGCAAACAGAATGATTTCAGTTTCAGTTTTTTTGCGCATATGGCTTTGTGAGTTGAGTGCCCATTTTAGTCAAAAATATGTTTTTGCAGAGAGATAATTTCTAGAGGTGATTAAAAGTTTGATTTTAACTACTCTTGGGTTTCATAATTTAAAAACATTTTCACAAAGTCTGTGATTAATTTTTCCCATTTAAAAATTTTATTCTCAATAATGTGAAGCATTAAATATAATTAGAATTTCATAAGGCATCTTGGGAGTTACACTCTCACTTATTAAACTATGCAGAAAAAGTTAAATTTCAAAGCTGGTCAAGAACTGAGAGCAAAATGAAAAGATAGTGAAACACGGTTCATGGTCCTTAAAAGACTTGTTAATGTGGTTTGTTGTTTTCTAATGAATGCAGGTAACAAATTGAATGTCCACCTCTGAACAGAACCTAAATTAGCAGTTTAGAAATAAAGCAGTGACATAAAATTGAATGAAACTTGTACATTCACCACCTTTCAGAGGGTCGTTTGTTGATTAAATTATCTCCTGGGCTTACTACTTGTCTTACTATATCAATAACCTGTGAATTTAAATTAGAGGCATTTTGAAAATATAATTAGTAAGTTATCACTTGTATCTACTACTGAGTAGTAAATTTATATTTTTATGGTACCTCAGCTATAGTGTGAACCTTTGAATAATTCATTTCTCACATGAAATAGGGAAATTACAAATATCCAACAACTTGTAATTCTGGATAATGATTCTTTAAAGAATGGAAACACTAGTTAAGCTGTACCTTGGTCATTCATGTCAGTACATAATTACTGTCTGTGGTTCTTCAAGATCAACTTAATCTGTAATATGTAATTCAGACATCTGTTGAACTGTACAGTAAAAAACATGGGTAATCCAAATGGTTCAATTTTCAAGCAGATGCCATTTTTTATAAACAGTGTTTTTAAAACTGGAAATGAGACTTATTATTCTACAGTTTGGTGATGATAGTAGTAGTGTTGGTTTTTTTTTCCTCTTCCTCTACCTCTTCTTTCTTTCTCTTGATCTTTATCATCATCTAAAGATTCTCAGACTCTAGAGGCATGAAAATCACCTGAATGGCTTGTGAAAACACACAATGCTGGGCTCCATGCCCAGATTTTCTGATTCAGTAAGTATGAGATGAGGTCTTAGAAGTAGACAGGTGAGGTTCATGCTGCTAGTCCAGGGACCACACTTTGAGAATCATTGCTCTGGCCAATGCCTCTGTCTTGTCATGTATCCCCTTGTCCATCTTTTTAATGCTAATACGCCCAAAGGTACAATATTACTGCTCTTTGTTCCACTGCATACTAATCTTTGTGGTCTCCCAAAAATAAATCACCAGCCCTGATCTCTCTTTTGAGTGTCAGTCCAGTCTAACAACTGCTACAATACATCTCCCCTTGGAGATCCCTTAGGCTTCTCAAATTTAACATGGCCAAATTGGAACTTAAAAGTCAAATCTGACTTGTTTATTTCAATCAAGAATGATCAAAATTTCATGAGGCGCTTATTTGTATTGTGGCTTAATCAGTTTGGGCTGCTATAAGAAAATACCACAGCTTGTGTGGCTGATACAAGAGACACTTGTTTCTCACAGTTCTGGAGGTAAGAAGTCCCAATTCAGTGCCAGCAGATTCAGTGTCTGGAAAGAGTCCTCTTCTTGTCTTGGAGATGGCTTTCTTGCTGTGTCCTCATGGCAGAAAGAGAATAAGCTCTCTAAGCTTCTCTTTTGCACTTAATCCCATCATGATAGCCCCACCCTGTGACTTCATCTAAATTTAATTGCCTCCCAAAGTTCTCACCCCTAATAACCATCACTTTGGAGATGAGGGCTTCAACATAGACATTTTGAGAGACACAAATACTCAGTCCATAACATACGGTCTTGAATGATCTCACCACAAATTAATTTTAGTTTCAAGGGAAAAGTAACAACTGGTATAGTAATAGTAAATATACTTTGGAGAAATTGAGCAACACCTTGACGGGAAGTGGTCAAAAATACCATTACTAAGAAAGGCAAAGGAACATTATGTGCTTGCAGATGAGAAGCCCTGGGAGCACATAATTGCTTCATGGCTCTTTGAACATGGCTCACACTCATGACCTAGTACATAAGGTCACATAACTGTCTTTTCAAATATATTTTTTAAATGTATGTTTATGTGAGAGAGAGGGAGAGAGAGAGAAAGAGAGAGAGAGAGAGAGAGAGAGAGAGAGAGAGAGAGAGAGAGAGTGGGAGCACGCACAAAAACAGGGGAGGGGCAAGAGAAGGAGACTGAGGATCCAAAGCAGGTCCAAAGCAGGCTCTGCCAGGCTGACAGCAGAGAACTTGATGTGGGGTGGGGCTCAAACTTAGGAAATGAGAGACCATGACCAGAGACCATGAGCAGAGCTGAAGTCGATCACTTAACCAACTGAGGACCCAGGCGCTCCTCATGCTTAATTTTTTTTTTTACCTCCTCCCCACTGTGCACCTCCCACTTGGCTTTGCTACTTTTCTAATTTAGTTGAATCAGCTTCTCTGCTGATACCACTTTCATGGATGGTTTAGCAGCTCTGTCCTGCTTAGGGCTATCATAGAACTTATCACACTGTATTAAAATTTTTCTGCTCATTTCTCTTTCTCACTGGCTTGACTGCGAGCCCCTGAAGGGTGGAAACTGTCTTATTCATATTTGTTTCCCCACTTCCTAGAACAGTACTAGTTAATAAATAGCTTCTTAATGAGTATATTGAATAAAGGAATGGATGAGAAATATTTTAAATGCCATACAACACTGATTAAGTCTCCATTTTCATTTGGTTGGTAGAACACTGATTCTAGACATGTATAATACTGTTTAGTTTTATATTTGGTACTCACTACTGGAGAAAGACAATAGACTCCATTCCATGGGCTTCATCTTAATTAGCATTTTAAAACCACTATGTGAGGGAACATTTTCTGCTTTACTATTTAAGGTGATTTACAGATTTTTTTGGGAAATGTAGTTTACTTTCTTGTAAAATACTTTCATATGAATGTTTTAGGTATCGCTTATTTAGTAATTTATTATATTTAAATAACAGGTATAAATGCATATACTTGTGATTTTGTATCATTATATTGAGGGATATAAAGAGACAATGAATAAAAGAATATAATAACATTTTATTTTTCCACAGTTAATGGAAATTAACTTTATATGAAGAAATAATATAGGATTTTTAGTGGCCAAGGTTTAGCAGTAATATTTTCTGAAGAACTCCCAAACTTTCTATTTTTCTTTGAAAGAGAAAATTTTTTCTGTTCTTATCAGACTAACCATCCTATCTGTAAAGTAAATTGATTGACAATCCAGGTTCAGATGTAAAGTGTCAGTAAAGTGCATTCATTTGCAGAATCCTCAGGAAGAAAGTACTAACCACTGTAAGCTCTGGCATTCTTACTAGAGATGGTACTAGGATACTGCCCTTCCCCCTTCCCGTAGCCTTTTGTGTTTGCAGACATTAAAGAAAAAACAATATGTTTAGAGATGCTAATTACCCCCCAAACAGCAATGCATTCCTTTGATTTTTATACATAAATACTGATATATCAAGAGGGAGAAAGTGTTGACTCTCTTTTTTTTTTTGGCATTAAATCTTTCCAGACATCATTATGATTTCATTTTGAATGTTAGTCTGTAGTTTGATTTTTTTTTAATTCATGCATGAATTTGCCCTTTATCCACCCTTGTCTATTTTGACTTAGTGGCACAACCAACGAACAGCCAAAATATTATTAATTTCCTGTTTGACTTAGTGTGGAGGTCATTGTTCATGTAGCCATACATTCTGCAATCTCAGAACTTCAGACTATCTTACTCTTTAAGTAAGTGAATGCTGCTTTTCTTTTAATTATACCACTTGACCATGCTGTTCAGTGAATATTCTAGGATCATGATTCACTCTCTTGCAGTAAGGTAGAGTTTCCACTTATATTTGGTGCTTGCCATCAGAGGTAGCCAAAATCTGCTGGACCTTCCCTTTTTCAGTGAAGAGGGGTAAGAAGCCTACCATATACACAGCATCAGCATCTGGAAGAGTGAACTATTCACAGATGCTTAGTGGGTGTTAATTTCCTTCCCCTCTTCGACTTTCCTTCTCTTCACTTCCTTTGCTTACCTAGAGTTTTAAAAAAATTACTTACTTGGCTACCATTGTTTTAAAGCAGCATTTTTTTCTGAACATGTCAAAGCATTAATAACGTGGATTTTTAAAGTCACATTTACCATATCTTGGTGGTGATTGGGGATTGTGTGGGATTAGTCACATGCACCTTTCCATTGGAGTATGTGATGATTAGGAGCAGAATTTGACTGTGCTTCCATCAGTCACTGCTGAGAAGAAAGCAATGTCGTACATGCATATTCAGCTGCTGCACGATGTGTTGCTGCATTTCACATTACACATAGTTGCCCAGTGCCAACTCAGTGTAAATCTCACTGCTAGGTTCTCGCCATTTTTCATAGTAACAGAAAAAAATATACAGTTTTCCATTTTATTGAATGAATTTGAATTCATACAGGGCATCAAATAGTGCACACTGTCTAGTTTATGTGCCTGTTTATGCTGGTAGCATGGACGAGCTGACCACCCTGGAAAGACTAATCAAAGGATCTTGTGTAATATTTTGGAAACCTAATTATTTCTGTGTCTCTTTACCTTGTTTTAGTGTAATACCTCTGATTGCCCCCGTGTAAAGTTTCAGGACTGATGTCTTTTTCTCCTTGTCTCATTAAAGTTTCTCAGATTTTTAAAGAGGGAAGGCAAACCTAATTCGTGGCTGTTTTAACCTCTCCATTTAACCAGTGAGGCAGAGTACTGTTAGCACTTCAGAGACTTTTCTGGCGTTATAACCTTGAATTTAATGTTTCTAATAATAAGATTTAGGTGGGATGGCCCTAAGAATATGCAGTCTTCCCATTCCTCTAGATCAGTGGCTCTCAAATTTGGTGGCCATCACTTACCTGGCAAACTTGGTAAAAATTCAAAAAGCCCATACCCTATCTTAATCCAGTGTAGGCAATTCTGATATATACTGAAGTTTGAGAACCACTGCTATAGACATTCAAACAGAAAAGATCTATTTACCCAAGCTACAAACTCAGAGGGCATGAATCATCCAATCGGTTCATCATCCTTGACCCCCAGCCACTGTGGTAGAGCTCTACTGAACTCCCTTAGGCTTTATGGCTTTGCTGGAGGGAGACTCTACAAGAGACCGCCCTCCCCCTGGTTTCTGCAATCCCCAAATCCATAAATCTCTCAGAAACGACACTTTCTATAACTGTGATGCTAAAGTTAGTTTGAGAGTAGCTTGAGCTAAACTTACTCTTTGAAGTTTCAATACTTACATGTTTACATGCAGAAATATGAATAATGTTTAGTTTTAGGCTGCTTCCGCAGCACCTTCTAGAGATTTTTCGAAATATTTGATATAGATACTGTTTTGATTTCCAAAATCCCGAAAGTCTGCTTTTTGAAACATATTTTGGTCCCAGAGATTTCAGATAAGGATTATGAACAGTGTGCTTCATAATATTGTTCTCCTTCTGAAGAGCTGGCTTGTTTTTATCCCATGGGTGCTGCACATTATTTGATTGGCCTTGCTTTTGTCTAAGTGTGGGGGCTGGAGAGCTCTAAGCTGAACCTTTCATATCCCTTAATCAAGAGCCCTGTAATGTTATTGTACGGGCATTGCTCACTCTCATTTTTCCTTTGTCTTGATATAATTATCAATTTTATCATCACCTTCATCATCATTATTATCAATTACAATTATTTTTCTGAATGCACTTTGTAACCTGACATTTTAGAATTAGTTTGAATGTGTATAAATTAATTATCTCTTTCTGTAGTTGGACAGATAGACTGATAAAATAGATAAATACTCTAATTGCTGATCCTGGGGCATTCTCTGGGGGTGGATTTCACATAACTCTCCTCACTGCCTCTCTCTTCCTCCTCGTGATAAAATAACCTTTAGTTCTGAGGGTAACTTTCCAGGTGAAATAGTAAGCATTCATTCCCTGCTAGGTCACATTCCTAATAGGAGGCAGACCGGGTACTAGCAATTTCACACTTTACTGCCCTGAATAAAAGTCTCCAGGAGCATCTCTCTACCCAAAACACTTAAATCTCTCCAGTCTGGAGGAATCCAGACTTTTAAGTTGTGATTCTGATTCTTAAAGTGACACACCCTCTATAGCAATGCCAGATCCTCCGGGAGGGGGGCGGGATACAAACATTCCAAAGAGAAACCTTATACATAGCGTTGCTTTCCTGCGCCAGTTCACTGACTCAGAGCATTAGAAAGAAGACAAGTGACAAATCACTAAGTTTCCCCTCAGGTCTTGAATTATCTGCCTGGATAGCAAACAGTTCTGATTGCATATTTCAGCAGTTACTGTGCTTTCCTTTAAAGAAAAAGTAATAGACTATTTTTTAGAGCAGTATTGGGTTTACAGAAAAATTGGACAAATGCAGAGTAAGTGCAAGTAAGTGCAGTGAGTTCCTATATATTCCCTCTCCTCCACTCCACAGTTTCTCCTGATAACATCTTGCATTAGTGCGATACATTTTTCCCAGCTTATGAACCCATATTGATACATTACTAACTAAAGCCCACAGTTTACATTAGGGTTCACTTTCTGTGTTGTACATTTCTATGGGTTTTGACAAATGTATAATGTCATGTATCCCCCATCACAGTATCATACAGAATAGTGTCACAGGCGCTTTCACTTTACACCTTTAAATTTCCCCCATATCTTTTCATAGCTTGACAGCCCATTTGTTTTTATCACTAAATAATACTTCATTGTAAGGATGTACCGCAGTTTATTTATCCATTTGCATATTGAAGGACATCTTGGTTTCTTCCAGCTTTTAGGAATTATGAATATAGCTGCTCTAGACATTTGTGTGCACATTTTTCTATAGACATAAATTTTCAGTTCATTTGGGTAAATCCTTAGGAGTGTGATTGCTGGATTGTATGGTAAGATTATGTTTGGCTTTGTAAGAATATACCAAATTGTCTTCTAAAGTGGCTGCACCATTTTGCATGCCAGCCAGCAGTGAATGAGAGTTTCTACTGTTCCGCATACTCACTGGCATTTGGTATCATCAGCATTTGGGATTTTTGTCACCCGAAAAGGTATGCCATGCTTTACTTTTAACACTTAAAAATAGCAAATTTGTGTTCACAGCATACATTTCTTTGTTGATAATAAGCATCCCCCAGGTTATATAAGATCGTTGTCCTTCTTTGTCTACCCACCTTAGACCCCTTCAGGGTTCTCTGTTCTCTGTTTCCTGAACAAGTCTCTGGAAAGTCATGCTTGTCCTGCCACTTCACTCTACTCCTACCTTGAGTTTACATTGTTGTTTTTGCCTATCTAGTAGCAAACCCAGGACTATGTTCCTTTCCCTCATGACTCAGAAAAGTTGCTTTAAGATCTCAGTGAGTCCTGCTCTACCTCCGTTTTCTTAAATAAGCCTCCTCTATTAGGCTTCTTCAGTAATGCTTTTCTAATTCTCTGCTGCCTATTTTTTATTATTGAGAATTTCAATCATACATAAATATGTAAAGAATGATACAATGAACCAATATACCTATTACACACTTTATCAGTCATCAGAATCACCAACGAATGTCCAATTCTGCTCCATCCTCTTTCCTTGCGTATTTTTCCCACTGTCGTTTCATTTTGTAGCAAATCCCAGACATCATCCTATTAGTTCACACATAGATCAAATTATATATATATATATATATATATATAATTTCCTCTTTCCAACATTAATATTAAATGATGATCAGACCTAAGATAAAAATAGTCATTTCTTTCTATCGTCATATATTTACAATTTTCAAATTTAAGGTAGGATCCAAGATGGTTCCGTACATTGTGATTGGTTGATTGATTCATATTTTGTCCCTTTTAATATATAGAATGCCTCTCCGCCTTTTTGTCCCCTTATAATTTATTTGTTGAATAATCAAATAGCTTGTCCTGTAAAGTTTCCCATAATGTCATTTTTAGTGTTTACATTCCTGAGATGTAGTTTAACATATTTCTCTGTACTCTATACTTCCTGTAAGTTGGAAGAACCTTTATGTGAATTTGATTTATTTTGACATGACTACTGTAACCTAATTTGTCTTTGTTTTCTGTTAATGCCAATTCATTACAAGTTCTCTTCTAACCTGAACCTAAAGAGTATGCCACCATGTCAGTTTATGCTAATCCCGAAATGTTTAATGAAGTTTTAGATGAATTATGGAAAGACTTTCACAGTGCTGGACATCAATTAATGCCATAGCTGGACTAGAACCCTGGACATTTGAATCAAATTCCTTTTCCCTCTAAGCATTCTGTTAGCTTTGTGAAAGTGGCGTGTGTCTTTATACATTTTAAATTTCCTCCAGCAGCAAACTGAGGAGTGCGTTTGCAGAATGTTCTCTATGCTGTATGATGCAGTTCTAGTAAAAAAATTACGTTGCTTAAGTACTGTCACTACATAATCATATAACGTGGTAGTTAAATTGTGTGGGCTCTTCATTTTGACATCTAAATAGAAATCCTAATTAGGATACTCGCTGTTTGATCTGGAAGAAGTTACTGAACCTGGTTTCTCTGTCTGCCAGATGGGATTTCTATCAGTAATGACCTTAAGGAGTTGTTTTGATTGTTCAATAAAGATAATGTGTTGAAAATGCCTAGTACAATGCCTAGGGTATAAGAGTAAACACGCAATAATGTTAGGAACTATAGGCAAGGGGAATATTGTTAGGAGAAAACTGAGGCAAAGAAAGAAAGGTTAAGGGAATTGGCCTATTATTACATAACTGGCATGCAACATATTTGTGTTTAATGTAAGAGCCTGGCTCTTGTATCAGAGCTGACCCGTAAGTGTCTCTGATGTTATGAAGGCAGGAATGTACTTAGGTCTAGGTATGTGGAAGGAGCAGTTGGTGAATTGATTATCAAGGTGATGATAACAGTCACAATGTCAATTGCACGCAGCTATAAAATCCTTTAGGGTACTCAAGGCTGCTTACTGCTTACCTTGGCCACTGATGGACTATGATTATTTCTGTTTTGTTAAAAAAAAATTATACACACATGCATACATACACGACGTGGCACGTTGTTTCATTACCAAAACACATCAGATAAGTTCCTTTTTTGTCATTTGCACAAATGATATAAAATTGATACATACAGTAATTCCTAAGGCATAATTCTTCACGGTGAAATTTAAATAATGGAAATAACATCCACTACTATTTGGTTGGGTAAAAATTATAGAATCTCCACAGAGATTTTTTTTTCCTTTGAACAACACTTCTCAAGTGGTACCATAGCTGAAGTAAGCTTAATTGTTCTAAAAATTTCTTGAGGTTTTTTTCTTTTTTCACCCAAGTTCTCCAGAATTGGTATTACATCCATGTGCTTACTTTCCTCTTCTCTTGATGCTTCTTTTAGTTTCAAGTGAGGTTATTTTAACCTTAGAGGTCTATCTATTTAATGACTATTTATTCTTTTTTGTTAATTAACATATCTAAAATCTTACATTGAAAAATAATTTATCTCTAGCTTCTTAATTGTTGTATACATGATTTGCAAAAACAACTACTGTTGGCTTGCCAAAGCTAAAAGTTAAAATGTATGATGATAATGTTGGTATAATTTGTGAACTTTTGTAAGTCATTCTGCCCTTCAAAATTAAGTACACCAAAATTGACACATATATTATATTGAATAGATTACCTAATGTTTTTGTTGCCTTCTAACAAGAACTCTATAAAACAACCATGAAGTGTTATATCTTTTAACTTGTAGCTTTTCAGTAAAAATCACTGTTGCAATTTTAATTTGTACATCTGACTCTTCAAATTTAAATGCTTATTCTCCTTCATGTGTTTCATGTCTTATTACTTTACACTTTCAAACACACATACAAAAAGCCATATCCACAAAATAGAAGGTTTTCCCTGAGATGACTATAATACATTAAAACATGCCCTCAGGTAGACATCATACTTCCAAAGTGGGTGCAACTCTTTTAAAAATAATTTTTGATATTATATTAAAAGAACTTACTACCCTTTGGTATATGATGTCAGAACAATACTAGTGATTTCACTAGAAAAAGTACATGTCACTGGTTGGATCTTGCTGGTCCATGTAACTGTCCAGTTGGTAAATTGCACTGTAGTATTACCTACAAATATTTAGATAGAAGAATTGACAGATAACAGCCAGGTAAACCTATATCACTTTCCTGCAGTAACTGGATAATACCAGATTAACATTTAAAAGACATCAAAACTATGGGAGAATTAATAAATGGTGAGATGTCATCCCTTAATATTTAATATTTTTAATGTCATCACTTATTTTGGTGTTTAATTTATCAAGGTTATATGGAATAACAACAGTAGGAGTGTTTCTAGCCGAATTGTGTAAACATAATGCCTTATAAACACAATTTAAAATTGAGGAGGATCATTTTCCGGTCTGGCACTCACTGGCTTCATTCTCAGGACAGTGAAAAGTAATTCTGGGAAGAGTCATGTGTGTTTTCCAAGTGAACCTGATTGCCCATCTCTTGGAACCAGCTACACAAGGGCAAACCAGCTATATATACAGCCAGCAGCAGCGGACATTTAAAATGTCCTCATTTCAGTGAGCAATACAGCAAAATGTATAAAACCAATATACATGCATTCACTGTTGAGTGCTTACTTCATGAATGAAAAAAGAGCTAATTTGCAGAAAATGTGAGTTAGATAAACTCTCAAACACTGAGTTTCGGTAATTTCAGGATAGTTTCTGGGTGAGAACCTGTTAAACGATGGTAGTAATAAAGATGCTATAGTAATCATAGATGGCCTTTATTGAGCATTTACTACATGCCAAACACTGAAAAATATCTCATTGTAGTATCCCAATAATTTTTTGACATTATAAAATTACTATTCTCATTTTATAGATAAGAATATAAAAGACACAGACACCTATTGAGAAACTATTGTTATTTACAAAATCTGCCCAGCTTGGGTGGATTAAGTAAAACATAAGAGTGAAAGGGTGTTAAGAGACTCTTAAAAGTTAACAAACTGAAGGTTGCTGGAGGGGAGGTGGGGGGAGATGGGCTAAATGGGTGATGCGCATTAAGGAGGGCACTTGTTGGGATGAGCACTGGGTGTCATATGGAAGTGATGAATCACTAAATTCTGCTCCTGAAACCAGTACTACACTGTATGTTGACTGATTTGAATTTAAATAAATACATTTAAATTTTTTTAAATAATGAAAAGGTGTTTATACTCCGTTTATAAAACATAAAACTGTTAAGATTTATATATGTATATGTAATTTACGTATATATCTGTACAAATAACTATTATGAAATACATATAGATATAAATTTCCATGCTTGTTTTGTTGCAGTATTGCTAATCCCATTGCCTGAGCTCAAAAGCATTTTTCAACAGCGGCAATCAAAGGCTATTTGCAAAGCAATCTCAATAAAACTTAGAAACATGAGTCCTAAGGGTAGAATCAATTGATAAGATGCTGTATTTCTTGATATGAAACATTGGGGAGAAATAAAACAGTTTGACTATTGGTGGTGTTTTAATAAATATTTTGAAACCTTTTTACTTTTATTCTCACCATTAACGTTTAGCTCTATCATTATTTTCTGTTGAGCCCACTCCACTCTACCTTTATGTGAGTGAGGAATAGAATTTTGAAGGGGGAAAAATGTAAGGAGCCAAAGATTTCCACGTAGTGCTTTGTTAATGAGCAAAGTTCGGGCATTGTATCTTCTATGTGAAAAATGCAATATGCAGGAAAAACTGCGGTACAATTAATCATCATTGTTCATTTATGTATTTGATACCCTTGGGGTCTTGTTGTAAATACTCCATTTTTCTAAAGCAGCAAATTGATCTCTAATATGCAAATATTACATCTCTTTTGTCTAAAAAGGACCAATTTCTTTGGAATATATTGTCAGTATCAAATATGCATGCTGAAAGGCAGCAGATAATCAGTAATTAATAGATTAAGAAAACCATTAGGAGATATACTAGTATTTCACAAAGAGAATCTGTATAGTGAAGAGATTATTTCTCATAATGTTTATGGATTTTTTTAAATTTTGTGTTTCAAAATGTAAATCTCAAGTTTTTTTCGTGCTCTTATATGCCACTTTTCAGTTGGAACAGAACTCAAATAAGGTTTTGATTTATATACGTATTCCATTTGCCTCAGAATATAAATGAACAGTATTTGCCAATTTTGATTAAATATTCTAAAAATTATTAAATAATTTAGGATGATTTAAATAGTAATCTTATCCAATCTTATTCTTTAAAATGTAACTTTTATTAAGACAAAAAAATAACTGAAAAACAGATTGGACTCTATCTTATGAAGCATGTAGAAGAACACTTCTTTGATAATCTTACTACAGCATATAACATCAGCGTAATCATTAGAATACATTACATAAATCCAGATTGAGGGACATGTTACGAGTTTCAAGGTCAGAAAAGGCAAAGAAAGTCTGTGGAATTGTTGCAGGTGGAGAGTGCTAAGACATGACAACTAATGCAATGTTGGATCATTGGACTTGAATCAGAAAAGAACCTTAGGGGAAATCTGGTAAAATTTGAATGAGATCTGTCAGTTCCTGTATCAACTGTAATGTTTTGGTTTTAATAATTATTCTTTGGTTAGGGGCACCTGGGTGGCTCAGTCAGTTAAGCGTCTGACTTCGGCTCGGGTCATGATCTCAGGGTTCGTGGGTTTGAGCCCCGCGTCGGGCTCCTTGCTGACAGCTCAGAGCCTGGAGCCTGCTTCGGATTCTGTGTCTCCCTCTCTCTCTGCTTCTCCTCTGCCCGTGTTCTGTCTCTAGGTCTCTCAAATATAAACAAACATTTTTAAAAAGTTTCAAAAAAGTAATTATTCTCTGGTTATATAAATGTTAACTTTAGAGGAAATGGTACGGGGTATATAGGAATTCTCTGTTCTTTCTGCAAGTTTTCTATAAATCTAAAAATTTTTAAATGAGAAGCTAAAGAAATATATTTAACTGATGAATAAACATAAAACTACAACCACTGAAATCAGAAAAAAAATGAAATCTTATTTTTATTTGAAGAGGTTTATACCTTCTATGGAACATATTACATCCACATACCTAATGTCTACTGTGCAAGGCATCCTTCAAGGTGCTTTATGAGAAAGAGAAATAGAGAAAACTTCTTTCTTAATGTTTTTAAGAAAACATGTGGAGTACCAATCATGATATTTATTAAACTCTAAAATTATGTAATACTGAAAGACATGAGCAATCACACTATCTGATATGATGATTGAAGTATTTTAACTTGGGACACATGATTGCAGAATTTAGAAAACCTGTACAAACACAATGTTGAGAAAAACAGATTTTTTTGAGAAAAACAGAATTCTTGCTTGGAGGTTGGGGAGAACACTTATACATTATATGATTATGGAGACTAATGAGTCATGCTAAGAGTTTTGGGGTATAAATAAAAGGAAAAAAATTGGAATTAATCCAGTTGTGATCAATTGTTAATGCCATATTAAGGCATTTTTGCCTTCTTTGTATAGTCAGTCTTAAATAATCAAAGGATTTTGAGCAAGCGGGCCACATGATTAGTTCTCTGTCTCACAAAGTTAATGTCAGTATGAAGTGAAAATGGGAGTGAGGCAAGATGAGTAGCCTGAAGACCAGAGAAGAGACAAGGGCAATAATTCGGAAGTAAGTTACAAAAGACTAGAGGAGAGAGTGGCAATAGAAATGAAAACAAATTAAATAGAAAATAGCAAAAAGGAATACATTAACTTACTGCGAGTATATCAACCTACAATTATCCTTAATGGTAGAAAAAATAAACATTTGAATGATGATCAGGTGATCAGGTTTCCTTAGTATAAGTGGGAATAATCACAGTTACAATGAACTGACGAGACTGACCACAGGACTAAGGCATCTTGATTTTTATTCATGAGTATGAATGAAATCTAATTAGAAATTTAAACTCAGAAGAAATACTGAGAGATAAGGGTCATCACAGTCACAAAAGCTGAGCTGGGCAATTGTGCTTTTCTGAAATGAGCTAAGGAAATGATTTTATTCAAAAATTCTAGGGTATTTCTCCAAGTCAGTAACAACTTTGCACAGCTATTTTAAGTTTCCTGGGGATTTGGGTTTTTTTTTTTTTACAGTAAAATCACTAAAGATGCCTTATGAGCTTAGAAAGTTGGAATTTGGGTGTAAAAATTTAAGAGTAGTAGGAAAACTACCCTAGTCCACAAGTAATCTCATTGCACAATCTGTAATTCTTGGTTCTACACAGAAATCTATATTTCTTCTCGTGAGAATAGATGCTTTCAAGCGAACAGCCTTCTATGATGAAACATGAATCTGTTACTGTTACTGTTACCCAGTTTTCTATGTTCCTCTTTAAACACTGGAGTTAGCCAGAGGAAAGATAACTTTTCTATCTAAACCTACCGCATTGCTGATCCCATTCAGTCTCATGTTTTTAAATTTCATCTCTGTGTTTATGACTCCCAAATACAAATCTACAGCTCACACTTCTCGAACAGAACACCAGACTCATACACCCAATTGCCTGCTGGACTGGACCAAACTCTTGATCATCCTCCCAAACTACTGAGCTTACCTTTCTTTCCCCCATCTCAGTTAATTGCATCATTATCCTTTTAGTTGCTATCATACAAAAGCTTTAAAGAATTTCTCCATGCTTTTCTTTGTCTCTCACCCACCATTTGATCTGGTTGAATATGCTGTTGTCACTATCTTCAAAACAGATGCAAAATCTGGCCACTTCTCAAGAGCTTCACTGCTAGCATCCTAGTTCATTGTATTTTACCTGGATAATTGCAGGAGCCCTGAGTACCAACTTCTGCCTCTTTCTTTGTCAATTCATTTTCAACTCACTTGCCGATTCTGTTAAAACAGAGACTAGTGTGTGTCACTTCTTTGCTCGAAATCCTCCAGAGGCCTCTAATATTATCATGAGAAAAAGCCCAAATATCACATTACAGGAATCTGCAAACCTTTGCAAAGTGTTGATCTGGCCCAATTTCTTTGACTCCTACTAGGCCACTTTCTGCTATCTTTCAGCAATATCAGCCTCCCTTGCTCTTCCACAGACTTTTCAGGAACATTCCTCCCTCTGAGCCTTGGCACTTGCTGTTCCCTCTGGCTCAGGTGCTCTTCACTTTCTATGTAAGGCATTTCCAGTCCAATATCTAAAATTTGGAACCTGTTTCTAATCCCTATACTCCTTCCCTCATTTTCTCTTTAGCAGCAGTCACCATCACACTTAGTATAATTTGTGCTTGTTTTTTGTCTCTTACACACTCGTCCAGTTAGAATGTAAACTCCGTTGAGCCAAGGATTTTTGTTTGTTAATGATTCTACACTCAATACTGTATTATAAGTCAGTATTTATTGAATGAGTTAATAGGAAATAATACCTATGGTCAGCTCTGCTTTTATTAATGTATTTATTGAACAAAATATTTTAACACCTTTGATGTACTTCATCTAGAACCTAAGAATACAATGCATTTTAGCATCTCTTAAGTTTGTGGGAAACAGACTTGAAAATACATTTTAGAGTCCAGTGTTGTAAGCAGAAAGGTAAAATTAGGGCTTATGATCTCTACTTTAAACAGAAGAAAATAACTCACAGCCTCTAATCATATTTTATTCTGCCATCACCACCCTCTAGAAGCAGTAGAGCAAATAACCAACTGGAAGAAGTTGCTTAACTTGTTTTGCAGAAGTGGCCCAACACTAAGCAACATATCAAGGCTACGATCTTCAGTTCTGTCTTACATCTTAGTTCCAAATTAAACTCAAGTGTCTATTTCCATTTCAGATGGTTTTCTATAAGGTGGGTTATAAGCCCTGATAAACAGCCATTCCAAGGAAGTTTGGCACAGTTCTTCATTATGCTTCTTCAGGCTGAAGTTCTGGCATTTCCTTCCCGTAAGCTGCCTCTGCTGAGTGGGAGATACAGAATGAGAACACGTTGGCAGCAATTTTTCTGTCTCTTTCATTTTCCTCTGAACCAGTCCTCAGCCCGCGGATTCTGTGAAATAGGAAAATTGGCTCTTACAGGTTATAGTCACAGTCCCATCTCAACACCAGCAGTTGAAGTCTCTTGGGCATTTTCAGGTAGATTTATGTTTTATTTGTACCTCAGGATTATTCTGAATCAAATATCGATAGATATAAAAGAGAGGGTGGCAAGAAATGTTCACAAACAAAAATAGCATACCCAGTTGAAATTTGCCTTATTTAAAAAAGAAACATTTGATTTAGGATTGTTAATCAGTTTTTTCTAGATGATTGAAGTTTAGATATGTAGGTCTATCTCTGTTTTGTTGCCAAGATTGGGGTGGTATTACCACAGTGACCAAAACTGTGATGAAATTCCCATTTGTAAGAGTAATGGTTGTACCCTGTCTACCACAAAGGGGGAAAATGTTGATAAATTCATCATTGTTATACTTTCTTGCCAGTTGATTCTACATCTACATTCTTCATCAGTTATTGGCTGTTTTATTATTTCAGAATCATACGAGTGCAGATCATAGGCAAATTCAAAAGACTTTCACGTTATTATACTTCATTCAGAGAACTGTTTTCAAAGAGGCCAAATAGTGTTTTTTAATCTTACCAACGTAGAAAATATATATTAAGTACTACTGATACATACTTTAGCAGTGACAGAACTGTCTCAAAGTATGTGATCACTGCCAGTGGAGCAGAACTTTCCAGAGACAGTGGAGTACTATTTTTATGTTCAGTGAAGATAAGTTAGATGACAAACCTAAGGTACATTTTGTGAATTACCAGATGGTAGAATTTTATAAGATGCTTTTAAAATGCTATTCAATTATTCAGTTGCTTCCATTTGAGTTTGTCTCAGAGAGAGTATACACACACACATGTGCATGCAAACACATGCATATACATATATACATGTGTGTATATCTGTTTTTATGATACATGTATATATTAAATTTGTTTATTAAGTATATATAAGGACACATACTCATATATGCATATGCATCCTATTTTGTATTTTATATATAATCTGTATATAATTCTCTATATATCTGAATATTCCATATATAATATTATATAGAATTTCTAGAAGATGCAAGGACCCTCCAGATTCTCAAATTATTTTAATTGTTTTGGTGGCTGTTTAGGTTTATTAGTAGAAGAAATACGAGTTTATGAATCACTGATCGTTCTGTAGTCTCATGAGAATAAGAGGGTATTTCAATGATCCGCAGTCACCAAAGCATGGTGTATTCTCAGATGAGCTCACCGTTGCCACCTCTGTTGCCAAGGTGAAGACAAACTCTCCTAAACAAATACACAGTCAAGTCACTTATTTGGACTTAAGATAAACATCACTCATTAAGCAAAGCTGTTTTACTCATTATCTAAATAGTTTATAAAAATTTAATTTCTCATGTAACTGTTCCCTCAAAGACTGAAAGATGGTTCTTTGTTTTTGAAGAATAGTCTCTGTAGCATCTATGGAAACACTGTTACTTTCTTTGCGGAATACTTTGTTCACTTGCAACAAAAAACATACATTTTAAACAATCATTTTCCTCTGTCAGTCTGATTCAGCTGAAATATTTGGAGATGTCAACCTCTTGTCATAACCTGAGATGGCAATTATACAGTGGATAAATGGGATATAGTTTAGTCCAAGCTAATGTCTTTCTGGGGCCTTCTGGGTGGTTATATTTATTCTGATAGGTATAGATCTAACTTGGCTGTGTAACCAGGCTGTAGCTCAAGGTAGCTCCGTAATTCCAGATGTTTACAGTTGTTGCCTTCCTATCACTACCAACACTCTAAAATCCTACCAAGCCTAATAAGTGTTTGGCTCTATAATTTCTTTCTCACTGCCTTAGCTTAGGGACAGAACAGAAGATTTATTTAGACCAAAAGATAGCTAACTATGATGGCTGATTTATATGATCAAAATATTTTGTAGACTCTCTGCAAAATAATTCTATTTGTAGTAGCCGTACGGTAAGAAATGCATAATGACAAAATCTCTCATGCTTTGTTACTACATCATCAACATATGTTTTAAAAACACTTATGCGTGTTATTTATCTAGTGTGGATTTTCAGAATCCTTTCAGTAACTAGGATCCCATCTCAGAGTTCTCTGTCATAAATCATGAAAAACCAGTGGTTTGGAACAGTTGATATTAGGTGGGTGACATTACATGTTCCATGACCTACTCTATTTGGCATTTGATAAATTTTACAAAAAAATGTACTGTAGCATGAAAATAAGAAAGACCTGCTCTCTCATCAATTATCATATCATTTAAGTGCTCCTGGGATATACTGTAGACCAGGAGATCTTTGAAATAGGAAAATAGACGTGACTGATAGACTGATAAAAATTTTTTTTAGAATTGAAAGGGAACTGAGCAACCACATAGCCCACCCCAAAAACCCAAAGAGGTTAAGTAATTTGTTAAGGTCACACAAGTTGTCGATGGCAAAAGCAGGCCTAAACCTGGGTTATGCAAACTTTGAAAACATCTGGAAATCTAGCATGCAGCTCTTGCAGTATCAGGTAAGTCAGCTGCAGAATTGTCCAGAAGATGGAGATGCGGAGATTGACATTATCACAAAACTTGGGGAGTCATAGATTTTAATGTATTTTGTGCACATTTAGAGGCACGTACACAAACAGGGCTTTGAGTCAGAAATGAAAAGGAAAGCAGATCATTGTAGAATTAATGAAGGCCAGATTTGGAGTCAGAATTGCACTTTGAAGAAGTTTCAGTGCTACCACCAACTAGATATGTGACCTATTGTACATCCTTTAAATATCCCTAACCCTATACTCCTTCCCTGTGAAAATAGGGATAATAAAACATTACCTGCCTACCATTTAGAAAGGTTAAAAGAATCAAAATCAATATTAGAAAATGCTTTGTTAATGTGTATGGAGCTTGCAATAAAAAAAGTTTTACATTTCAATGAATTGTGGCACTCCTCTGTGCCATGCATGGTGCAAAGTGTTGGGAATACAGTACTGAACAAAATAGACATGACAGTACTCTAAGGATTTTTCATTCTGAAAAAATGAATACTGAGGTATGGCATTATATAATTTAGTAGGAGCTTCCTTATTCATTGTCCTGCTTGAGCTTAAGAACATTATTATGCAGACAGGATAGATTAAGTAATACTAATAACAAAACAAAAACTGATCTTCCTCATATATAAAAGAAGAATTTCAGATTGTTTAAATATAGCTATGTGGTGGTGCAGGAAGATCAAGATGGCAATAAGGGGAGTCATGACACTAGAAGCCAATAAAGCAATGGGCCTTCCTTTCTGTATGGTGATAAACACCTTAGAGTCCTGTAATCGTATTGAGCTTTCAGTAGATGCAGGTAGATTTTTTTTATATCATATTATCATTTGAGGAGGTAAAGCTTATAATCCCTGGGTGTCTCCCTAGCCAGCACATGTAATGAGTAGAAAAGCGAGGCTTTGATTCTGGAACACCCTGGCTCCAAAGCCTAGGTGGTCTCCATTTGTGCCACACTCATCCCACACACCAAAGTGCCGACCATGCCCAGGATGTGAGCTCCAGTGATAAAAACGAACCAAACTATCACATTCAGTAGCATCTTGCCAACTGATTCCCTTTCTAATTTTCCAGTGTTGGTGATTGGTTCCAAAATCCTTCCTAGGTCGTCAGACTTAAAACCAGAGATGAGTCATTCTGATTTGTTCCCTCATGTGAAATTAGTTGGCATTTACTGTTTTACTTTCACATTGTTTTTAGTCCTGCTTCTTCTGAGTGGTTTTGACCTGGCTAAGTCTTCTAGTAATTGTTGCCAGAGCTCCAAACTGACAGTCCTGGCTTGGATCCCTTAATTGCCTGATCCAAGTGTTTTAATTTGCACCTCCCCATTTGCAGACCATGAAACAAGGCTTCAGGTTCTGGTAGTTTATTTGAAACATCATGCCCAGTTACCCCAGTCTGGGAATGGGGAAATGAGAAGAAAATAAGGCAGCCAATGAAGGGTGTGTTATCCAGAAAGTCACCACTGTGTATGGCTGGAGTTTCTAAATGGAGAACCATAGGAACCACTATAGATCATCTGCCTCAGAGTTGTTTTGTGTACGGGCCACAGGAGCATCGTCCTGCACTAGCTCAGATCAGTCACTGGCTTAAGGTTGTTCCCTAGGGACTCTGAAGTCTTCAGCTCTCTCTGCTTATAGTGCAAGTAGATAGAACCACTCAGGCAGCTCTTGGGCCAAAGAACTAGGTCTGAGAGTTGGAAGGCAAGTCAGAGTGCACAGAAAAGATATTGGCCATGAGAATGTATCTGGGACACTGACCATGTCTGCTTCTCCAGCTTATATATTATTTCCAAAGCAATCTTCATGTATGTTTCTGCGGGAGGAAAATAGCTGAGGCTACTCACAGCTCCCTTTGTGACTTCCAACCTTTCTTATATTTTTCTGGTGAATACTGTTTTCACTTTTACTTCCAAATTCACATGATCAGATGTTACCCATATAATCAGATGTGGGAATTTGTGATTATATTCTCTCTTAGTTTATATCATAGCTTCGTATCAGCCACTGACACAGCAATATAATAGAAGCTTAATAAATGTTGGTGGACTCATTGTCCAACCTGTGAACTTGTCACTGTTTAAAGAAAGCAGAAAAATTCTCAATAGGTAACTCTCTGAAATTACTATTTACAAACTAGATTTGTTTCTAGAAATTGATGCCTAGTATGTAGTGAATAGTACCTATCAATTTGATCAGTTACAGTATTTGTACTTCCAAATAGCTTTACGTTTTGACAATCAGTACTTCTTCTTTTTAATGTTTTTTTAAAGGATTTGACGATCCGTACTTCTTTTTAATGTTTTTTAAAGTTTTATTTATTCATTTTGAGACAGAGAGAGAGAGAGTTGGGGAGGGGCAGAGAGAGAGAGGGAGAGAGAGAATCCCAAGTCGACTCTACGCTGGCAACACAGACCCTGATGTAGCGCTAGAACTCGTTACCGTGAGCTCATGACCTGAGCCAAAATCAGGAATCAGATGCTTAACTGAGTTAGCTACCCAGGCACCTCACTAATAGGTACTTCTTGAATTAAAACAATCTTTGGTCTTTGTATCTGTTTCCTATTGCTTCTGTAGTAAATTATCACAAACTTAGTGGCTTAAACAACACAGATTTATTATCTTATAGTTCTGGAAATCACATGTGCAAAACAGATCACACTGGACTAAAATCATAATGTCATCATTCTTTTCTGGAGACTCTAGAGGAAAATCTGTTTTCCTGCCGTTTTTAGTTTCTAGAGGCTGCCTGTATTTCTTGGCTTTTGGCATTCTTCTGTCTTCAAAGACAGCAACGACCTGATTAAATCTTTTTCATATTATGTTGTAAGTTTAAAGCTTTTATAATTACATTGGGCCTCTTGCATAATCTAGGCTTATCTCCACATTTTAAAGTTAGTGATTAGCAACCCTCAATTTCATCTACTACCTTAATTGTCCTTGACATGTAAAGTAAAGTATTTATAGGTTCGGGGGATTAGGGCATGGACCTCTTTGGGTGACCATTATATTGCTTACCACATTTCAGATGTCTTGTTCTTTCCCTCTCCAACTCAATAAAATGATCATATTCATTTGAATTTATCTGCTAAAACATTGAAGGTGTGATTCAAAAGCCCTTGATGCTTAGAGACTGGGTTAATGGTTTCAACAAAAGGAGTCTCATGTATCATAAAACAATATGTATATTTCATTTTGAAAGAGAAAAGTTAATTTAGAAAATTAGAACTTTTGTGTGTACACTTTATAGTTTTGCTACTTGAGCCTACTTTTAGCATTTCCGAAATAAACTTGTCATTTGCATCATCTCATAGCTGATTTTAAAGAAAATTAGTTAGGGGTGCCTGGCTGGTTAAGTCTGAACAGCATGTGACTCTTGATCATGAGTTCGAGCCCCATATCGGGTATAGAGATTACCTTAAAAAAAAAAAAAGACAAAAGAAAGGAGAAAAGAAAATTGCTTATACTGACCACACTGAGCAAAGTAATCCATTTAGCTAATAGAAATCTGTCATAGAGTGTGGATATTGCATGTGTACTTGGTTCCAGTAATCTTTCAAGGATGTTAGAAAGATATACTGCTCATCATTAGACTGAGACCTTACACAATAATCCAGAAATTGAATCATAGCATAAACATGTAAGCTGAACACAAGGAAAAAATGTATACTACAGAACAACTAGAGAAAAAACTTGAAAATGATCTCCCATAAGCTCTGTTTTTCTTGGGAGATGGTTGCTGTTTGTCAGAAATAGCACATGCCAGGTCTTGCATGCTAGTGATCCACATCTGTTAGAGGAGATTAATTTTCTGTGATCTCTATTTACACTCCCTCTTTCAACAAGGCCTTACACACATGCGTTTCCTATGGTGTTCACCCGGGTCTTCATCTCCCAGTCATTCATTGTTCATGATTTGGACATTCCTAGTTCTCTTAATCAAGAATGGCTAGTTCATGACTTAACCCAGTTATTCTCTTTTTTTTGTTTCTTCGAATTAAAATTGTTACTAGTTAATCTGGGAAATTAATCCCTAGAAAGCTAATAATTGTGTGTCCTGTTCTTCCTTCCTCTAACATTATGAAGAATGCATATTACCCCCTGGAGAAGTGTGGTTGTAAAATGATAAAGCTAAGTCCTTAAACCAAAAAGATTAGAATTTAAACAGTAATGTTAGTGTTTTCATCTTTGAAATAGTCATTTTGAGAAGACAAATTTTTATTCCAGTGACCTTGACATTAATGCAGTATCTTCAACAAAATCTACCTATTGTTCACCTACTTGGTGCCAAGAGAGTTTTTCTTCATTTCATAAACTCTGTGCCCACAATTTGTAGCAATCTTAAATGCTTTCTGAGATGAGGTGTGCTCTAAAAATATGGGTGTTAAATAAAATCCACTCTTAATTGACAAAGAGTTCAGAATTTTGGATGGGTTGAAGTTAACGGAATGAGGGAATGAGACATGGTTTGTTTTTTGACTTGAATCCTCTGTAGTGAAAATTCCATTGTTGTCTTTAAATAAGTCCATTCTTCCAGGCCTGGCTAAAAGCCCAATTTAGTAGGAACCCTCAGGTGCATTCATTTTCTTCATCAGCTGCTTTTTGTTGGAAAACCATTCATACAACAATATCTCCACCCAAAACACTCAGAAGTGGATGACTTTACTTGTGCTCATTTTCTTTTTTATTTTATTTTATTTTTTTAATTTATTTTTTTAGAGAGAGAGAAAGAGAAAGAATGTAAGTGAGGGATAGAGGCAGAGGGAGAGAAAGAGAAAATTCTGAGCAGGCTTGTGCTTATCACGGAGACCGACAAGGGGCTCAATCCCACGACCCTGGGGTCCTGACATGAGCTGAAATCAAGAGTTGGACGCTCAACCAACTGAGCCACCCAGGCACCCCTTGCTGATTTTCAAGTTATAAGAAATTTCGGAAAATTTCACTAAAATATAGCATGGTGATTCATCTCATGAGTCTCTTCTTCAAATATGAATCACTTGAATATAGTAATTTCAAATATGCATGCTTTTAAAAAAGTGGATTGGAAGTCTCTTGCAAGCAAAGCTTTTATATTCCATCTTCACATTAACATGAAGTTAGTAGTTTATATTTCAGAACATGTATTATATTTCTAGCCTCTTTATGAGTCATTACTTTTGCTTTATTTTTCTAATATTAACTTTTTACTGTGATGAGCACATATAAATTATTAATTATATATAAATAACTTAATATGTAAATCTCATGTATTATAAATATATATTTATGGTTTGCTATTATTTAATTTATTTAATGCATCTGTTCCCCTCAACAATATTGCAAAGAATGTGTTACTAATGCAGTTGTACAGTGAGGACTCAGAGCTGAGAAAATATAAGCATCTCAGCCCTGGTCTGTCTGACTCCAAAGATGGATATAACCTCTTTTAGCGTGCTACACTGTTGATAATTTTCCATGAGGCTAGTACAGTGCACCCTGTTGAGTCGAAGAGTATTTTGCAATGAAGATATGACAGTGAAGGAGATGGCAAAGAGACGATGGCAATTGGGATACCTGTTGAGGTATCTTCTTAAAGCCAAAGATTTGGAAGTCTACCCTATAGGCCACAGTTGGCATTATATTCACTTAGAAAAATATAAAACAGGAAGGAGCATCAAGTGTCCTTCTCCCTTGAACATTGTCCTCATAGCAGCCTATGTAGCAGTCCTTGGAGCTATCACAGAGTGTTGTATTTTAACCACTCCTTCCTTCCACCCTTCATACCATGGAACAAGTCATATTGGGCATGTATGTGAGTCACCCAACCTTAAAAGCCTCATTCCTTATAGCCAATATCTCTTGTATCACATCTGTAGTCATAGCATCCGAGAACATGCACAGTTACAAGTCATCACACTCAGGGAATTCCAAAGTTATGATGTCCAGTTCAGGCACTTACAATTTATTTATAGTTCATTTTAGTTCACATGAGATTTACCAGTCAGAACTCACTTTTACCATGATCATGAGGCATTATTACGTATTTGATATACCACCTTCATCATTTTCCAGATGTTCAGAGCTATAAAGTTTATCATATATCAAATTCAAATGCAAAACATCAAAGGGTTTTGGTAATCCTTTATTCAAAAAATTAATCAGAGTGGGGTTCTTGAAAAGTAGATTTTTGCATTAGTTCTGTTATTTAAGGATGATAAGACTTGGGTATGACCCCAAAAGTTGATGGCTGAGATGAGTTGGAGGCAAAATCCCTGGAGCTGAGGAGATAAAGGAACTAGGGGGCCACAGTGTAAGAGGGACCTTCTTTGCATATGTTGAAATACCTGAAATGGGGGTGGATGAATGGAATGGTGACTCAAGCTCTAGAACTCTTACTAAATGAGAGAAAATGACAAAGAGAACTGCTTCTGATTGTAGCTGAGGAAAGGTAGGTGATGGGTTCTGATGGCATGAACTTGAAACAAACCAAGTTTATTAGAGGAAGAAGAGGATAGTTCATGTGGACGAAGCAATTGGCAGCAAGAAAAACACCTACTCTAGCTCCAGTGTCCAGGCTCTATTTTTATAATTCATGAAAGTGTTCTGAAATATTCTGACAAAGCTATCCAGTTGTAAAAAAAAATAGTTTATACACATCATTAGGTTTGTATTTGTGTACCCAGTACCATTTCTACAGATTAGTTGTGTGTATAACTAGGATTTGTAATGAATCAAAACAAGAACAACCACACTGCTTGTGTTAAGATAGGGAAAAAGATGTTAATATGGAGAATAATATGTTCATATAGAGAACGTTAAAAAGTGTTAATATAGGGAATATCATGGTGCACCTTTGTTACTGGATTATTACTTGGATGGGTCTTTTTTGATAACATGGATGAAATGGGTCTGATTTCTAGTGCATAATCTTGGGCAATACGCCTCAGACTAATTTTCAAAGAAATTAGAACACCCAGTATTACCTACCTCACAGAATTGAGTCAGGATTAAATGACAGAATTCACATGAAGAGTTTAGCACTGTGTTAGGGGTAGTAAATGCTTATTAAAGGTTAGCTCTCATTGTTATTACTGTAATATATTAAATTGCATTTTTTAAGAAAAATTAATTCTTCTGATAGGTTAATATGAGAGGTTAAAGGAAAGTCAAAAGGGTAATCTCTTCAGTTGTTTTCTGGAAGAAAAATATGTAATATGATAATGACCAGAGTCCCATGTGATAGAAGAAAGAATAAAGGATTGGAAGTGGGACATTTGTGCTCTTGACTTTAATTTCTTTCACTCTGAATCCCTGGGTTATTTAGCATTACGCCGAGGGACTTTTTCCTCATTTTATTAATGATGCTACACTTTTTAAAGGCCTTTCTGCTCCCACTCCATCCCCACCTTGTGTCCCAGCATCCATACTGAATCACTAGAAAATAATTCTGATTGCTGACGACATTAGGGATACCTCATTTATCAGTTAGCCAGCATTGAGCCTCATTTAGAAAATATGTACTTTTAATTTAGTAATGATATTTAAGAGTACTGCAGTTTCTGATGTCAGTGTTTATAGGAAAAAAATCTTCTAAATTATACTTTAAGGAACCTCATTGCACTCAGCACATATCCTTTAAAAATCTTTGTTTTTCTATTATTCTTTGAACTCAAAGATGCCATCCCAGAGAATGAGCAGCATCCTCTGTCATCTAGGAGGTCTTGGATGAGTCACTTAATATCTCACTGCATTTTCTCATTTCTAACAAGAGAATAAAAAGGTCTCCTTCACCAATTTTTCCTCAGGACTTTAACCAAATGTTACATGTTAAAATGCTTCCAGAGTGCCTGTTACAGAGGAGGTAGCCATCAAAATTTTATCTATTTTAGTTACTTAACCACTAAAATTATAACTGGAGTTGGTAAAAGCAGTTATACAGCATTGTTTCAATGATGTGAACATTGCCATTTCTCAAGGGATATGTTGATACATGGCATGTCTTCATTCTATAATTCAATTTACATTAAAATTCTTCTTTACCAGTATTCAATCTCCAGCTTGTGGCACAGTGTACATAATTTTTTGGTAGATAGTGACTAAGTGCATTATATAAAAGATGCATTATTTACCAGATCAGAGGTCAATGTGTTCATAATTTAATATGCCAAAGGTCAGACAGTCCAGAAATGTCTGCGAATTTCGAAAGTGACGTACATTTCTGAAATAAAACTGCCATTTTATAATGGATAGCACATCAACTGGGTAGCCAGGCATACTTACAAGATTTACATGGCATAGCTCATCAGGGAGGCTCTCCATAAATCCACTGTAGCACACATTCCCAGATTCCATTTTTTTAAGTACATTAACATTCTTTTCTCTTTAAATAAGTCTTTCTCAAGGAAATGATCCCAGTATTGCTCTTGGGACTGAATATCCTTATACGGTAGAATATTTCATTTTCTGACAGATCACTTATTAATTTGGTGTACTGTGTGTAGAGTATTTTTGTTTTGGGCTTTGGATGTACTCATTTTTGTATTTTAGTTGTCTTGGATATGTTCATTCCAAAACTACTGTCATTTTTATGTTTAGGTAGAGGTAAAAGTAACTCCATTATGGACACTGAATCTCATTTGTCTTAATGAATAATTTTTTTTTTGGTAAAATTTGTTCATTAGATAATGGTGGTTTAGTTCTGACTTAATGTTGATGGGTGGTTTTTATGTTTGACCTGTAATTTTGTTTCCCATTCACTTGTCTTCTTTAAAGCATTTTGAATGGATTTTTTAATTTTGCTAAACTGATAGTAATAATATATTGATGATAATACTAATAATAATAGCAACCATTTTTAATCTGTACTATCCCCTAGCATTGAGCTATGATTTATATACCTAATGTAATATAGTTACCAAAGAATCTTGTAAAGTTAGTATTACCTCATTTAACAGATAACAAATCTTTTTTAAATTTTTTTTTTACATTTGTTTATTTTTGAGAGACAGAGACAGAGCACAAGTTGGGGAGGGGCAGAGAGAGAAGGAGACACAGAATCTGAAGCAGGCTCCGGGCTCTGAGCTGTCAGCACGGAGCCTGATGTGGGGTTTGAAATCACAAACTGTGAGATCGTGACCTGAGCTGAAGTCAGATGCTTAACCAACTGAGCCACCCAGGCGCCCCTACAGATAACAAATCTTAAAGCTAACCTAGGAGACCACATTTTCAATATAAATCTTGAATATATTCACTGGTTCATTTATCTATTCAACAAATGTTTATAGAGGACCTACTATGTGCCATCCACTATGCCAAGGACTGAAAAGAGCATTTAATAAGATAGACACAACCCCTGCCCTCAGAGAGCTTCTAATCTGTGGGAAAATTTAAAAGTTAGCCAGAAATTTGCAAAGAAGTACTATACGTTTTTCTATGGAAAAGGAAAGTTGCTATATGGGTATATAGCAGGGAGACCTAGCCATGGAGGAGAGAGGGCAGGGGCAGTCTTTCAGGAAAAAATCAGCTCAATGAAGGTGCTTAAGTGCAGCAGTGGAGTGGAGGAGTAAGCTGGCTAGTCATGATGCAGGAGAGAAGGTCCTGTATGGAGAACTCTAATCCGTAGTAAGAAGGTGAACCTGTGTTCTAAGGGCATTCTTAATTATAGAAAGGCTTAGTTCAAAACAGGAATCATGATCCAGAAGACAGTCTTAAATTGTAATATTCCCATTGCTTGATAGGAAAGCTAATATATTTTGAATAGATGTTTCCTGTTGCTGGGGTAAAATGACTTACCCAGTTGAACTTTCACAAACATCCCTAGGGTTACCTTTTTTTTAATACATAAGTGAAAACGCTCCTGTTCTCTTTAATATTTTCCTCCAACTTCCCTCTAAACTTGGAAACTTTTGTCTGACTAAAGATTGAATTAAAATAGCTCACCTGCGTTAAATAGTCGTATTCATGCTGTACTAGAGACACTTGTAATGTTTCAGTTCAGTTCACAAATACCTGCCTAATTCCTGCAGACCATGTCCGTGGCGTGTCATGCAGTGGACTGCAAACATTTTTACTCCTGCACTTATGTCAGTCACAGTCTTTTTGAACGGGTACCCCAATAGATATTTATTTGTCTTTTAACAAGGAATTTGTATATATGACTATAGTAATATACAGTACACATTAAAAACCTAAATAATGCAGAGAATTAAAAGAGTAGGATAAAAATTAACAGAAAAAGAAGTTGAATTTTTTTTCTCATGGCCCAGTTGATCAAATCGTGGATATCACCCAGAGAGTGGGTACTCATTTTGCTTAATGTCTCAATGAAAGGAACAAAGATGAGTAATCTGTTAATGTATCCCTTCACCGAAGTAACAAAATGCTAATAAGACAAGTTCACCAAAGCCGAATGCTGTGCTCTGTGAAGTTAGCAGCTGTAGTTCAAAGTTGAAATGTGTTTCAGGACTCATTTAGTTGTATATTGGGGCCACAGAAAGGGGGTAATGGGCAATAAACATCGGAAAGGAGCTTGACATTACTTTAGGGCAGTGCTCTCAAAATGTACCACGCCTGCAAATCAGTCAGAGATCTGAGCTGGGGCCTGGGAGTCTGCATTTCTAACAAACTCCAAGTGACACTGGTATTGCTGGTATGCAAACAACACTTTGAATAGCAAGGCTTTAGAGGACTTTCACAGCTAAAGGAGATGTTTGTACTGAATATGGTAGGCAGTAGGCAACTTCTAAAGATGTTCCAGCTTACGGTAGTATGATCAACTCTAGGCACATTCATTTAGCAATGATTTATAGATGGCATGGGAGCAGGCTGAGACTGAAAGGAGAGATATGAGTCTGGAGGCAATTACAGTAGTACAGGTGAGAGGTAATAATGCCTCTGTACTGGAACACTGGCAGTGAAAAGAGGAAGGGGAAGATCACACTGAAGGATGTCGTTGAGGCAGAGTCAACCTGAGAAGCGAAATAACAAACTAACACAGGTATAACATATAAAACAAATATATTTGGGCTAGAGAAACTAATGACAAGTCTGACCTTTTCTCTTCATTGAGTAATTTGGAAATTTAAAGTTTCATAAATTTGAATACGTATACATAAATTATTTATTTTTAGGAAATTTTCTGGTAGAAAAGATCACAAAATAAAATCAAAATGCCATAAATGGACAACTGGCTTTGAATGTGTTTCTTTTCTTCTCTGATTATTATTTCTAGAAAGAGATATATATCCTGGCACTGTATGTTGAAACAGGTCCAGTAAATATCAGTGATTATGAATAGTGCTTTATCGATATTGAGCAAATGCTTCCTGTTCATCTGCCTCTAGGCGAAACACATTAATGTTCACATAAAAATCTTTAAAATTTTTGAAGCATTAAGAGGTTGGAGGTGGCAGGGAGAAACACATTTTCATTACAGGTTCTGAATTCTTATAGCTCTCTTCAGCTATTTGTCCATTTCTTTGTGACCTGACTTTATGCCACACATACTGTCAATCATAGACACCATTATATTCGTTTGACTTGCATGTGTTTCTGTCTGCCTTCTCCTACTGGATGGTTTGTTCCCTGAAAGTCAAGACTTTGGCTTACTCATTTTCTATCCCCAGATCCCACCCCAGATGCTGAATAAACTGACTTTTGAATGAAGAGTGAATTATCTCAGAACCTAAAACAGATGTGAGCACAGAGAAACTTCCCTTTGAAATGAATAAGTGTGTGAGTGAAAGAAGGAATGTTGGCTTAGCCCTTAGTATGGCCATTTCCAGATTCTGTTTTCTATATTGGCAGATAAGTACCAACCGTATTCACCCCAAAGTATACAATCACTATTTCACTCGTCGATGTCCAAATACTATAAGTAGCCCTCATATTATACAGTGACTTTGAAATCAAATGACTAATTCTAAATTGTACTTATTATAGACCAACAATTAGTGTGCTTTGCATTATAGTTTAGTTTAAGTGTTACATTTCTTTACCTCAAATTTACCATTTTTTACTCACATAGACTTTTCTACCATCCTTCTATGACTCCCATTTTTATTTTTTTTAAATCTTCTCATTAGACTCCATTATTGTTGTATATGTGTGTTAGGAAAAACAGTCCATTATGTAATGGTTATTTTGTTACTGTCCTCGGTAGTATTATGTGGGAATCTTTATCAGTGACCATAAACATGGTTGGATGAAGGATTGTAGCCATCAGTTCATTCTGCACTGTGCATACACAACCTCTGACTTGTGATTGTAACTGTGGTTAGATCATCAGGATATCAATCTCTGAAGTAACTGCTGACCATAGTTTTAACTGAAAAGTGCCTTACTTTCGGATTGGGTTCTGTATCAGGTTGTTACTGATGCTGTTAGATTGCTTCCAAACTTCCCAGGATTCTAGCACATTGTTTTCGATTAGTTTTCACTTGCCCTTTAAATATTTACATTTTCAAGAATCATAGATATGAACAGGGCCTTGGAGATGATCTAGTTGAATCCTTTTGTGGTAGGGATGGTAAAATAAAAACATATGTGTCACTTTGCAGTGGACACATAGCTAGTTATTGACAAACATAGAGAAAAAATGAAATCTCCCAAATCCCCAGCACAGTGATTTTCTCTTATGTTGTATTATATCATTAAAGGATTTTATAGTATCCCTGTGGCCAGCAGAAAAGCTATGTTTAATGTTCAGGCCTGATTTATTGTTAACATTCATTGGATCTATGATAAAAGCGAAAGATATTTTGAAAAAGCACTTCCTGTGTAGCACCACATGTTTTAAATTTGTACTGAAATCTTTTGATACCCTCCCAGTTTATTGATGTTCCGAAAGATTTACTGAGTTTCCAGATTCATTTTTCTAAGCTTTGTCAGTTTGAGTAATATTTACTCATGTGATAGTTCAGTTCAAAATTTTAAGACTACACGTTATCTGTGTATAAATATAACTGAATCTGCATGGGAATTTTACTGTTTAGTTCAGCCTGAGAGTTCATTGATCTAAATAAAAATTCTGAAGTTCATTTTATGATTTACACTCTCATGTGTTTTTGTGCTAAAGGGCAGTCATTGGTATGTAGAGTATAATTTCCATTAATGCTCATAGTCTATGGCATTTCACAGGATAATGACAGATAATGCAAGGCTAGTATACATGGTTCTCTTAATGCCTTCATTTGTGGCAGCAACAGATTGAATGAGGCAACCTTTTGCACAACCTATTTCATTCCATTTTCAAAGGAGGCTATCATGCAATTTATCATTGACTTTAATTCTACCTACTTACGGTCATAAAGTAATCTTAATGGTTTGAAGATCTCAGAGCCTCATAAGTCTACTTTGAATCCTTACTTTTCTGTGTTTCTTTTTATAAGATTTTATTTTAAGTCCAGTTGGTTAGCATACAGTGTTATATTAGTTTCAGATGTACAATGTAGTAACTCACCACTTCGATACATCATCCTGTGCTCATCATGAGTGCACTTATCGTGATCTACATATCCGTTTCCACTACCAACAACTTACTTCAAACCACCATCACCTGAACAATTGCAGCTATGTCCACTCTTGTCCATTGTTTACTCAGAGTTCAAGCTTTAAATATACAAATATACAAATGTGAACCTATCACTCTCTGGTTTAAAACTATTCATTTGATTTCCATTGCTCTCAAATTCTTAACTATATCCAACAGATCCCTGCCTGACTTGTTCTCTTTTTCCCATCTTCACTCCATCCATCTCTCCTCTTCCTCTTGCTTTCACAGCTTCTCCCCTTCATGAAAGCATTTGCATTTGCTTTGTCATCTCAGGGCCTTTGCACATGCTGTTCATCTGCAAATTATTTTTTGCCAATTTATTAGCATTACTTCAGCCAGTTATCTCCCTTTAGGGCATGCATTTTCAGATTTCATGTCACATCCATAGGATAGCTTTTTCTCACTTTACTTTTTTTTCTCACTTTAAAGACTAAGTTCGAACTTCTTGTTACACACCTTCTAACCCCGTGCATTTCTGCTTTGTAGCAACAGTCATGGATTATCAATTGTGTAATTTATCATAAATGTTCATTGTATTTATTTTTAGCTTTATGCTAAATAAGGCCACATCTCCTTTATTCACCATTGTTTCTTGAGAATCTGGCATATTATTTTGAAACATGATGAGTTCTCAGTAATCTTTGTTGAGATGTTACTTATCAAAGCTCAATTTCCTACTCGACTTGATGAACTTGAGATTGATAGGTACACTGTAGGAGAGTAATCTTCAAAATGGTGTTTTGAATTTCAAAGGACCCAAAAAGAATTTATTAGTAATGAAATAATGGGATGTCTCTTCATTTTATTATGTAAATTTTTGGTGCCTACTTTATATTTTACATAATGTATTGATGAATATTACATGTTAATAATTTATATGGAGATAAATGGAGAGAATATGTAGTCACTGTGTTCTTTGTTATTTTCTATTTCTTTCCATCTTTTCCTTTTGTTTCTTTTTTCTTTTTTTTAACCTAATAGTATTACATGACCAAAAGTCTGAAGACTACTGATTGAATTGTTTATCTATATGTACCTTACATTTAATAAGCAGAGACAGGAATGTCTTTTAAATTGCCTTTTTTTTTTTTTGGCCGCATTTCTACCCTATAAATCAAAAATTGCTCTAATTTATTTTAACACACACACACATTTATTTTCTTTCCCATGTGAAGGGTAGCGGTTCATATTAAAGACAATAAAGTTGATAGCGTTGTAAACTCATGATACTTTTATTTTTGCTCTGGTGTCTTTCCTAATCTATGCTGTATATGCCAGCAGCTTTCAGTACTTAATATAGGGTGAATAAAAGACATTTAAAGTTAAGCATCTACCTCCCCAGCTTGCCTACATTATCAAGAACAGAGTAAAATGAAATAGACCAAGAAATTAGCTTAGTGGCAAATAGCCAAATGGATTATTAGATGTAATGGTACAAATTTATGTAAATACCACATTTGCCTCTAGTGTTTTAAATTGAAATATTCAGCAAAGGATGGTTTTGGCTAGTTTTATATTTCTCTGGCTGTTTTCTTTCTTTCTTTTTAATTTTTTAATGGATTCTGTAGGCATTGCATTAAGTTATAGTCATTGCCCAAGTATAGGGGTTACTTTACTCTCATTTTGTGGTGTCACTGTGTTTTAAACAACAAAATTATTGGCAGTGATAATATTATAGCAGCTTTATTTATTTGCCTGAGTTCTGCAAATTTCAAAACTTCCTTAAATACAATTAAAGCCAAAAAGGCTCATGGGAAAAAGAAGACCAAAAAAATGATCAGGAAAAAATAAATCTTGAATGACTCTATATTGAAAGAATAGATGGTCATTTAGTTAAAAAAGCAATTTCAAACTACCTGGTAGGATCTAATTTAATTATTCTTAACCATGGTTTCTAAAAGAGTATTCATTGTTGCCTCCTTTAAATTTAATGAAAATAATTACCAAATCTCTGTTATCTGGAAACTGAGTAAATAAATTGGATCATTAACTTGAAAACATTATCAGTGTCCCAAAGTTTTACTAATGGGACTTGGTACATTTAAATGAAGTAATAAGGGAGAAGAAAGTATGTGATAAAATAATTATATTTAATATCTACCTGTGATTGATGGCAAAATCAAATGTTACTTTGAAACTTTGTCCTTGTCATAATATTTGTTTATAAAAGAAACAACATAAATTATTCTTGGGAGTCTTTCTTACACCCACCATATTGCAGTTTAAACATGTTTTCCGTGTAATCTGAAGCAACTATCTTATTATAAAATGGAAATTTTGTAAGGTATGTGCTTAATTTGTACCCCAATATTAGTAATAGAACACACTTCTTTATAGATTACATAAAATTCAGCAAATCATTGCATAATGCTGTTTCTTAGATGGAAATAAAACATTTTAAATTGTGGATATTTGTACTTTTTTAAGGAATCAAAAATGATCTTTTTCCTTTTTCTGGTCAACTTACTGCAGAATCCCTCTTTCTAAAGTATTTCTAAAGTTCAGTTCATATAGAAATCACTTCCTGAGAAATCTATGCCTATCTGAAAACAGCCAATATTTATTGGAGTTTTCTCATGCAGTACCCCACAAGACCATTCTTATCTGACAAGAAAAACTAGACATCACCTATGCATCTTATTATTCATCAGAAAGACAGGGAATAGATATGTTTTCTATGGTTGCTATGGGGATGTGACAAAGACTAGATGGGAAGTTGAAGGCTGGTATTTGAGCTGACTTGCAAATGAATTTTCTCTTTTTCGGTTTAGAAGTTCAATATAACTATATGATTTTGGATTATATAACCTTTCCCAGTATTACTTTATATAGGTTGGAAGTGTCCTTTACAAGAAAAATGGAAGATATGATTAGTGAATATGCAATATATAGTTAGAAGTGATTGGTACACAATGTTTATAGCAATTTAAGAAATCAAATTGAAAAGTCAGTGTAAGTTATGAAGAAAAAATGTATAACATTCCAACCCTTTGGTAAAATTTCTTTGAACCTAGTATGACCACATCATTCCTTTTAGTATTAGAGAGACATATATTTTTATTTGCACTCAGATAACTTCAGGGACATGCTATTATTAAAAAGCATCCTATGCCTCCATCTGTTGTACTAGATGCTTTAAGGACAGAAATATGAGTAATAAAGTGAATGGTCAGAAATTACCTTTAATAAAGTATGATCACGATTTGAATTCTGTGTGGATGGCGGTTTACTTCCTGTTACTGAATATAGTACCCATTGTATTGAAGTCATAGGGCAAATTTTAAAGAGCATGGGCCCTGGAATTCAAATGCAGGTCTGTGTGAATGACTTGAACTACTGTGGGCATTAATATTTTCACATGTAAAGTGAGTGTTAGATTTCCTACTTTCTCAGCAAGTCGTAGGGATGGTGTGATTATTTCATAAAGTAAAAAATACAAAGTCACAATATCTAGATAATTTAAAATTCTAAGTTAAAATTCATTCAGTGGGCTTTATGTAAGTATGATTAATAGTAAAAAAGCATTTCATAAGACACATGAAATTTTGAAAACTGGGTAAAGTTAAGGCCTACAGTTATGAGTAAGCACTATCAAGAATTATGAAATGCATAAATAGAGGTACAGTTGATTAAAATTTGGGAAATATAGTATTCAATCAGTGATTTATTAGGCATGCAAAATTAAGAGTGTAGACGTAGAAAAATAATTATCTGAGAGCAAACTAAATATCATGTCTATGTTTCTAAATGTCACTACAAATGGCAAATAGAAGGAGAGAAAAAAGAACATCTATTTTGCTTTCAGCATAGCACCACATGTTTTTGAATGTTTATTGTGAGATTTTTATGGGTAAAATAGGTTCTTCGTAACTGAGAGAATGTGAATTTGTGTTCAAATAGTGCTTTTCAAGTTGTTTTAAGTTTTTTACCAAGTTGAAAATAATGGTTCATTTTGCCAGTAATAACCTCAAGATATGTTTAATAGCTCAAGGTTTTTGAACCATTCAACTGGTTTGACTAAATTCAGCTTAATAGCGCACATGTGGGTTCCTAAATTTTACCATCGAGAAAATTACTACATTTTTCTCTTCAGAAGGTTAAGTTAGCTGTATGACTAAAGGTTTTTAAATGTAAAGTTTCTTAAATAGTTATGCAATTTGTTTGCAAAGAGAGTTGTGTGAGCCCAGACTATATCTATGGTTTTCAGCTCATTGCTTATAGCAATGATTTTCAAAGTGTGGCTCATGTGCCGGGAGCAGTAGAATCATCTGGGAACTTTTTAGAGATGTAAATTCTTGTTTCCCTTTAGGTGGTTCTAATCCATGCTGAAAATATGTCCAGGTCATATTTGGCACTTTAATGCCAAATAGTAGTGTTGCGAGGGTACGACCCCTTATTGGAGAAAACAATGAGTCTTGTGTGATTGAATGGCAACAAGCCAAAAGAGTTGAATCATATTCAATCATTGGCGTCATTGGAAAGTTATTGGACAACTTTTAGGAGTTCATTAAACAATGGAGAATCAGGCCCAAGTACGGATGCATTGAAAGAAGGATTGGTGGATTTGACTTGGGAACATGTACTTATTTGGCCATAAACTGAGGAGGGAAATTGTTGTCTTTCCATCTATTTCAGATTCCTTGCAGAGCAAAAGAGGTCTTGAGCTTGCTGGTAAACTCAGCTAAGGAAACTAGATTGAGGTTACTTTCAACCCAATAGAGTGATGGTTCTCAAATTCCATTGTATGTAATAATGCACTGAATATTTCAAATGCATATTCCTTAGTGTGATTTAAGAAGTCCAGGGACCACACTTAAAAAAAAAAACAAAAAACCCGTGCTAAATGATTGTAGCTATGCAGAGGGCTTTACTCAGTTTTTGTGCACAAATCAGTATTATTCATTGTGTTGAAAAACAACTAATTAAAAAATAAATAAGAAAAATAAATATCCAAATAAAATATTAACCATAAAGCTCTTTGTTTTAGGAATCCACACTTCTGAGGAATTCTTTTTGTCGATTTCTAGTATTACCCACTTAATGAACTAAACAGAATCAGTATGTTGGGACTTTTTTGTCGTTAATAACAATGAATGAAGAGCTACTCCCTCCATGGTTTTCTGGTGTTCTGCTTTATGAAAGGAACAGAAAGTTTATACATGTACGGTCCAGTAGCTTCCCTAAGTGAAGTCTTTTCTTGATTGATCTGTTTGATATTTGATTGATCTGATTATACTTCCCTTATCATTGCTAATGGGGATTACAAGACCACCCTATTCTTGTAAATTTGCTGAAGTAGCATGGAAGGTGAGGCTACTTTGATTATCATTTTCAAGCTATGAGAGTACATTGGTGAAGAGATACACTGCAAATTTGAAACTATAATGACATATACTATGTTTAATAAATGGTTTTGGCATGGTTGACGGCAGCCAGTAACTTGTGATGTGACTCGGAACTTGGGGAAAATATATCAAAAAGAATAATGAAATATATTAAAGTTTTATTTTAAAATGCATGTGATATTTAGATTAAATTGTCTTCTTTATGAGGACTTGGTTAAGTTACAGGACCTGTCAATCGAAAGCTTCTGAGCTACAGTAAGAAATAACCATCTTTACATGGGGAGGTGAAAAACAGGTGATGGTTTTATTTAATATTTACTATCATTTAAACGTCAGAAGTAGATTTATAGTAAATATGGCTTAATGATACAGAATATTGGATGTTTGCTCCGGTAGAATACAGGAATAAAACCTTCTTTTTTAAAAATGCATAAGGATTGATTTATGTAAGTCGTGGTGAATTTACTAAATTCAGTACATGGAGTTCTATACTAAATGTACAGAGGCATAAAAATCTTAGCTTATGTACCAAGTAAAGACCTCATGTTCAAAATTAATATGGTTTGTCACACTGTGCTTAAAATACTCTAGGATAATTATTTTTTTTAAATGATGGTGGTCCTTTGGTCAGAATGGCATGTCAGTACTTATTTATGTTTTAAATTCAGGTTTGTGTGTTGTTTCTACTGCCTTACTGCTAAGCACAATATGTCATATAAAATATATATATCCAAGTGCTTTGAAAAGCCAACCAAATGAGTTATGAGTGGGCTGAGGTTAATAAGTTTATTATTTCTTAAGCTTTGTAGCTACAAGTAAAAGTAAAATGCAATTCAATAATTGAAAATGCCACATATTGCCCCCTGGAGTTTCCCATGCAGAGAGAGAAATAGAAAAATGATAGTTGCTGGAATTTGGAAACTACATTTGAGCAGCTTCTTTTAATAAGATTCCAGTATATATTCCAGGTAGAAATGGGAACATTTAAAAATTTTTGTTGGAATAGTAGATCGCCTCATGTAATACTTTTCTTTACTATTTTAGTAGTTCTGAAACTTCAGACTGCATCAGAATTACCTGGAGGGCTCCATATACATGACTCACCAAGCCTTAGACCTGGAGTTTCTGATTCAGGAGGTCTGAGGTAGAGCCTGATAATTTGGTTTTTGAACCAGTTCCTAGGTGATGCTGATGCTGCTGGTCCAAGGACCATACTTTGGGAACCACTAGTCTACCACAAGCAAGTTTGACACCTAAGGAAAAAAAAAAACACCTCAAAGGGGTTCCTTAACTGTGTTTTAAATGTATTTATTATAAATTCTTACCTTTAGTTTATTAGAAGGAAAAATCTTACATTTTTATGGAAATTATTGAAAGAGGAATCTTACATTTTTCTCCAGCAATTTAACTAGGTAAAGGATCCATACTTAAATCTGGTGTTCATGTCTGGGCTTGCAGACAAAGACACTGTTTGTGGCAAGCAGCCTTGCTGTATGAGGAACATGCATACTTCCTGCTGTACTGTGTTTTTCTCCTTTTATCACAGTAATCAATGCATTTGACCGACATATACCTTAAGATTTGTGTCACTGACAAGCGAAAGGAGGTTGGACAGTGATTTAGGTAGTGTTGATGAAGACCAAAAAGCATTCCATTTCAGGACTCCACAATGACTCGACATTTTCATCTTGTAGTTTGTGTAGAATAGTCTTGATACTTTGTGACTCAGTCTTTTCAGCCTCTTTACTCTTCACAATTAAATTGAAGGCTGGCACTAGAGAAACCCTGGGGCTGTGTTGAGTAGTCTGTATCTCTCCTCTCCTGAAAAGAGACGTGACTGTACAGTCAACTGAGCTGAATTCTGCTTCAGTGAAGAAGAAAAAAAAGGAGTTCTGCTAATGAGAGAACAGTCCATGATGTGTGCATTTCTGACTGGCGGGTTAGGAATGCCTTTCTCTCTCTCTCTCTCTTTTTTTTTTTCCAGAAAGAACAAAGCTGTTTTGCTTTAAATTGCTTGTTTTATTGACTCCTTTTGAAGATTTATTGAATTATCTGATCATTTCAGTATATTGTGAATTACAATAAATACTCTTAACAAGCTATCTGTCTTCACCACTGTTGCATTCTACTTCTTCCAACATTCTAGTTCTGTTTCCAGTTGAATAGACTTATTTTATTTATTGTAAAAATTTGACACAATATTTCTGTTCTTTTTCAGAATAGAAATGGTCAATTTCATCAGAAATACATTTGCTTTTCTTATAAGACAGTAATCACTCTTTACACATATACATCCGCACAAAATGCAACATTTAAAATATGTGTTGTATTCTTTAATTGATTTAATATTATTAAAAATATCCTCTTATGCATAGGGGCAGATGTACCCCAATGTTTAGGGCAGTGCTTTCAAGAATAGCCAAATTATGGACAGAGCCTAACTGTCCTTCAACTGATGAATGGATAAAGAAGATGTGGTTTATATATACAATGGAATACTACTTGGCAATGAGAAGGAATGAAATCCTGCCATTTGCAGCAATAAGCCAGTCAGAGAAAGGCAGATACCATATGTTTTTACTCATATGTGAACCTTGAGAAACTTAACAGAAGACCATGGGGGAAGGGAAGGGGGAAAAAGAGTTACAAACAGAGAGGGAGGGAGGCAAACCATAAGAGACTCTCAAATACAGACAGCAAACTGAGGGTTGATGGGGGGTGGGGGAGAGGGAAAAGTGGGTGATGGGGATTGAGGAGGGCACTTGTTGGGATGAGCACTGGGTGTTGTATGGAAGCCAACTTAACAATAAATTATATGTAAAAAAAAAATCCTCTTTCTAACCATTACAAGTTATATATTTTTTATGTTCTCAGATAGTTAATGGGGTAGTCAGAATAATGACCCCTCAGAGATGTCCAGGTCTCCAGGTCCTCAACTGTATTAACTTACATGTCCAAAGAAAGTTTGCAGATGTGACAAATTAAGGATTTGAGATAGATTATACTGGATTATCTTGGAGGGCCTAATATAATATCAAGGGTTCTTAGAAAGGCAAGAGAGTGAGTCATGGAAGGAACTCTGTCTAAGTTGGATTTTGATAATCATTGTTATATTGAATGCATGCTGAATTTGAATAGTATCTCTTGTGACTTTTTGCCCTTTTTGATAACCTCAAAACATGAATGGTATTTTCTTACTAGCTTTCGGTAATGGGTCCTTAATAGACTGTGTAGAGGAGAATGATGTTTCTACCTCACTGCTGACTAGAAGAGTGGTTCTCAAATTGTAGTGTGCCCAAGAATCACCTGGAGGGCTTGCTAACACAAAAGAGTTTCTGTTTCAGTAGGTCAGGGTGGGGTACAGAAATTTTATATTTCGAAGAGGTTCTCAGTTTAGGCTGCTGCTACCGATCTGGTTAGAATAGTTTGAGAACCAACAGGCTGTGTAATCCACTTATGAACATTTGTGGCCCAGTACAGGGATTCATCCTTGAAAGCAGTGAAAAAGAAAGTCTCCTTTAGGCTTTGATCGAGTTAACCACCACAAAACGATCCACTCTCCCTTTCTTCTCATCTCTCTCTCTCTCTCTCTCTCTCTATTTCTCTCTCTCTCTCTCTCTCCCTCTTAATCTCACTCTTTCTCAGGATTTGACTAATCCTAGCATTTGAAGCTCTTTGTCAAATATCTCATTCAATAAACCTTGTTACAATAGGGAACTTCAAATCTAACGATGGTTGTCACTGCAGTAAGAGCTGCTGTCTTTTAAAAAGGAAATACATTGAGCAACAAAGGGTAGTGTTTTCTATGAAGCACCTCAGAAAATCTGTAGATATATCTAAGGCTTATTTTTAAAAATTTTAACCCTCTTGCATCCCTTTGAGAGAGGTAAGATTTAAGTATTATTTATTCCCATTTTTTCAAGAAAAAGAGGTTGTTATTTTCACTTTTAAGGGAGCAGTGGGACCTCAATTAAGCTGTTTGTCCTTGTTTTCAAATCTTATGCTCTGTCATAGCTGATCCACATTACCCAATACAAATATATTTTATTTCTTGTACTTTACTATATTGCTTGGAATTTAAATATTAGGATGCAGATTTAGATACCTATATCTTAATTTATTTGTGTAAGTAGGTGCTCATGGACTCACACACACTTGAGTGTGTACGTATACATATATATCAAATTGTTTCTATGAAGCAAAATAACAGAGGTTTGACACACGGAAAATGCATCCATATTTTCATTCTTTTTCCTTTTTGGGTAAATATGACTTTAAAAAAAAAAACCCTCTGTATTATAGTTCCACTGGGTGAGGTCTTTAAAATTCCGAAAAAAAGGTTACATGGTGATCACGTACATGGGATCTGGAAACAGATTGACATTCAAATCCTGGCTTTGTCACTTCCTACCATGTGAACTGAAGGAGGTTAATTAACATATTTTTTAAGTTTTTCTTTGTAACTTGAGTTGTTAACATACAATATAATATTAGTTTCAGGTGTACACTATAGTGATGGTGCATTCCCACATAACACTCCGCGCTTATCCCAAGTGCAGTCCTTAATCCCCATTACTCACCTCTCCTCTAGTAACCATCACTTTGTTCTCTATTGTTAAGAGTCTGTGTCTTGGTTTGCCTCTCTCTCTCTTCCTCTCTCTCTCTCTTTCTCTCTCTCTTTTCCCTTTGCTCATTTGTTTTGTTTCTGAAATTCTACATATGAATGAAATCATATGGCATTTGTCTTTCCCTGAGTGACTTATTTCACTTAGCATGATACTTTCTAGTGCCCTCCATGTCATTGCAGATGGCAAGATTTCATTCTTTTTTATGGCTGAGTAATATTTCATTATACATATATACCATTTTACATATATATATATATATATATATATACACACACACACACATACACAAACACACATACATACATACACATATCTCACTTCTTTATCCATACATCACTCAGTGGACATTTGGGCTTTTTCCATAATTTGGCTATTACAGAGAATGCTACTATAAACATTGGGGTTCATTTATCCCTTTGAATTAGTATTTTTAAATTCTTTGGGTTAATACCTAATAGTTCAATTGCTAGACCATAGACAGGGTAGTTGTTTTTGTAACCTTTTGAGGAACCTCCATGCTGTTTTCCAGAGTGGCTCAACCAGTTTGCATTCCCACCAACGGTGCAAGAAGATTCTCCTTTTTCCGCATCCTCAGCAACTCCTGTTATTTCTTGTGTAGTTAACTTTAGCCATTCTTAGAGGAGTGTGGTAGTATCTCATTGTGGTTTTGAGTTGTATTTCCCTAATAATGAGTGATATTAAGCATCTATTTATGTGTCTGTTGGCTATCTGGTTGGTTTCTTTGGAAAAAAGTCTACTCGTGTCCTTTGCCCATTTTTTCATTGGTTTATTTGTTTTTAGGGTGTTGAGTTTGATATGTTCCTTATAGATTTTGGACATTAGCCCTTTATCTGATATGTCATTTGCAAATACCTTCTCCCATTCCATAGATTGTGTTTTAGTTTTGTTGATTGTTTCCTTCGCTATGAAGAACTTTTCCCTTTTGATGAAGTCCAGATGATTTATTTTTGCTTTTATTTCCCTTGCCTCAGAAGACATATGTAGAAAGAAGTTGCTATGGCCAATGTCAAAGAGGTTACTGCCTGTTTTCTCCTCTAGGATTTTTATAATTTTCTGTGTCACATTTAGGTCTTCAAACCATTTTGAATTTATTTTCGTGTATGGTATAAGAAAGTGGTCCAGTTTAATTCTTTTTCATGTTGCTGTCCAGTTTTCCCAGAACCATTTGTTAAACAAACTGTCTTTTTTCCATTGGATATTCTTTCCTGTTTTGTGGAAGATTAGCTGACCATATAGTTGTGGGTTCATTTCTGGGTTTTCTATTCTGTTCTTTTGTTCTATGTGTCTATTTTTGTGCCAGTACCATACTGTTTTGATCTCTACAGCTGTATAATATAACTTGAAGTCTAGAATTGTGATGCCTCCAGCTTTGCTATTCTTTTCCAAGGTTGCTTTGGCTATTTAGGGTATTTTGTGGTTCCATTCAAATTTTCGGATTGTTTGTTCTAGCTCTGTGAATATTGCTGGTGGTATTTTGATAGGGATCACATTAAATTTATAGATAGGTGGTGTAGAACTTTAACAATATCTCTTCTTCCAATCCATGGACATAGAATTTCTTACCATTTCCTTGTGTCATCTTCAATTTATTTCATCAGTGGTTTATAGTTTTCAGAGTACAGGTCTTTCACTTCTTTGGTTAGGTTTATTCCTAGGTATCTTTTGGTGTTTAGTGCAATTGTAAATGGGATTGATTTCTTAATTTCTCCTTCTGCTTTATTATTACTGTATTGAAGTGCGGCAGATTTCTGTACATGACTTTGTATCCTGAAATTTTCCTGAATTTGTTTATCAGTTAGAACTGTTTTTTGGTGGAGTTTTGGTTTTTCTATATAGAAGATCACATCATCTGCAAATAGTGAAAGTTGGACTTCTTCCTTGCCTGTTTGGATGCCTTTCATTTCTTTTTGTTGTCTGATTTCTGTGCCTGGGACTTCACGCACTGTGTTAAATAACAGTGGTGAGAGTGGATATCCCTGTCTTGTTCTTGACTATAAAAGAAAAGTTCTCTGTTTTTCCTCATTGATGATGATACCACTTGTGGGTTTTTCATAGATGGCCTTTATTATGTTGAGGTATGATTCCTCTAAACCTGCTTTGTTAAGAGTTTTTATCATGAATGGATGTTGTACTTTGTCAAATGCTTTTTCTGCATTTATTAAAATGATCTTGTGGTTCTTATCCTTTCTTTTATTACTGTGGTGTATCATGCTGATTGATTTGTGAATATTGAACCACCATAGCAACCCTGGAATAAATCCCACTTGATCATGGTAAGTGATTCTTTTAATATACTGTTGGATTTGGTTTGCTAGTATTTTGTTGACAATTTTTGTATCCATGTTCATCAAGGATATTGGTGTGTAGTTCTCCTTTTTAGTGTTGTTTTTGTCTAGTTTTGGTATCAGGGTAATGCTTGCCTCATGGAATGAATTTGGAAGTTTTCCTTCCTTTCTATTTTTTGGACTAGTTTGAGAAGAAGAGGTATTAACTGTTCTTTAAATATTTGGAGGAATTTACCTGTGAAGTCATCTGGCCTTGGACTTTTGTTTTTGGGGGGATTTTTAAAAATACTTTTTAAGTGTATTTATTTGTTTTGAGAGAAGGAGAGAGAGCATGAACAGGGGAGGGAAAGAGAGAATCCAGAGCAGGCTCCACACTGTCAACCCAGAGCCTACCTAATGTGGGGCTCAAACTCATGAACTGTGAGATCATGACCTGAGCCGAAATCAAGAGTCTGATGCTTAACTCACTGAGCCACCCAGGCACCCCTTTTGGGAATTTTTTGATTACTGATTCATTTTCTTTGCTGGGTATCAGTTCAAGTTTTCTAATTCTTTTTTCAGTTTTGGTAGTATACATGTATCTAGGAATTTACCACTTTTTTCTAGGTTGTCTTATTTGTTGGCATATAGTTTTTCATAATATTCTCTTATAATTGTGTTTCTGTGGTATTGGTTGTTATTTCTCCTTTCTCATTTGTGATTTTATTTGGGTCCTTTCTGTTTTCTTTTATAATGTTTTTAAAATTCTAATTAGTTAACATATAGTGTAATATTAGTTTCACGTGTACAGTTTAGTGACTCAACCCTTATATACAACACCTGGTGCTCATCACAAGTGCACTCCTTCATCCTCATGACCATTGTGTTTTCATTTTCATTTGTTTCCATGTATTTTTTTTGTTTCTTCTTTGATGTCCTGGTTGATCCTTTCATTGTTGAGTAGCATGTTGTTCAACATTCATGTATTTGTAATATTCCCAAATATTTTCTTGTGGTTGACGTCTAGTTTCATAGCATTGTGATCAGAAAAGATACATGGTATGATTTCAATCTTTTTGTATTTTTTAAGGCCTGATTTGTGACCTGATATGTGATCTATTTTGGTGATTGTCCCATATGCACTTGAAAAGAATGTGTATTCTGCTGTCTTAGGACATACGTAATATTCTGAATATATCTCATAAGTCTGTCTGCTCCAGTATATCATTCAAAGCCATTGTTTCCTTGTTGAGTTTCTGTTTAGATGATCCGTCCGTTGATATAAGTGGGATGTTATGGCCCCCTAATATTATTGTTATTATCAATTAGTTCCTTTATCTTGGTTATTAATTGTTTTATATATTTGGGTGCTTTCTTGTTGGATGCATAAATACTTACAGTTGTTAGATCTTCTTGTTGGATTGTTCCTTTTATTGTGATGTAGTGCCCTTCTTTATCTCTTATTATAGTCTTTGTTTTAAAGTCTAGTTTGTCTGATACAGTATTGCTACTCTGGCTTTCTTTTGACATCCATTTGTGTGATAAATGTTTCTCCATCTCCTCACTTTCAATTTGCAGGTGTCTTTAGGTCTAAAAGGATTCTCTTTGTAGGCAGCATATAGATGGGTCTTGTTTTTTTATCCATTCTGACACCGTCTTTTAATTGGAGCATTTAGTCCATTTGCATTCAAAGTAATTATTGATACATATGTATTTAGTGCCATTTTATTACCTATTTTGTTGTTGTTTTTGGAGATTTTCTCTGAGCCTTTCTCATCTTTGTCACTTTTGGTCTTTCCTTTCCACTTAAAGAGCCTCCTTTAATATTTCTTGCAGGGCTGGTTTAGTGGTCACGAACTCCTTTAGTTTTTATTTGTCTGGGAAACTTTTTATCTCTCCTTCTATTCTGAAAGGTAGCCTTGCTGGATAGACTATTCTCGGCTGCAGATTTTTCCCTTTTATCACATTGAATGTATCATGCCACTCCCTCTTGGCTTGCCAAGTGTCTGTTGAGATATCTGCAGCTAGCCTTAGGGGCCTTCCCTTGGAAGTCAGGGACTTCTTTTGTCTGGCTGCTTAAAATTTGTTTTTTCTTTATCACTGTAATATGCTGATTAAATTACAATATGTCTTGGTGTAGGCCTGCTTTTGTTGATTTTGATGGGAGTTCTCTGTGCATCCTGCATCTCGATGTCTGTCCATTTCCCCAGATTAGGAATGTTTTCAGATATTATTTCCTCAGATAAATTTTCTGCACCCCTTTCTTTCTCTTCTTCTTCTGAGACTGCTGGAATACAAATGTTCCTACTTTTGATGGGGTCACTAAGTTCCCTAAGTCTATTCTCATGTTCCATAATTCCTCTTTTTCTTTTTTGTTCAGCTTCATTATTTTGTATTATTTTTTCTTCTATGTCATTAATTCATTCATCTGCCTTTTCCAGCCTGCTTTTCATTCCATCCAGCCTGTTTCCAATCTCATTTATTATGTATTTTTCATCTCTCTTTGATTCTTTTTAAAAACTCTTTTATATCTGTGATTAGTTTCTCCCTGATATTCTGTATTCTCTTCTCAAGGCCAGTGAGTATCATTATTGTTGTTGCTTTAAATTCTCTGTCAGGCGTGTTACTTATGTATGTTTTTGCTTAGATCTCTGGCCGTGGCCTTATCTTATTCTTTCATTTTGGATAGATTCCTCTGTCTAAGTCTTTGCTTTCTTCTCTGTGTTAGAAAAGTCATTTGTGTCTCCTGCTTCTGAATGTTATGGCCTTATGAAGAAGAGGTCATGTAATGCCCAGGGCCTGGTGCTTCAGTGAGTGTCTTCTGGTGTGTGCTGTGTGTGCTCTGCTATTGTGTTCTGGCTGGTGTGTCATTCAGGCCAGTCAACTGCACAGGCTCTCCCTGCTGGCTGTGGGCAGTGTTTAGTCCTTGGACTGAATGTGGCGAGTTTTAAATAGGTGTGCTTTGTCTGGTTTGCTTGTGAAATGAGTCCTGATAAGTACTTCCGCTGGAACTGAAGCCCTGCAGAACTTTCTGGTTGGGAGACATTATGTGGGCAGAAGTTTGTGCTGGACTTCTGGGAGAGGGGCCCACTGAACTGAGACCAAGGCAAACTTGACCAAGGAGGGCAGTTGTGCCAGAGGCCAGGGGGTTGGAGCTTGGTATAATCAAGTTCAGCTGTTAGTGTCAGGACTGCACTGCTTCCCGCAGGTAGCTCTGTGTTTATGTTGAGGGGTAGGAGAAGGAAATGGCTCCAGCCCGCTCCTCTGTTCCTGAGAGTCACCTCTGTGAACACTGCTTCCTAGGAATCCTGTCCCAGAGGAGAGAATAATCTCCCCACGGTATGCCTCAGGCATTCTTCGGATCCCTGTTTCCACGCTGTATGCCCCTAGGTTGTTTGCCTGCCCTTTCTCCAGGAGCAGGGCAGTGCCCTCTGAGCTTTGAGCCAAGTCCACTCCCTTTTAATACTTCAGGCTTTAAGCCCCATGGGTTGCAAGAACTCACAAAATGCAGTCCATTTTCCAAGCCAATGGCTTTGGGGACACATTCCCCTCATGCATTTCCCTGTGTGCTCCTCTCCCTCTTGCCCTTCTTGCCGACCATGGTTCCCTTCCTTCCCTCCATCTCTTCAGTGCACCACATCCCTATACTTCTTCCTTTCTTCAGTGTGGCCTGTTTTCTCCCCTTAGTTTTGGAGTTTGTTCAGTCAGTCTTCAGCTTGATTTTTGGGGTATTAGGGATTATTTAATAATCAACTAGTTGTGTTTCTCGAATGAGACAAGCCTAGGGTCCCCCTCCTCTGCCACCATCTTCCTTTTCCCCTTCTCTGGTTTTTAATTAACATCTTTTAGTCTTTATTTCCTCATCTGTAGTGAAAACAGTAACAGTCCCATCCTAGAGTTCTGATGAAGATTAAATGATAAAATACTTATAAGGCTCTCAGCACAGTGTATTCATAACAGTTACTAATTACTATCAGCTATTTAATACTCTGTTCTCACTGCTTCTTTTTGTAAAATAGCACTATTGTGTCTCTGTAGAGCTCAGCACAAACCTTTTGACTATAAGAACATTTTGGCTCAGAATCAGTCTATTACTATGTATATATTAATGCTCTAGGTATTACTATTACTACTGAAAATACATATAGATGTTAAGCCCCTAGCTCTTCATTTCAAAAGGTACTTTATTTGTATTTTGAATACCTTGGTCATTTCAGCTAATGTTCACTGATAGGGCAAATTTTAGAAAGAGTTAGGTCAAAGCATTTTTTCACTTATTCAGTGAAGAAATAGCTATCAAATGCCTACTATGTATCACACACTCCTCTCGGAGGATTTAACAGTGAAGCAAACATAAAAAAAAATCTGCCCCTATGACATTTATCTTCTAGTGAATTGATTGCATAAAATAAAGAATGGCAATTATATTTATATAACCATTAAGTCAACTCTAACCCCTTTTTCGGATTTCGAACAAAATGTTCTTTTTGAAGTTGTCATAATGTAAGGCAGGTGCAACTGAAGACAGTTTGCATTCACTTTTACAATTCAGTGAGGCTGTTCATAATTTTTAATAAATTAGTTATAAGTCACTTTTGAAATCTAAAACCCCAAGCATATTAAATGACAGATTCTGACTTTTTAACTGCTGTATTGGACATGGGCCTTTCCAGCATCCATCACCTCCTGTGATAGTAACCATATTTTCCTCCTAGAATACACCAATGCCCGTGATTGTGATTTCTTTTATCTGGTGTGGCTAGATCCTGGATCTGACATGGACAACCTAACCTTGGCCTAAGCTCCTCAACATAGTCATTTCCCAAACCTCACTGATTAGTTTGGAGATGAGCATGTACTTTAAATCCTTCAGTGAAGATCAGTGAAGTTTACCTCCCTGGTTCTGTTTGGTAGGAAATCCAGCTGGATTTGAAACTGAGGAGATGTGAAAATAGAGCTGCCACTGTTTCTAGAATATGAGAATGAAGTCACTGATGAAAGAGAGCAATGCCCAGCCAGGCCCAGAGATGGAGAAACTGAATCTGGCAGGCTGATTTTATGCCTACCTTTAAGCTTAGAACCACCTCTGGAATTTTCTGTTATGTAATCCAAAAACAAAAGTTTTGTGTTAGTTAATTTGCAGTCTGGTGTGTAGCACTGGTCAGTCCAGAATGGTCAGAGCCAAGGTGATGTGATTTTCTAAAATGGTGAAAAGGCCTTTAAGATTGCAAGGAAAACAAAACAAAATATTGTTTGAATTTCACATAGTTGAATTGCAAGTAAATCAATATATATTAAACTTTGAAAAGAAATTTTGTCTGTTAATATTGAAATGGAATTAGTTCTAGGTTCATGTTTAATTATAAACAGTCTTTTCACCTTTGTAAATGTCTAAAGAAGCATTCCAAAGTCATGCAAGTTGTAGGATAATGCTTTGCCTTTGGGGAATGGCCTACATATTACAAAACTTTAACAGGTGTGCCCTGTGCTAGTCATAATAATCGTCCCCAAGAGACATTTATGTCCTCATCTCCAGAACCTGTGAATACATTATTACATATGGCATAAGAGACATTGCAGATAGGATTAAATTAAGGATTTTGAGATGTGGAGATTATCCTGGATTAGCAGAGTATGCTCAGTGTAATTACAGAGGTCCTTATAAGACAGAGGCAGGAGTGTTAGAATCAGAGACATGTGATGATTGGAAAGGTCAGAGGGAGGCAGTCTCATGAGGCAGAGAATGTGGGCAACCTCTAGAAGGTGGAAAAGGTAAAGAAATGGACTTTCCCCTAGAGCCTCCAGAAGGAATGCCACCCTACCTACCTATTTAAGGCTTCTGATCTGCAGAATTATGACAGGATAAATTTGTGTGGTTTTAATCCACTCAATTTATGGTTATTTGTTACAGCAGCAAAAGGAGAATAATACATTTTCCAACCACTAAATCTCAGTATTGCCTTCTAATCAACATGACAATAAAAAAGAAATAAAATAGTTCTAAAATGTCCATTGTGGAAATATAGTGCCCTGGTCTTTCCCCTCTTCTAAATACCTATAACTGCTACCCCAGTTTACTCTAATTATCTCCCATGTGGATCAAGAGAGATTTCTAACATGTCTCTCCATTCTTCACATCTTTATACCTTCAACCTATCCTTCCCCGTTTGGATTAGCAGAGTATTTTTTTTTTTAAATCAAATATAGATCTGATTCTGTTATTTCTTTACCTAAGCAACCTCAGGGCCTCCAAAATTTTGTTGAAATAAAGCACAAGCATGACAGTCTCACTGACAAAGTCTTCTATGATCTAGTTCTGGATTATCTTTCTAGCTATCACAGTCCAATCTATCATCCTCGTAACATGTGAACTATTTTTTTATTGCATCTATCTCTTAAGATTTTCCTGTCTGACTCTTGAATACTGAAAACAAACTGAGGGGGGAAGGGGAAGGGGGAAAGGTAAAGGGGGGTGATGGTCTTGGTGGAGGTCACCTGTGGGGAAGAGCACTGGGTGTTATATGGAAACCAACCTGACAATAAACTATAAAGTTAAAAAAAAAAAAGATTTTCCTGTCTGAGATGCCCTTTTCCTTTCTTTTCATATCCTTCCCTAAAAAACAAAAAACAAAATTTCAGGACTCCGATTATTTTTAGGATGTTAGCTCAATGAAGCTTTGTTATCCCTCTAGTAATAACTGACCATGTCCTTTAGTCACCCATTTCAGCTAGTATATATTTCTACTATGAGATATACATCATCATCCCAACTTGTTTGCCCTTGTACTTCCTATTTGTATACCATGCATGCCTAACTGACAGGAATTGTATTTTACTAGTCTTTGTGTTCCCAGAGAGTAGTAGTAGTGCCTAATAAAGATTTGATGACTGAATTAAATTGACAAAGGCTCATCTGAACCCATGTTTGATAAATATCATATGTTGATTTAAACTGTAAGAAATGCTATTTATATTATTATTAGGCTAAGGTTTACTTTCTGCAAGTCACCACTTAACATACTGCTGTAGAATGATATTGAGCCATTTACATTAGGTAGTCTTCATAGAGACTGTGAATCCTGTTGTTTCATTTTTTTTCTTCAAGTTTCTTGATGAACACTTTGTGAGAATGCAAATAAAGTAATATTCTCATGTCAACATGAATTACGTAGGTTACCTCCCATTACTGCACTGGATTTGTCATAGAAGAAAATATTGTCTGTCTATATAAGATGCATTATGTTATTCCCAAAGCCGTAATGATTTTTTATTATTCCATGAATGTCTAATTAATTGTTCTTTGGGTTAATTGTACGACATGCAGAAACTGCCATCTTCACCACTTTTAATGAGACTTTTAAAATCATCCTGGGTAATTTGTGATTTTAAAATTATATTTTTAGGTGTCAGGGGAATAAAAACAGCTTTTTGTCAAGTGACTCACTGACTAAAAGTTTGCATTTATCATTCATGAAATTACAGAATATTTAATTGAGTGGAAACGTTTCTTAGAGCTTTATTCTTAAATAGGCATGGTGGTAAATTTCTAATGATGTCTGTATTTTTAAATTTTCATTTCTTACAGAGGAATTTAATGGCATGGGCTCTTAACCTGATAACCCTAACTTGCTATATTAACTTGGGGGGAACTTATTTATCTGTGTTAAGCCTCCCTATCTTTAACTCTAAAATAGGAATAATAATATTTGTAATCTTAGAGGGTAGTTGTAAATATCAAATGAAAACACACGTATGCATTTAACACAATGCCTGGTTCAAAGTAAATTCTCAGTAAAGATTAGTTGTAGGTATGATTAATAGTTCTGAATCCCTGTGGCTTTTTTGTTTACAATACCACTTAGAGACATTCCATGAATACTGCTGATTCCTTGGTACTTTAAGTCATAAAACTTAATTGAACAACAAACCATGGTATCAAGGTGATTTACAAAGTAACCAAGGGAGATATGGCAAATCTAGAGCTAGTTAAAGGAAGAATGTGATTAATTGCTTGAGAAGGTAAAACATGTGACAAGCATGTGAAGAAAGGAGAAATAACATTCTTTTACCACCTGGGCTAAGATATCAAGGTAATAGTGGCAAAAAAAGTTCTATTTAAGTATTTAAGATTGGGTCTAATTTTGACAAAGGTATTAAAGAGGTATGCCTGACAGGGAGGAGCATAAAATGAATAAGAAGAGGGAGAGTGGGAGTACTTAATAAAATAGTTTTTAGTTTTTGTCCAAATGGTCACTCTACTGTTGGTTTTAGCATTTTTTTGCCACCTGCATCTCTTTAAAAACTCACTGCCAATGGGCTTTTTCATAAAAGTTTGCAGTAAACTTTTAAAGTTTATTTTCAAGTTGACATGTGGAAATTTTTGTTTTGATTACAAAAATTTATGGCACACACAAAATATAAGGATGCCATAAAATGATTATTTTATCCATTATTTAAACAGCTAGGTACATGCAGCAGAGTTGAAAGCACATTAATAAAAAAAAAAAAACTACGGGAATGAAAAACGATGTAATTGGCCTCGCAAGACTTCTTTGTGACCAGCTTGGACAGAATGCCTGGCCAATGTGATTGGTTTTGCATAAATCAAATATCAGGATGTCAGAAAACAGTTTGACACCATGAATGCAATCCTTTAGTTTAGTCTGTGTCAAAGACTAGGAACTCTAGAATAGTAAAAATAGTAAGGGGTCATCTTAGTTTTGGAAACTCTAGACAAAAACAAACAAAAAAAGATACCCTTTTGCAGACATGGCCTAACATAAAGGGAAGAAAAAGAAAATACAAGAAAAGGAGGAGGAAAGACAACTGTGTTTGTTTTCCAAGAGTTGTGGCATTACATTACCATAGATATCTGAAAAAGAAAAATCATCTTCAAACTTGTATATACTAATAGGATCTAATGCATATCCTTAATACATATTCCTGTTACTGCTAATAATTATAATTTAATAGTTACTTATTGTTTGATGAGCATAGGATACCTTAGAGATATTGCAGGTTCAGTTCCAGACCACTGTAATAAAGTAAATATCATAATAAAGTGAGTCAGATGAAATTTTTGGCTTCCTAGAGGATGTGAAAGTTATGTTTATACTATCCTGTAGTCTCTTAGGTGTACAATAGTGTTATATCTAAGAAAACAACGTACATGCCTTAATTAAAATACTTTATTGCTAAAAATGTTAATTGTAATCTGAGTTTTCAGTGAGTGATAACCACAGATCACCATAACAAACAGAATAATAATGAAAAAGTTTTCAGTATTGTGAGAATTACCAAAATATGATGTAGAAATACAAAGTGAGCAAATGTTGGAAAAAGAGATTTGATAGACTTCCCTGACACAGGGTTGCCACGAATCTTCAATTTGTAAAACGCATAATATCTGCGAAGCACAATAGAACAGAGCACAGTAAAACAAGGTATGCCTGTATATAACAAATACCATATTAGATATTTATGTACATGATCTATACTTCCAGATATATTTTTAAAAAAAATATCTGTGTCAGAGGTAAGGAAGTTGAGGCAATGAATAAATGATAGATTTAGAATTTGAAATTTACTCTTTATGGTAACAAAACATGTAGCTATTCCAGAATTCTAATCTCTAAGGTCCAGCATGGCATTTGGCTTATAAATTGAATAGTAAATGAATATTTTATAAAAAAAATTCAGTAATCTTCACAGCCTTCTGTCCATTCTGATAAATTTTGACCAAGCTGATATTTGCAAGCTAACAAAATGACCACCACAGCTTCTTGATTACTGGCAGAAGACATAGACTATGAGGTCAGAGACTAAGGGCCTTATTACTCCTGGTAGTAGCAATTCTCCAAATACCATTTCCCTCAGTGCAGCGTAAAGGTAAGATGACAGGGTGCCTTGGTGGGTGAGTTGGTTAACTGTCTGACTTTGGCTCAGGTCATGATCTTACAGTTTGTGAGTTTAAGCCCCGCTTGGAGCTCTGTGCTGACAGCTCAGAGCCTGGAGCCTGTCTTCGGATTCTGTGTCTCACAGTCTCTCTGACCCTCCCCTGCTCACGCTGTCTGTCTGTCTGTCTGTCTGTCTCTCTCTCATAGATAAACATTAAATTTTTTTTTTTAAAAAAAGGTAAGGTGACACCTCTTTGCACAGTGAGTTGCATTATGGAAAAGGAACTGCGTGATTAGGGAAACTATCTTTCATACTGGACAGTAAACATGCATCCCCATTGCTCTGGAGGGAGACACTATATTTGTTTTCCAAAGCTATTTGATATACAAGCATCTTTTTAAACATTTTTTTAACATTTATTTATTTTTGAGAGAGAGAGAGACAGATAGAGAGTGAGCAGGGGAGGGGCAGAGAGAGAGGGAGACACAGAATCCAAAGCAGGCTCCAGGCTCTGAGCTGGAAAACAGAGCCCGATGCAGGGCGGGGCAGGTGGGGGGCTCGAACTCAGGAACCATGAGATCATGACCTGAGCTGAAGTCGAAGTCGTCAGCCTAATTGAGCTACCCAGGCACCCCTATACAAACATCTTTAAAAAGATAGTCTGAGACAAAGTGCTTGTGCTTGGAAGATTTATAGAAATATGAGATACCTGTGGAGATTGTTACCCAACACCTTTGATTTGCATAAATGTATTCTTAGTAACATAGCCCCATTGCATCCCACCCGTAATTGCCCTTTTGCTTCCTTAGGGGAAACTCTAGCTGCAATAAAGGAATACGAATATTGACCAGCCTGAAATTGGAAGAAAATCATATATGTACTAAGCACATTTCTGAAGAAGGTGGTCTAAAGTGCCCGGGTAGATGTAGTGCTAAATTGAACCAATTAAATGTGGTTTCTGTACATATTCCTCGCTTTGTAAATGCAAAATAATTGCTAAATAAGGGATAGGTCATTTAGGCTCTTGGTGAAAGTAGAGTATCTTTCCCATGAGCCTGCAATGCTTGCTCCTAGCGTCAGTGCTTGTGGTTGGAATCATTCTCCTCTCACTGAATTTTCTCTGTGTCTTTATAATACACTTCCATTCCTTTAAGCAATCTCTGTATTTCTTTTCCTTGGTGACTCTGAGGAGTTTGACTGGCAGGATAGTACTATATTTATCTTACTAATTTTAAAAGCATTTAATTACCAATAATTACCACCAATGTGATTTTTTCCCCTAGTGCACATTAAAAACTTTGAATCCCATTTTCTGTAATAATTTTAGTCATTTTGGAGGGACAGAGAGTAATTATCTATAATTTTTTAGACTAGAAATGCTGAAATTATTGGAGTGAAACAGAAACCTTGTTCTCAAAATCTAGAACAAAACATTTATGAATAGGATTGCGTGATAAATAGGATTGCATGAGAATTTCCTAAAATTTGGAAGAGTTATTTAGTACTGTAACAGGGTTAAAAATACACTACTTGAATCAGTATTTCAGGTCATGTTTCTTAGAACACTATTTTTTCCCTAAAATGTAAGAGTCTTTATTGCTTATGAAGTTTTACCACTGCAGTGGGTCTGATACACAACCAGAAGCTGCAAGAAAGACCCCATTTGGTCCTTTTCAGGTTTAGTTGATTTTAGATGGTCTGTTTTTATTTGTCAAATAAGTCTACCTTCTTATGAACTTCTTTCATCAGAATGAGAACAAGGGAAAATATAAGATACATATGTGTATTTTCCAATATGGAGTCATGTAAAGCACATGGCTATTGGACTCAACCCTACTTATATTTGATAAACTCTGCCTATATTAACTATATGATATGTATTTGTGTTTGCACTGTTTGAAGCAGGTTAAATGTATTTGACTTCCTTGCTTATTTATATAACTAATTATGGTACACATTAGCTATTAAGGTAACGATTTAATAATTGTAAGAATTAAATAAATAAGTAGTCTTTGTATAGTGCAACCACAAATCACCCTTACTTTTATTTTGAGAATATTGGGCTCTTGTTCTTTATGTTCTCCATGAAATTTAGTGTACATCTCATGACCCTTTGGATCACTTTCAGAGGATAAAAGGGCCTCCTCTCAGTAGTTAACATGGCAAATAATCTAAGCTTATTTAAAATTTCTTTTAATGTTTATTCATTTTTGAGAGACAGAGAACCTCAGGGGGGCGGACAGAGAGAGAGGGAGACAAAGAATCTGAAGCAGGCTGCAGGCTCTGAGCTATCAGCACAAAGCCCGATGCAGGGCTCAAACTCATGAGATAGGAGATCATAACCTGAATGGAACGGACTGAGCCAACCAGGCGCTCCTAAGCTTATTTTAAAATAGTGGTTTTCTTCTCCATATCTCTCCCACCCTCCATTGTGGCCCAGTGGCGAAGTGGAAGTTGTGGTTTGGTTTCTTCTTTATTTCTCTGCCATGTACTTTTATACATTTTTGTATATCATGCTAACTTGGTTTTGGATTCCTCATGATTAGAGTTCGGGGTGGGGGCGGGGAGAGAAGAAGTAAGGAGAACTGTAGAGTGTTTATTTAACTGGTATTTTGGTCATGGTCCACAGACTCCTTGAGAGACAGCACCTACCGGCAGTATAGTGAAACCTTTGACTTGTGATTTCCTTCACTGGTCGAAGTAGCTCCATTTTAGCTGTTGCAGTCTCCTCCCTTAGCCTCCAGTTATTCCATAGGTCTTCTCAAGTCTTTTCTGCTGAGGTCTATGTCTCTGAGAGATTCTTCTTGGCCAAGATCTAAGATGAACCTATTCCAGTTTAATATCATACATGGTTCACCCCTGTTCCATTGATGTTTCAGTAAAATTTGGGTCCAATGCAGTGCAACAGCAAATACTCTTTTGTTTAACTCTATAACTCCCCAACTAGCCAGTCTAGTCAGCTTTAAATCAGACAGCAGTATATTATCCTTTTCTCCACAGACTGAAGGGTGAAGGTTTTCTCTTGACTCAGGGTGAAGAAGAAAACATTTCCCACAACTCCATAGGGGGGCATTTTGCCAAGATACACAGATAATTGATACCAAAAGCTCTTTCTTTTGACTCCTTACCCCTTCACACCCTCATATATGTGAGTAGTTAAGAGACTTTGCAGATGGAAATGTCTGTCTTGTTCTCCAAATGAAACTTAAATTTTAAATCTCATCATAATACCTTTTAAGTATTTCTATGGTATTTCTTAAAAAGAACACCTGCTTATCGAAACAAGGCATTTGGTTTCTCTATAATGCATTCCGGTGGACCTAAAATTTCTTTGCAGTGAACTGATTCACTGGATGGAGTGAAAAGATTTTCCACTGGATAAGCATTTACCTAGATTCTGAAATGTTTATTACAACTAACTAGTTATTGTCATTTATATTTTAATGCACTTAAAAGAATTATAAACTAGAAAACTAATTGAAAATACTTAATCTATATCATTGAGAGATGATTGTGTTCTCAGTATTAAATATTATAAGGTAATGTTTTGTGTTTAAAACAATAACAAAACATAGTAAACAAAAGAGGTATTTTCCTATGCTTCCAATGATGATACATTCCAAATAAAGTCTGATTCTACTAAAACATTAATGATACTTACTGTCAATCCATTGTATTAAGAAAGGCAAGAATTAAAAAAATGTATGTAGGCATCTTTTCCTTGATCAGTGTCATAAAACCATGGGGTATATGACACGTGTATATGAGTATATTATAGTTGAACTTATTTATTTTTTCTCATAAAATGAGTAGGAAAAGCATTTGTACTGAAAATTACCTAGGCTAGTTTAACCTGTTAAATTAAGCCTATAAAGTGAACAGTAGCTATTTAAATGTAAAATACCTAATTCAAGAAATAACCAGAGAATTATTATTTTTGTTTAAATATTCTACATTTATATGATAGAATTTATATTAGATAACATGCTTATGAATATTCACTGTATACAATGCAATTATCAGGAAAGTTGAATGACTGAAGATAAATTTTCCTTGTTTATTTTTTGGCTTATAATTTACTTTGCTATAATAATCCTTGCTATATGACTGTCATCAATAATACTTTTGTTTTGAATTTTGTAGTAGCTTTTTATGGTTGTCAGTGGTGTTGATATATTTTTTAATGGCTAAAAACACTTTCTTTTTAGAATGTTTCCGTTTGTCATTGACCTCTTTTTTTATTAAAATATAGTTGACAGTGTTACATGAATTTCATGTGTAGAACATAGTGATTTGATAACTATATATGTTATGCTATGCACATCACAAATGTGTAGCATCCATAATGGTGTTGATATTGAAATGTAGAAACTTACAGGTAAATTAAACTAGGAAAACACGTTAGTATTTCCCACTAATTTTTAAAATTGCTAATAATTAAACTAAATGTTGTCTTTTAAAAAATATTTAAGTTTTAATTGAAATTAGTTGACATATATAATTATTTTCAAGTGTAAAACATAGTGATATGACAATTATATACATTATGATAGGCTCGCCACACTAATTATAGTTATAGTTTATAACCATGCAGTGTTATTACAGTATTGTTGACTATGTTCCCTGTGCTGGAATCTTCATCTTGGTGAATTATTTTTTAACTTCTTAATACTCTTCATCTCTTTTGCCTCTCCCTTCACTGCCTTCCCTGTGGCAACCACTAGTTCTCTATTTTCAGGAATCTGTTTATCTTTTGTTTTTTGTTCACTTGTTTTGTTTTTTAGATTCCACATGTAAGTAATATTATATGGTATTTGATGTTTTTCATTCGAATAATGTTCTCTAGATCCATCCATGTTGTTGTGAATGGCAAGATTTTATTATTTTTTATGGTTGAGTGATAATTCAATTGTGTTTATATACCACATCTTCTTGATCCATTCGTCTATCATTGGACACTTGGGTTGCTTCCATATCTTGGCTTTTGTAAATAATGCTGTGGTAAACATAGGTGTGTATTTATCTTTTCAAATTAGCATTTTGATTTCCAGCTGGAAGTAGAAATACTGGATTGTATAGTACTTCTGTTTTTAATATCTTGAGGAACCTCCATACTGTTTTCCATTGTATCTGCACCAATTTATATCCCCACCAACTGTGCACAAGGTTTCGCTTTTCCCCACATCTTCACCAACATGAGTTAAATCTTTTCTTTTTGTTAGTAGCCATTCTGACAGGCATGAGGTGGTATCTCATTGTGGTTTTGATTTACATTTCCCCGATAATCAGTGATATTGAACATCTTTTTTTGTGTCTGTTTGCCATCTGTATGTCTTTGGAAAAATGTCTGTTTAGGTCCTCTGTCCATTTTTAAATCATTTATTCTTTGGTGTTGCCTTCTAAAAGTTCTTTGTATTTTTTTAATGTTAACCCCTTACTGGATATATCATTTACAAAAGAATCCCTTTTGATTGGATTCAATTCAATTTAATGTATTCTCGAATTCAACTTGGTTATATATTCTTGAAAATTTTTGCATCTATGTTCTTCAAAGATAATCGACCTGTAATTTTTTTGTAATGTATTTGTTTTTTTTTTTTAATCAGAGTAATTCTGGCCTCATAAAATGAATTTCAAAGCATTTCTTCCTCCTATTTTTAAGAAATGTTTGGCAGGGATAGGTATTCTTTTTTTAAATGTTTGGTAGCATTCACCTGTGAAGCCATCTGGTCCTGAACTTTGTCTGTTAGGAGTTTTTTTGATTACTGATTCAATTTCATTACTAGTAACTGGTCTTTTTAGCTTTTTTATTTTTTCCTGATTCATTTTTAAAAGATGGTACATGTCTAGGAATTTATCCTTTTTTTAGGTTGTCCAATTTGTTGGCTTCTAGTTTTTCATAGTAATCTCATAATTTTTTTGTATTTCTGTGATGTTGGTTGTATCTTCTTTTTCATTTATGATTTTATTTGAGTCATGTTTTTTCTTGATTAGTGTGGCTAAAGGTTTATCTTAGTCTCATTGACCGTTTCTGTTATTTCGTGTCTCTATGTCATTGATTTCCACCCTGATCTTTATTATTTCCTTCTTTTTATTAACTTTGGGCTGTGTTTGTTCTTCCTTTGTTAATTCCTTTAGGTGTAAAGCTAGATTCCTTATTTGAGACTTCTGTTTCTTGAGGTAGGCCTGTGTCACTATGAACTTCCCTCTTAGAACTGCTTTTGCTGTGTCCTAAAGATTTTGAACTAGCATTTCCATTTTCATTTGTTTCCATTTTTTTTATTTCTTCATTTACTCATTGCTTGTTTAATAACATGTTATATAGCTTCCAAATGTTTGTGCTTTTTTTACTGTTTTCAGGCACTGTTACAGATGCTGGTGGTATCGTATTTAGCAGGAATAAAATACCCTTGAGTAGCTTACTTTCTATTCTAGGGTGATGGAAAACAAATACATGTTTCAAATAAAAATATCTAAAGCAAAGATATTTGATGTATAAAAATTTCTTAAAAGACCTTGGCATTTCATAAGGAAGAGGAATTACTTAGATATAAATTATAGTAATCATATTTATTACTAGAACATAGAATTGTAGTATTAGCATAATATTCAGTATTTAGAGGGTTTTCGAGGTACTGTCTGTGTATGTCTTTTTCTTTTTTAGCAGAGGAAATATTTTTCTTTTTTTAATGTTCATTTATTTTGATAGAGAGCAAGAGAGAATGAGAGAACAAGAGAATGAGCAGGGGAGGCCTAGAGAGAGAGGGAGACAGAGAATCCCAAGCAGGCTCCACACTGCCAGCATGGAGCCTGATTCAGGGCTCGAACTCATGAACCATGAGATCATGACCTGAGCTGAAATCAAGAGTTGCATGCTTAACTGACTGAGCCACCCAGGCTCCCCAGAGGAAATATTTCTTATATTTCATATGAATTCGGTATCATTAATATTTTTAATCCATTTGCCTATAGAAATAGACCTACCAGGGGCGCCTGGGTAGCTCAGTCAGTTGAGCATCAACTTCGGCTCAGGTCATGATCTCACGGTTCGTGGGTTCAAGCCCTGCACCGGGCTCTGTGCTGACAGCTAGCTCAGAGCCTGGAGCCTGTCTTCGGATTCTGTATCTCCCTCTCTCTCTGACCCTCCTCTGCTCATGCTGTCTCTCTATGTCTCTCTCAAAAACAAATAAAACATTAAAAAAATTAAAAAAAAGAAATAGACTTACCAATGTTGGAGAGCAAGTCACGCAGTCACCTCAGTTTTATAGGCAACATAGCTGGTTTGTAGTTAACTTGCCCCAAACCACATAGTCAGCAAATGGCGAAGATGAATCTTAGTTCTGGTCACTTGATTCCAAATTCAGAGCCCTTCCAGGCCAGTAAGAATTATCTCAGTGTCTTTTAAAATCGTTCTAGGACAGTAGTCAACTTCATTGTCCCAGAATCCTATCCACATAAGCTTTCCACAAGTATTTATTCAGCATCTTCTACCTACAAGGCATAATTTTTAGTTGCTGGGGGTCAGGACAGAGATAGACTGAAGACTCAGACCTAGGTTCTGAGCTTAACCCTAGACTGTTGAAGTAGAGAACAGGCATGTATACAAGTGATTATAATAGAAGATAAAAAGTAGCCAAAGCCAACGCCATGAGTGAGACACTGGTAAAGTGTTGTGGAGGACCACAGAAGAATCAGTGACATTCATTTCCCAGGACCCAGGAAAGTTTCCCAAAGAAAAGGGCTTTTATTTTAGGCATTGAGTTGGGAGAATTGTGGCAGTATAACCAAGACCAAACTTGTGTTAAATACTCTCTCTCTGCAGTATAGTAAGTACACCAATATTGTCAAATGTTTTCTCACTTACCTAATTTCTGTATCTGAATCCCTGAATATCTGGATTCCCCTATAAATTTATACTCTAAAACAGTTCAACAGATTATTAAATTTTCTACATAATAACATGGCTAACCCAGTTTCCTCTAATAAAACTTTTCAATGCTGCACCATCATCAAAATAATATGAAGCTGCCATGATGTCCAGATTTATTCCATGTCACCGCCATGATTATGTCAAGAACTTTCTAGATCAGTAGGTATTAAGCACCTTCAAAAGTACTTAAATTGACTTCATATATGATTTTTTTATATATAAATTAGAGGTTACAGACTATGTTTCACTTTGAAGGATACTAAGGGACCAATAAGGTGAGAGTACTTATAAATAAAGTCTCTGCCTGTCTTGAGTGAGCTACCCTAGAGAATGTTTCTCTTTAGTAATAGAGAACTACAGTCTAGAACTGACTTATGCTAGCTCAGTAATTCAGTAATATAGTAGTATATCCTTTGGAGAGCTAACTTAAATACAAATTCAGATACATCCACATTCTTATAAAATGATGACATTTTTCTATGTGTTCCTACTCAAAACTGCCTTGGATGATAGGCAGTGCATATAAGTAACATAATCTAAACTTAGGAAAAATAAATTCTTTTATTCTGTCTTATCCTTATGGATGATATTGGTTAATGGGCCTGACAGCGGAGGAAGTTGGAGGACATGATAATCTCTTGATAATTACTAGATGAAGGCTTCTCGTTAACCTCCCATGGTTGCTTATGACATAACATCAGACTCACCCTTCTGATTAGCAGTGCAGTCTCCCTCTACTACTTTAACTAGAAGGCCAAGGAACTTGACACTTGCTTGGCTGAGCCATGACTCATTGCTCAGGTCTGGCCAGTTCTCTTTTCCTGTGGAAACTGAGTTTATATACCTTAAAACACCAATTCATGGTTTGTGGAAAGGAATTTTTTTCCTTATCATGGAACAGGCTCTAGTATAAAAATGCTAGTCTTGTTTAAGCCCAACTTCATCTTTTCTTTTAGATATAATTTCAGGATTCTTAGAGGTTAGAGCCATACCTGTTCTCTTAACTTGTATCTCTTCAGTCTCTTTGGCCCTTCAGGCTGTAGTCTAAATAGCAAGCCTAACTCTATACTTTTAGAAAGCTGTTCTTCGAAGTGAGTTTTGCTTAATGAGTTGTTTACATTTATTTTCTTAAATGAAGTTAGAAAAAATACATATTAGGTCAAGTCTGAATGTTGCCTGAAATTAATCATTCTTTCTTTCTACTTAAAATGTAGAAATTATTTCCAAAGAAGCAAATGTCTTACTGCAACCAGGGCTTGATATAGGAAAAAAAATGAGGGCGCCTGGGTGGTTCAGTTGGTTGAATGTCTGACTTCGACTCAGGTCATAATCTCACGGTTCATGAGTTTGAGCCCTTTGTCAGGCTCTGGGCTGATAGTTTGGAGCTCAGGGCCTGGAGCCTGCTTCAGATTCTGTGTCTCCCTCTGTCTCTGCCCTTCCCCCATCACCTCTCTCTCTCTCATAAATAAGTAAACATGGAAAAAAAGTTTTAAAGAATAAAAATGGACTACACATTTTTTACATAGATTTTTACCTGTCTGGTTTATGTTTTGGGGATTTATCTCAAGCTTTTTGGACAAAAACAAATTAGTATGTGTAATTTCATACTGCGCAGGTCCAAACCTCATTGTTAGCTCACACTATAATGAAAATCAAGCCTGATTTGTTGAGTGCATCACTACCCAGTGGTACAAATGGCCCACCAAAATCTCTACACTCTCCAACTGTGCCTGTGAGTTTTCTTTTCTCAGCAGCTATTCTTAGAAAGACTGTTGATCTTTGAAGTGTTTCCTGTATCACATGGCATGTGAATGACATTCTAGTTTTAAAAGTGGACAGTTTGGACCATCAATAAGTAATAATATTTACTAAGAGTTGACATTGCTTTTTCATCATTCTTTAGAGAAGCATTTCAGTGGAAACTTTTACAGAGGAAAGACAGTGTTGTTGTTGTTTTTTTTTTTTTTCTGACCTCCCTGCCTGTAATCATTCTTAATTCCTTTGTACCTGGGAGTGGTACAGATTAGGCCTAATTGTCAAGATACCTGAAGATAAGAAGGAGGATAAGAAGGACTCAAAGGAAGTTGCAAAGAGCCAAGAAACTCAGACTGGAATACAATTAGAATGTCTCATGAGATGCCAGTGTGGATAGATGATTTTTAATAAGTAAACTTACTGTGCTTTGGCACCATTTGAATCTTTTGGAATGTGGATGAAAGCCTGGGGGAGGTTAGACAAGGTCTCAAGTTCAGATGCCTTAGTGGATATTGATTTAGTTGTAGAAAAATAAAAGGAAAGTTGTAAGTTTTGCAAACGTAAGTTTATACCCACTGTAATTACCCTGGAGATGGCATAAAGGAAGAAACTTAAATTGGAGACAGAGGTTGATAAAGAAGTCCTTAAATATTGCAGGTCAAAAATGGAGAAACTGAGCTAAATTCAACAAAATTGGAGGCAGATTCAACATACTCATTGCCTGGTTGGATGTAAGGAATAGGGAGAAAGAGGAATTAATAATTTATAGGCTACTAGAATGGTTTACTAGTTGAATGACGATACCATTGGTTAATGGAAGTAGGAGAATCAGGATAATGGGGAATAAAAGAGAAGAAACAACATATTTACTTTATTTACTTTGTGACTTACTGAGTTTAAGGTGCCTGAAGTACATTCAGATAGAAAAGTCCAGTAGGAAGTTGAATATGAGGATTTGGAGTTGAGAAGTAAATCTCAAGTATAGTTATAAATTTAAGGATAATCAAGGTGTATTAATTGTTTGAAATTTGAATATACAGAATACATAATATGATAAAAGGATCAAGAACAGAATCCTGGCATCAGGAAATCCTGGGGTCTGTAAAATACAAGAGTGTTCCAAGTAAGTCAATCCTGAAGTGGAGAAGTAATTATGAAAACAAATAGTGTTGGAACAAAAAAATGTCATCATGAAATCCATGAAAACAGAGTTTCACAATTTACTGAATAGTTCATGGTGGAAGACGATTTGAGGTTGCATTGCTTTTTCCCCAGGAAATGTTAGTAATGCAAATACATTTAACTATAAGATCAATCTAACATAAACGGGTATTTAACAAATTTCTTCTGTTTAAACCAAATTAGATGAGTGAAAGTTGTAATCAAATGATATTATGAATGTTAATATTTTAGTTCTTTAGTTGTCAAGAATTCAAAGATTTTGGAACTGAAACATCACAGAAAGTGTATTTGTTTAATCTGTTGTTATCAGAGGGTATAAAGCAGAAATTTTAAAAGTTAAAGGTTTTTCAATAAATATCCATGGAGGCCAAATTATTATAATATGTCCCGAAAATTTTACTATGTACATTGAACCCAAATACACCAAATATTGTTTTAGTGTTTCTAGAAGTAAATAATAATACCCAAAAGATGACACAATATTTCTCTACGTTAAGAGTAGTCTGTGTGGACAAAGTGAAGGCATTTAGAAAACACGTTTAGGATGATGCTTTCACCTTTTCTTTTGGTTCTCATGGTACATTTTGGTCTGTTACTTGGATAAAGTAGAAGGCATGGTTATCAAATTTGCGGATTCTCTAAAGTAAAGTAACAGAATATCCCAAGACTAGAAAGAAGTGCCAGTGTAACAAGATGATACTATTAAGGATGCACAGAGTCCTATGCTTGGGCCACAATAATTAACTGCACAAGTAAAGAATAAGATGTTGCTGGATTCAGAAAAAAAAAATTAAGATCTCATGTACCAGAAAGCTTAGTATAAATCGACAGTTTGATGTGACTGTTAAAAAGGCAAGGCAGTTGTTGGCTATTATTAATATAAATATATTACCTAAGTCAGTGCTTTAGAAGTCTGGACAATGGCGTCACAATCATCTAGAAGGTTTTTTAAGTGTATATTCCAGGAGCCAACAAGTGATTCACTGAAACAGAATCTCTAAGGTAGGGGCCCAGAAATCTGCATTTAAAAAACCTCCCTAGGCAGTTCTTATGCAAATTAAACTTTAATAACCATTGAAATTGACTAAGGGCAATTATGGTACTATTCTGTTTTATACTATTTTATCACTCCAGGATAATTGTGTTCTATTCTTGTGCTTATAGTTTAAAAGAAATGTGAAATGTAGGCTGCATTCAGGAAAAAGGGATTAGGAAAATGGGCAACTGAATTATGACCATGCGGAATGTATGGAGAGAGTGGAACATTTTTGTTTACATGAGAGTGGACTTAATGAGGCCTGCACGGATTTGTTATATAACTGAACAATTAAGTAAATTATAGTTGTTCATTTGGCTCTTATTCATGAATATCTAATAAATATTCATCTACTGTTAGCAGTTAACAGATACTGTTGTGAAGATCAAATATCAGTATTAGATAATGTTTGTCATATAGTAATAGAAATATTAAGGTATAAAATTGTACAAGTAATTTGACTACAAATAACTAAAGCTAAGATGTGCGTTAAAGAGTATCAGAAGAAAATACTCCACAGTGATGAGTGGTTTTGTTTAGATAATGCTATTTTTTGCAAAATATTCCCTATTTTTGAATATTTTTTCATATTGTTAAGTCACTGTTCAACATTAGTAAAGATAGCAAACTACCAATTATCTCAAAGAATAAAGTGTATTCCCGATGATAAACAATATCCTGATCTTTTCTAATCTAAGCAGAGACAAGGAATGATGCTATGAAAGAAACTAGAAGTTCAGTCTGTATTGAGGGAAAACTATTTCTGAATCGTAAAAGACTGTCATAAAATTCAATTATTATACCATATGTTTTAAGTTTTACTTTCAAAACTTTGTTGAAGCAAATTCAGTTAATACTTTTTTTTTACTCCATATGCAGTAAACATGTGCTATTTGCTCTGGATATGTGTATAGGTTCTTGCTGCATGAATGTAAGTTTATAAGTCTATGGATTAAAGAAATAACATTCTAAGTCTTAAGTTGTGTGTTTTAGATATAGGACTGAGAGAAAAATGTAACAATTGAAGAAGCACCTCTTTATTATAATAAAGAAAACAGTCCCAGAAAATTGTACGGCTTGCACTGCCCGGATGTTCTCATTACCTTTGTGAGCATTGGCACCGCCATTCAGAGGCTCTGCAGGACTAAAACTATCAGCTTGAGAGGGTGGTTCTGTCATTCTGGCAGGACCCCACTCGATTGCATTTAGTATTTCTCCTTCTATCTGGGGTCTTAGACATTTCCACTCAGAAAAAACGATGCAGCAGTAAATTTTCACTCTAAAATGATCACTGTTTGTAGTAATGCGTTATTTAGCCTCTTTGAATATATGACTGTTGGCAACCGGTTCATCTGAAATTTTAACAGTTTTTTTTTTTTTTTTTGTCAATGCAAAGTTGCTTTGAAAACTGCCAGAGAGAGAAAACTGCCACAGTTGAATGTTTGCAGGTACCAAGGTGAAGCACCACTTTTTTTTTTCCAAAAAAATAATGTTGTATTATAAATTCACTGTGTATTAAGAGTGCCATTTTTTATAGTGTATCTGGGCAGGATATAACATCTAGGGCTGTAATAATTGCTTTCTCGGTCATAAAAGCAAGTAAGCCCATATGAATACATATTGATCCTATTAAATTCATGTTAACATTACAATATCAAAGCTATACTGGTTGTATTATATAATACATGGAGATTTTTCATTCATTCTTTTACCTACTCTATGGTGTGTGATATTTGATTTGGAGCAAGAAAAATAAGGAAAAATAAAAATAATATCCCTTTTTATCTGCCAGTTTTCAATTGCTAGGGTCTCTAATTATATCTTGAGTAATCCTATTTCATCTCACCACATAGAGTATTATATTATTTGCCACCTTTATATCTTATTAACTATTTTACAAATATAATTATTCATATCTTATACTTAGTAATTTTTAAATACATTTTTGTTTATTGGTTTTATATTTCCTATGTGCCCATTCTGGAATTGAAAATATTTTTTAAATCTCTGAAATAAAACTTATTTTGGTAAGTAAAATTTGCACTACAGTCATTTCTGTACATTTTGGAGAACTTTGGCGATTTTTATAGTCATTGTAACACTTATTCTGGTAAGAGTATGATATCATGCCCATTCTTTATCTTAACACAGTTTGTATTATCTATTTATAAGAACTTATATTGTTTAAAAGTCATAACATAAAGAATTCCTTTCAGAGAAACTTCTATTCCTATAACACACTTAAGAAAAAGTTCTTGCATATTGAATGACATGGAACTATTGTCAAGATTGTACTTTTGTTTCTTTATTGGACATATTGATAGGCAGTTCAATTTGCATTAAACTATTTTGACTTTAGTTACAGTGATTACAATTTCCTTTTCATGAAGTTTCTAGGATTAAATGTGATTATTTAAATTACCCTACCCTTGTAAAAAAATAAAGTTGCACTGGACAGATTTTAAGAATAGCAAAATGATAGATTTCTCTAACGCAGTAACAGAGAGAGAGAGAGAGAGAGAGAGAGAGAGAGACTTCAGTATTGAATGGAGCTCAACTCCACTGAAACAAAAGAACGGAAGCTTTCTAAATAAGAAGTACTGCAGGATTTGGGGATGGGAGATTTAGTCCATGTGATTAGGCCACTTGTTTTTGCTAATTGTCTTTTATGAAAGTTAAGTTCCCACCCTCCCTCAGAGTTTAGGAGAAAGGGTCCTGACTTTCTTCATGATTACATTTCAAAGAAATGGCTCACAGGTCTTTATTTTTATTTTTATTTTTTTAACTTTATTGTCAGGTTGGTTTCCATATAACACCCAGTGCTCTTCCCCACAAGTGACCTCCACCATGACCATCACCCCCCTTTCCCTTTCCCCCTCCCCCTTCCACCCTCAGTTTGTTTTCAGTATTCAAGAGTCTCTCATGATTTGTCTCCCTCCCTCTCCCTAACTCTTTTCCCTCCTTCCCCTCCCCATGGTCCTCTGTTAGGTTTCTCCTGTGAGACCTATGAGTGCAAACATATGGTATCTGTCCTTCTCCACCTGACTTATTTCGCTTAGTATGATACCCTCGAGGTCCATCCACGTTGCTAAGAATGGCCAGATTTCATTCATTTCCTGGATTGTAGAAGATGTCCCTCAAGAAGGCAGAGAAAGGATTTACAATTGTAAGTTTGCTAAAGTAAATGCTCTAAGAAAAGGGAGGGTGGGAGCCTATGGGCAAGTATTAGTTGGAACCAAGAGGCAGTGTTGAGCTCTCCCAGGCAGGAATTTAAGAGAGTGGGGTTTTCATCCTAGGGTTGTGGCCTTGAGCTGTTAGAAATGGTGCTAATGCTTGTTTGAATCTTTTAGCATATGGAGTTTGGGGTGTGGATGAAATTCTTTGTGCTGAAATTTGCACTTTTTATAGGCTAAAAAGTTAAGGCCTAATTGAGAAGATTGCTCTGAAGAGCCTGACTAATGTTTGGTCAAGTAGCATCTTTGTCATCCGGTCCCCTGATCTTGGGAGAGTTGTCCATAAGTAATGGCTTGTACCTGTGAATAAGAATTTTGTAGGGGCGCCTGGGTGGCTCAGTCGGTTAAGCAGCTGACTTCAGGTCATGACCCCAGTTTGTGGGTTCGAGCCCCGCGTCGGGCTCTGTGCTGACAGCTCAGAGCCTGGAGCCTGCTTCTGATTCTGTGTCTCCCTCTCTCTGACCGTCCCTCACACTCTTTGTCTCTCTCTATCTCAAAAATAAATAAATGTTAGAAAAATTAAAATAAAAGAATTTTGTAAATGTTTTTACTCTTTCAGACTTACAGTTGTAATTTAAACATCTAATTTAAAGACATAAGGTATGAATTTAGACCAGAATATTTGTTTATATTCTGAGATTCTCCCCAATTGTATCCAATTACAGTGCAGGTCTGGCCATATGTATTAATGTTATTTATAGCTTTGTCAACTCCGTTTTGTGTGATAGATGCAGTGAATTCTACATTCAGACTACATGGTTTCACAAACTGACTCCCCCCCTTACCAGCTGTATGTCTTGTCAAGTTGAGTAAACTGTTGAAGCTCCAGTTTCCTTGTCTATAATATGGGCATTGCAATAAATAATAGCTATTGTATAATGTTACTGTAAAGATTGGATGATACAAGTCTCTGGCATAATACCTGGTAAGAAATCAATAAATGTTAGTTTCTATAAATTGTATTAGGTATTACTGATATTGAATAACTATTAGAGACAGAAGTTACGTGATCCATATCATTAATTTATTTAAAACAGATGACAATGAGAAATTTCAAATTTTTATTTTCATTTTTCTCTATCATTTGCTCTGTATACTTCCTAATCCTAGCCCATTTTCCTTTCTCTGTTATTTCCTCTATGTAAAGGATAATTACTCGAAAATGTGTCATACTTAAAAATAAAACATACTTAAAGGTAAAACAGTTAAATATGAATTTTTTTGATTTTTGAAGAATAGGTGAAAATCTCTTTTGCTATAATTTCTGTCATGAGAGGCTTGAAAAAACATATGTTTGGGAGTTATTTCCTATGATTGATATTTCTACCTAATATTCTCCTAACACTTAGGTCAGCCTCCAGGGTTATATTTATTTTTTTGCTAACAAGAACTATGTCAAGAAATATGGTTAAATCACCTGAGAGAGTAGACTTTTGAAAATATATAACCTACATGTGGACTAATGTTTATTTTAAATTATTTTTGAGCAAAATGGTGCCAGGATAGCTCAGTTGGTTGAGTGTCTGACTCTTGATTTCAGCTTAGGTCATGATCCCAGGGTCATGGGATGGAGCCAGCATCAGCCTACGTCCTGAACATGGACCCTGGTTGATATTCTTTCTCTCTCTCTCTCCCCCTCTGCCCCTCTCCCCTGCTCACTCACACTCTCTTGGTCTCTCTAAAAAAAGGAAAAATTATTGTTGAACAGAATTTAAGAAGACAATTAAATTTGACAGCGTTAATCTTGGAGACAGAACAGCTTGATTGCATACAATTTCCAAACTTTGTGTCAAGTGATGTTAGATTTGCATTTAGTACTCAACTGTAATGATTTTATTTCCTATCTAGAGAAATAATAATGGCAGTAATTATGTTGTTTCCTCTGAGTAAAGTATAATTGGACAGATTTTTACATGGATTATCTCCTTTTATTGTTACAAAAGTCTTGAGAGGTAAATAGAATATACGTTTTCCCTGAAGAAAACAATAGGATGTACATATGAATGTAAGTAGTTGTACCCTATTTTATTAGCAAGCAAATGGATCTATTTCTCCAAACATATATGAGGTAAAAAGATTTTAAAAAATAGTTGTGGGAAAACTGACAGGAGGGGCGCCTGGGTGGCTCAGTTGGTTGAGCATCTCACTCTTGATTTTGGCTCAAGTCATGATCTCACAGTTTGTAAGGTCCAGCCCTGTGTCAGGATCTCCATTGACAGCTCAGAGCCTGCTTGGGACCCTCTCTCTCCCTCTCTCTCTGCCCCTCCCCCACTCATGTGCTTGTTAATCCTCCCCCCCCAAAATAAATAAGTAAACATTTAAAAATAATTGACAAGAATTATGATTAGAAAAAGAAGGTGAAAGTAGTGGTGAGTTAAGACACAAATGATAAGCCATAAGGTCCTATAAACTATATTTTAGTTGGCCTATATGTGTTTAATCTAATAGATATATAATTGGTAGATTAGAGACTACCTTATCTAAAATATTTTCCTAAACCGAGATAATATCTAAACTGAGAAAATTCCTCATGTCCCCCGCCCTTCACCTCTTGGGCCAAATATGTGTTTTTATGCAGTTTCGCTTGTTTTCAGTTTTGAAAGAGGGAATGTTAATATATAGCTAAATTTCAATTTTTGTTCTGAAAGTGGAAGTTTTAATGTCGTGTGTATTTTCTAAAACCCAAGGAACAAGAGATGGCATAAACCATTTCCTGGAATAAATTTAGATTCACAGAGGTTGTTTCCAAGTTACCAAAAATAACATAAATGAAAATAATCATGGTTGAAGTATCTGTAAAAAGAACAAGCTTGCTTTGCTTTTCATTTTGCCATATCCTGGGTCATGAAGACAAAATGAATGAGTCATGTAATGTCTACACTGTTTGAAAACTATGCTCTGGGTCAAAAATCTAAACTTTGACCATGTTTGTCTGCTTTCTAACTCAATTAAAGTAGAAAGAGCAATGATCATTTTTTATTTTCTTGTACTATGTAGTGTTCCATTACATTTGGCTAATGCTTTGTTGAGAAATGCCATTAATAGTTCAGTGGATAAATCCATTATCCTAGTATCTTTTTTTCTTATTATTTCTAGTCTAGTTTCTTAACAGAAACCTTATATCCATGTTCAACTAACATGGAATATCTAGGAGGCATATGAGTGCTTATCTAAGAAACTATGCTATCATCATATTTGCCATTATTTCAGCACTTTGACATTTATATTTGTATTTATATTTACATGTATATTTATATTTATATCTGTGTTTATATTTATACATACATACACCTTTGACGGAGACTGAAAAATCATGGACATATGAAGACAACAATTCATGCCAAAAAGGGTAGTAAACTACCAACGTATTATGTTACAAATGAGTAGAGATGTTAATATTAAGGCAAAACATCCTGTCAACACATGGACAGTATAATTTTTCAAAACCATTAAAACAGCTTAAGAATGCAATACTTGAATACTATAAATACATACATATTTGTAAATATTGATCTAGCCATCTATTTTCAACTGATTTAAAATCACATTTTCCCCCTTTGTAAATGCAAGAGAGACATTTACTTGCCTTTCAGTGGACTATTAAGCTTTATATTAATTTACATCTGATACAAAGTAAATAACCTATCTAACATAAGCGGTAGTGATATGTTTTGCAAGATGAGATAGAATGTGAGCAGAATCATGAAAATAAGATTGAGATTAGAAATCTTGTGCTTTGATTCTGGTGTATCAATGGTGAAAATGGGGTAAACAGTGTAATGGATAGATTTCCAAATCCCTGATCAAGTAGCTCCCTCCGAACTGATGAAAAGACTCGGGACAATCCAATCCCTTAAATAAAAACCAAAAATGAATCCAGCACTGAGTTACAGAGCTTTAGGAAACAGTGCTCAGCACAAAGAGCAAGAATCCAGTGATTTTTTGAACCATTTTCTACTACTTAGAGATTTAAAAGTCTTGGCTAAGCTTTCTCCAGTAGTACTTCTCAGATTATGGGAGAAGAATACATTAAAAATGCTAATGGATCTGTAGATGGAGTGAAATGTTTACAGTAGTCGTGTCACATTAGACATCCAGATATTTTCTGGTCCACTTCTTGCTTCGGAAGAAAGTAATCATCAGCATTCCCATCACCATTTTACAGATGAGAACATTGAGGCTCTGACATGTCAAATAATTTAAGAAAGTTACACAGTGAGAAAGAAATAGAACTTGTAGTAAAACCTGATGCTCTTACCTTCTAATCAAGACTCTTCCCCGACCACCATGTTGTTGGAATGCCTAGAAGGTATCTTATTTTGTATTTTTGTCATTGCTTTGATCTAAGACGCAGTGAGTCGAGGTAACCGTAGTATCCATGACATCTATTCTATGTTAGTCTCTCCAGTGTCTCTGCACATATATATATTCTCTTTTATCCCCATGCTCACATTCTGTTTTCCCTCTTCAGCTCAATATAATCATTGTTGTTTAGGGTTTATCTTCTTATTTTAATGGTGTTCTTTCAAATGGGAATTGTTTTCTGTTTGTGAATTATCATTTCTGTAAAATACTTGCTGTTAATATTTGATTTTTCATCTTTTTTCACTAAGCACTATTACTGTTAGACTCTTCCATGTTGCTAAGTGTACATATATTCTATACCTTCTAACTATGGTGTGTATGTACTGAACTTTTAGAAGAATTAATAAAAGTTAATTTCCATGTTTTTCATCAGGCAACCCCTTGGCTAGGTGCTCTCACACAGGCATAATACATATGTCCATATCGGCAATGAGGATCAGGATTGTGTATCCAGCACATTTTACCCCTTTCTCATTGACAAATATCTGGTTGCTTCCAACTCCCACCATTACAAATCACACTGTAATGAATATCCTGGTATATATGTCTTATGGACCTGTGTGAAAATTTCCCTGGGATAATTGCCAGTTGTAGAATTGCTGTGTCAAAGGGTATGTATATACTTAATTCAACTAAGTGGTAACAGATGGCTAGGCAGATTGCTGCTGCTGTCTACACTACCTCCAGCAGAGCGCCAAGGCTCCTATGTCACCATATCCATGTGATTCTTTTAATATTTCATGTGTTCTTGCCTTGTCTACCAAGTTGTACTAAAAGAAGGGACCATGCTTCATACGTTTTAAATGGCCCAGATTTGAAATCTTAGGAAATATCAAACTAGCAGTGAGTGTACTTTAATCCTAGCAGGTGAAAATCAACCAACATTCATACTGGTTCCAATTACTTGGATGTCTTGTTAGGTACAATTGGTGTTTAGTTAATGCTTTAGAGTTAAGCAGTGTTCTCCATCAAACCCAAAGTAGGCTTGTTTTACTTTGGTTTGACTTTAGCTCTGGTATGTTTCCTTTATTCTATCCAGCTAAATATAATGATTTAATTTACACATTATTTGCTTTTGTAACTAAGACACAGAGTTAGAATGGTGAAAATAAATAGAATTCTTCTAATTTGTTTGTTATGAATGTCATGGATCATGAGGAATTCCTGTTTCAGTTTGGGAAGTTAGTGTAATAGAATTGGTGATTCTCTTCTTTATAGTATTTGATGTCACTCTGAGCTCAGAGGTTTGACTTTTTTAATGTTTATTTATTTATTTTTGAGAGAGATAGAGAGAGCGTGAGCAGGGTAAGGGCAGAGAGAGAAGGAGACGGAATCCCAAGCAGGCTCCACTGTCAGTGCAGAGCCCAATGCAGGGCTCAAACTCATGAACCATGAGATTATGACCTGAGCTTAACCAACTCAGCCACCCAGGCACTTCCCAGAGATTTAACTTTTATAGTAAAAAGATCTTCCTATTAATCTGATAGTATTTTAGATATTTGTTGAGGAAGGGATATTCCAAGTATATCGTTTAAATGTGCTTTTATTCTTTTCTGAAATAAGCCAGTTAGAGAAAGACAAATATTGTATGATTTCACTCATATGTAGAATTAAAGAAACCAAACAAGCAATGACATGAAAAAAAAAAGGAGAGAGGAACAAAGAAACAGGTAATCTTAACTATTCATAACAAACCGATGGTTACCAGGGGAGAGGTGGGTGGAGGGATGGGGATTAAGGAGGGCACTTGTTGTGATGAGCACTAGGTGATGTATGAAAGTGTTGAATCACTAAATTCTACACCTGAAACTAATATTACACTGTATGTTAACTGGAATTTAAATAAAAACTTTTTAAAATGTGCTTTTAGATATTATGATCTGTTCATTTATTTTACTCTTTAATTATATGCCTTCCTTATAAAATAAGTGACAATGATCTAACTTCAGGCAGTTACAGAAAAGTATGTATTTCATTATGTTATTGCAAAGAGTGTAATGTTGATGAGTGACCCTGTGTTGTTGGGATTGTCTTTTCTCTGAGGCCAGATGATAAAATTTTATTTCAGGCGTGACTTCAGGGCTGTGCTTTCTTTGTTCTTTACAATAATTCTGGGTAAATAGCAGGAACTCAGTAAATACGAACTGACTAATTAAAAAAAATCTTCTACTATTCTTTGACTGTATATAGAAACTGTTTTTTTTTTCCCAGCTCTTTATGGAAACCAGATATTCACTGAATGCTTCTCCACATCTCAGCCTTGCACTTGTATGTGCGCACTCTGCTTTTATGCCATCTGTCATCTTGTTTTCCTTGTTCAGCTGTTTATATTGAAGAATGTAAACTGAGAGCAATAGATTAGTTGTATTCCATCTATCACAGTTTTTCTATTTCTGATGCCTTGCCGGGCACACACACACACACACACACACACACAAATCCTTAATGAATGAATGTTGCATTTTTCTTTTTTAAATATGTGTAACTAATTTTAATAGCTGTTTGGGATGGATATGGGTACAGGGCTGAGGTAAAAGCAAAAATTGAGTAAAACAGCAGTAAATTGTTTAGAGTGAGCATTTCTTCCCAAATTGTTCGTTGAGTGCTATAGACATAAATCTTTCTGTGTTCCAGAGAATCTATGGCATTCTATTTGCTAGTGCTATTGCTTATACATGGCCATGAGTGTGCTTAAAAATATAACCATAAAATTTATTATAAATTCCAGGGCATTTTTTTTGACCCTACTAATAATTTTGTTGACAATAGGGGCAAGGTAAGATATAAGCTGAGCCCCCTCTCAGGACACATCAGGAAGAGTGGCTTTTAAATTCCCTACTACCACAGTGAATTGAGGGATCAGAAAAGCCCATACATGATGCAGAAACATTGGAAGTCATTTGAAAAAACAGCCCAGGTGGTAAGGAAAAATGTATAACCAGAAGGAGTAAAGCCTATATGATGCTGAACTGAGGAGCAAAATGATGATTCAGAGGCAGAAAGTGTGCAAAGTAGGGATGGAACACCTAATCCATCTGAGGCTTGATCTCAGCAAGCAAATATTGAGAATTTTAGTATGAAATCTTAGAGGAAATGACTCATTACGATAGTGATGGGTGTTGTTAGTGCCTTCCTGGTTTCCCTGATCTCTGTTATCAGCATGCTGTGCACTCATCCTTCGTGCCTTGGGTCTTTCTGCTCTTCTCTAAGCAGACACTTGTATTCTCAGAAAATCCCTTGACCTTAAATGAAACATCCATATGAAGATGACCCCTGAAATTTAAAGCTGTAGCCCAAACCCTTTTAGTTAATTTCAGACTTGGATATCCAATTTCTTACTCAACCTCTCAAACCTGAAGGAGGTAATAACTAATTCTTAATAGATAAGAACTTCACCCTGTACTTGATCAGGCTGAACCCTTTGGTGTTATCCTGACTTCTGTCCTCTTTTTTTTTTTTTCTTTTCTTTTTTTTTCTGTTTTTCTTATTTTGGTCCTCTTTTTCATCCAACTCTTATCAGTCAGCTCGAACATTGAAATGTATCCAGAATTAGATCATTTCTAATCACCTAATTACTCATCTTCATTACTTTATTATCTCTTGCCCCAGAGAACGCACCCGCCTCCCAAGTTATCTGAAAATCAGTGCTCCCTGTCCATGTATCTAGCTGTCTAGCCTTTGTACAGTAGCCAGGACATTTCTTGTAAAGCAAAGACTGGAATGTGTCATTGTTCAGTGCCCAGCATTGCAATGGCTCCTATTTCACTCAGAGAAAGCTAGAGTTCTTACCTCATCCATTATTTTCACCTGCATTCAAACCACTTGGGACAGAAATATTCCACAGGTATTGGGACATTGACACTGTTCTCTCTCCTCTGGAAGCTCTCCTTCCAGATATCCCAAAATTAAGTCCTTTACATTAAGTCTTTCCTTGAATATTTCCTTTTCGAAGCCAAGTTAATCCCTCTCCACCACAGCACGTCCCCAGCCCCACTCTAATTTTCTTTGGTTGGTATCATTTATCATCCTCACATATACACTGCCTTGATTTCTTTTAATGTTTATGTTATATTCCTCCAATGGGAATAGAGCTCCATAAGGGCAGTAATCATTATCATTTTTTATAGATAATTCCCAAATACCTAGAATGGTATTTGTTAGATTCTGAATAAATATTTGTGGTATGAATAGACAAAGCGAAAAACCCAGTGACATCAGGTAAATGAATTACCTTCCTTGCACCTCAAGTTACACAACTTGAAGGGATTAAATAAAATGGTTTTTACATGTCAGCCAGATACAAATGTGAGCATCTTGTGTGGATGAAGATTCAGAAATTAAAAAGTAAAAAAAACATTGAGACATAGGCTATATTTGACCATGGCTTGATATTTCATTGTTACAAAAATTGTTATTAATATCATTGTGTGTAATAATTATATTTTGGTAAATTTTTAAAGAGCATATCTCTATGGGATGCAAAATGAAGTATTTAGAGATGAACTGATCTGAGATCAGGGATTAACTTTAAAATACTCTAGGAAAACAATAAGTTAAAAGGAATAAATGAAACAGAATTGTCAAAATATTGATGATTATTGGTGTGGGGTGATAGGCACATGGGGTTTAGTATACTATGCTCTCCAATTTGTGTATATTTGAATCTTTCATAATAAAAATTTAAAAATAGTTGGTCTCTGAAGACCCTCTCTACTCAAAATATCTTTTATTGGATCCATAATTTTGTAAGTAGATCAGTTTGTATGATAGATATTAAAAGGTTCATTGGTATCTCCAAGACAAAAATCATTCCACAATAACAGAAAAAAAATAAAGGAAGACATAAAGACAGAAAATCCAATATAATCTCATTTATAAACCAAACTTAGCTTTCAACTCTAAGACATATTATTTTTCAGAGTGCCTGGGAGGCTCATTCGGTTAAGTGTCAAACTCTTGATATTGGCTCAGGTCATGATCTTCCTGTTTGTGGGATCAAGCCCCATGTCAGGCTTTGAGCTGACAGCATGGAGCCTGCTTGGGAGCTTAGGATTCTCTCTCTCCCTTTTTCTCTGCTCCCCTCCTCAAAAATAAATAAATAAACTTGAAAAAATAAAACAAATTATTTTTCCAAACTGTGGTCTAGTCTAAAAAATTTTAACCAAATTCCCATTCATTGTGAATACTTAATACAAATAATTGAGTAAATTATGTCTGTCCATTTAATCATTGTATAAATGGATATCCTATAGCTCCATTAGAAGAATGGAGCATAAAATTTTTCTAAAGAAATCATATTACAAAAGATATTTAATAGCAATAACTATGCAATTTGAGCAGCAAACTAACTTTTTAAACTGTATATTACTGAATGTATCATTAAAAATATAAATACTGAAGACTGTCAAGATATTCTAAAGAAGTGTTCTTATTATTTATCTTCCATATATATGTATATAGATCTGTATAGACATAAATTGTGTATACAGGTAGATTAGATGGAAATTGTGTAATAAATAATGTATAGGTATGTAATTGTGTAATCAAGCAATGAAACACCAGTAGATGAATAAGTTCTGAATCATGAGTCATTTTGATGATAAAACATAGAGGAGAAAGAGGTGAGATCATGGATATAACTTTTTAAAAAATGGTCTCATCCCATAAAATATAGAGAAGCAGAACACTGTAAATAAGACAGTTAGGTGAAGAAAAAAACTATTTGGGTTTGGTATAAGGGCAAAATATTCTTACTGATCTTTGAACATCTAAGGAAAATGATAAGAGAAAAAAACATAATTGAGTAGTTTACCATGATTCCATAAGGATGCTTCCTCTTGATATTAAAAAAAACTTTCTGATAATGGAAGAGCAAAATTAAATCCTAAACCTTATAATGATGGTGGCCAGCTTTTTAGTTTTTACATTGCCATTTTTGTTTCTTGATTTCAAACATTTTTGTTGTTCCTAGTTTGTTTTTTAGTAATGTTTGTAAATTGGTGTGTGTGTGTGTGTGTGTGTGTGTGTGTGTGTGTGTAATATAATCTTCTGAAAATTTTTGGAGCATTGTCTTATCTATTCTCACCCTGGACCACACTAAATGCTATCCCCTGGTCCCTTCTTTCATCTTTAAGGACGAACTAAATCCCACATTCTCACCTAAGCTCAATTAGAGAGGAATGCTTCATCCTTAAATATGAATTCTCTCAATGAATACTTTGTGCATTTTTCTTCGTATTTTTGAAAGCAGCGTTTTTCAAACCTTTTTTTCTGTCCTAACACATTTACTACACTGCTACATATGTAAATGGTGTCCCCCAGAGTTGTGCAGCGCTTAGCTCACACGCTCTCACACAACACCTACAACTCAAACATAAGTTGCCTATGCCACCACTTACTCTTACTACCTTCTCAGAGAAGAACCGCAACCTCAAGAGGATGGGAATAAGTAACAAGACTCCAAAGGAGATGACTAAGCAAATGGGAGGTTGGCTTGTCACAATTCTATAGGTGCTGAAAGTGGACAGTGTGGTTCAGTATTGTTAGAACATGACCGTTTAATATTAACCGTGCAGCAAATAGCAGGAGCATAAGCATGGTTACACTAGTTACTCTGTCTCAACTACCATGATGCAACCTAATAGGCCAAGATGGTGACTACACACCCATTGGATTACACTGCAGTTGAGGACACTAGGGCCAAGGCTCAGCACATTTGTATCAAACTGGATAGTCCCCTCCCCCGAGGAATAAGTAGTCCCATGGTAGTTATGCTTTGGTCACTTTCAACTAATTAATTGCCTACACAGGGGATGGTTATGCCTTGCGATTTGCCACACTGAACAAGGACTTGTATGGATGGATGTTGCCCATGTAGACTTCCCTTCCCAACAAACCTGTAATACACTATGGTATTGTTTAATTTATTCAATTTTGATAAAATACTGGTGAAGACCAAATCAATTGATTTTATGACCCACTAGTAGATATAACTCACAGCTTGAAAATCACTGCCTTATGTATGTAGTAAATGCCTTGCAGATTCTGATTAAACAAGCCATTATTAAACAACAAATACTTGCCAGATAATGTGTTCAGTGCTCAAAAAGCAGTGTGTTATAGCAGAAGGTACATGTGCTTTATACCAACAGTACTTTGAGTCCCCATTTTGCTACTTACTTAGTCATTGTTTAGTACTTTTATTACCTTATTTTTTTTCTTGTGAAGGTAAAACATGATACTGTAGGTAAAGTGCCTTATAAAAATGCCTGGTAGGTGCCAGGCATTCATCTTAAATGATCTGACTTTCATGGATATCTTTGCAGTGAAAAATTATACCTAAGTTAAAGAAGGAAGTATTGAAGAGCTACTCTGAGAGACTGAATGAAAATTGAAATTATTGACTGAACTCTTGAACTTAGAAAACACAAATCATGTATACTCAGAATTTACTCATTTTTCACACACACACACACACACACACACACACTTGTATTATGCGCTAGCCAGTTAATGGAATGTAAAGTAGATTTGAAGCCTAGTGAAGCAAAAATCAAAGGGAGCCAAACAAAACAACTCTGAGAATTTTAAAAATAAATTTCTGTCACCTTATATCCTGCATGTAGCTTTGAAAATTTGCATGAGTAAATACTACTTACTTTTCAATAGTTTTATAGTTAAGGTCTTTAAAGAAAAAGTCAAAATATTATAGTTGCTTTCCTTTGTACGTAAATGAATCTCATTTGTCTCCCCTACCAGTTGAGCACCATGCGAAAGTGAAATAAATATGCAGTTTGTTTTATAATTCAGGATCATGCTAGATTGTACATGGAAGGAACTATTATCCAATAAAATCCTTTTGGTATTGTAAATTTTTATGTGAATACTAACCTGGATACATCTGGCTATAATTTATATTTTGTATTGTTTGCCTTAAATAGTGCAGTGTCTTCATTAACATTTATAAATGATTATGCTAGCTTATTTCACTAGTCTTTGGAAAAACACAGGAGCTTAAGATATTTAAAGAAAATAGTGATTTCTCACCTCTCCTAGAAGGCATATCCAGGCATGACAAAATAAAACCCTTCTTTACATTAAGTCTTGTTGAGATATACTCTAAACATTATTTGGATGTTACTATGCAATGGGATTTAAGCAATTAAGTCCTGCTGCTATATTCAACGTGTTTGTGGTCTTAAGTATTAAAACCCAGAAACATAAAGCTAAGATGTTGACTACTACTTAACGATAAAGTGAAGATCTTTATAAAAATAATTCAGGCAAAAAGTTTTCATTATTAAAAGAAAGCAATTATGTACAAGTCTGTATTCACTTTTTAAACTTAGTTTATTCATCTTTATTCAGGAAACCGTGTTGATGTCAAACAAGGCAAAGAATATTGAAAAATGTTAAGGAAAAATATGATTTAGCATTAGTAGTCATGCTAATGGTAGCAAACTAAAATTTTAACATTCCTGCACTTTAGTCACTTAAAAATAAATCATTTAGTGACAAAAGTACATATTTTAGCAATCTGGGATTTCATATGGGGGAAATACTGATTTGACATTCCATTTGTATGTCACCTCACATACTTCTAATATTTCTGAGTAGTCATGAAATCATTTTGAGTCTATTAAAATGGACGTGGGTGACAGTTGATTATATGAAATGTAGTCTTTAAGTCACCCTGTGACAATTTATAATTGCCTGTTGCATGATACATTTTCAGTGGAAACTAAGTCCTAAAGCATATCAGAGTCAGAACATATATTAGAAATGATTTAGTCCATACCCCTTGATTAATAGATGAGAAAGCTGTGAAATGATGAAATGGCCAAAATCTCCCAACTAGCTATTGAGATATCCAAGATCTAGATAGAGCATTTATTTTACTATACATGTAAACATTATTTAAATCAGTTTTATTTATTTACTCATAGATCGTATGAATATTCTACAAATGTTTTCAAACACCTACAGTGCGCCAGATCCTCTGCTAGGCCCTGGAGATAAAAATAGAAAAGACAAGAGTCTGCCACCTAGATTGTGATTGGGCAAGGGAGAGTATTACTAATAGAAAGAACCAAAAGAAGATATTATTATGGTAGAGCGTGATAACATACTAAAAGTCATCTCAGGGTCCTAGGAATGTCCTCAGTACCTTTGTTTGTAGACCAGGTAGAGGTCTCACTTGAATTGCGTTTTGAATTGTGTCACTTCTTGACTGCACCTTTGCCTCTTAAATGATCTTCCCACTTTCAGTTTGACCTTCCTCCAGATCTGTCCTCCACCTGGCTGCCTAGGCAGTCTTTCTACAATCTGAAATCTGATTAGAGCACTTGCTTGCATAAGAGGTTTCAGTAGCTCATCATCTCTTCAAAATGACATTCAAATTTATTATCTTAGCCTGAGACCTTTTGTGATCTGGCCTCAGCCGATCTCTCCATGCCTTACTTCCTGCTACTCTTCCAGAAAAATACTTTGGTTCAGCAGCATACAGCTACTTGCTGTTACCTATCTGCATGGGTGGTCAAAGGTGGGAGCAATCTAGCCTGAAGGCCGCCATTAATTCAGTGAAGTTGGAAGCAAAGTAATCTTTAGAAAATGAGAGGAAAAGTGATAGTGTAGGAGGCCTGTGGGAGAAGTGAAAATTGACAATACTGATGGAGATGATAGGGAGATGAGATCACCTGTCAGTCATTCATTGGTAAGATACAGTTACTGTGAAGAGTTTTTTCCTTTCTCTAATCCTTTATGGTTTAGCCTTGTTTTAGCTTGCAAACTTGAGTTAAAGTGTTTTTCTTAATATAGTAAATTGCTTTCTCTCATATGCCCCTAGGGTTCTAGAGATTAAATTACTAAATTGGGTGTAAAAAAGGGGCCCTCATTTTATTAAAAACTCAACTTTGTTCAGTTCAACCGTAGCAGCATAAAAGGAGAATTTAGGTAGTTCTGTAGAAGATTAAAAAGCAAGGATTATTTTGATTCTTGGTGGTTTCTTTTTCTGCTTTAATTATGTGTGAAAACTTTGAAACAACATATTTTTTAAAGAGACTATAGTCAATTTGATGATGTGTCTAGTCCTGTGTAATTTGACAACTGAGTTAATTAAAAGATACGTTTGAAACTTACCCTACAAACTGCCCACGTGTTTGAAACTTAAACACTATTGGATCTTCAAGAGAGTTATTTTATTTTTGTCATTTGATATATTTTGCTATTCATGTTATGCCCTTGGAATTTGACATAAGTCTCTGCAATTAAAAACCTGCCTGAAGCGAAAGATATTTACATGTCCGACCCATCTAAATAGCTTACAAATTGCACAAAATGTTAGTAAATTTTGGAGACTCTCATCTTTACCTTATCCTCTAAAGGATGATAGGCATGATTAAAATTAGTCACACAATGGAGTCTGGGAACCGATTGTGGCTATGTGCAAATTGTAAATGTCAGACCAGAGTTTAATTGTGGTGGAAATATGTGGTAGCTCATTCTGAGTATTAAACAGCTGTGCAAATATTGACAGAGGGAAAAAAAATCTAACATGATATAACTAATACATAGATGTTCTGAGGTTCTTGTTTTAAAAAACTCATGAGTTAAAGTCCTACGTAGGAAAAATAAAGGTTAGAATGTAGCATTTAATTCAGGGTTTCTCAGCCCTGGGTGCACATAGAGTCACTGAGGGAGCTTATTTTTTAAAAAAAAATTTTTTACACTTTATTTATTTAAGTAATTTCTATACCTACCCAGTTGAAGCTCAAACTCACAACCCTGAGATCAACAGTTGTACATTCTTCTGATTGAACCAGTCAGGTGCCCCAACTTAGAGGGCTTTGAAAATGAGCCCACATTAGGCCCCACTGCCAGGTATCCTGCACCAGGTAGTGTGGGTTGATGCCGAGGCATTAGTATTGCTTGTTATTTTTTTTATTTTTATTTTTTTATCATTTGACTTTATTTATTTATTTATTTATAGTTTTAGTTAGTTACTGTACAGGGCAGAATTGGTTCCAGAAGTAGAATTCAGTGATTCATCACTTACTTACAACACACAGTGCTCATCACAAGTGCCCTCCTTAATAATACCCATCACCCATCTAGTATTACTTTTTAAAGAGGGTCCATGTCTAATTGTGCTGTTCAACTTGAGTTAGGAATCACTCTTTACATGGATGTACATAAAAGTCCTATATTTCATTTATAAAAAATAAGATAGCAAATTTATCCAATCTTACCAGAGTTTTATCTTGCATAATCATCATGCAGTGACACAGTTAACACAAATTAAGTTGGCTGACTGTAGTTTTATGATTAAAGTAGCCAAACAGATCTTCCACAGATAAATGAAATAAAGGCACAACTTACTTGACTCAGACTACTAATGCCCAGGAGAACGAATCATCCTGACAGTGCATTTTTATCTATCTTGTGAAGGCCTCATAAATAAGACATGGCTGAAGGCATGTAGGAGGAACATTTATCTTGAAAACTCAAAATCCCTACAGCAAGGGATTATATATTACATATGTTATGGTCATTATGCCAAAAGAGTAATATACATTCATACACGCAAATACATGTACATGTACCATACTTCTTTATCCGAGCTATAAAATATACATTATAAAAGCTGTGCATGTATATATATTCACCAAACAAATCTAAGTACAAGCACACTCAAAGCAACACTGTTGCCTTAAATAGTCTTTTACCATTTTAGTATAGTTCTGTCATTTACCATTTTCACCCAGAACAAGACATATTTCCAATAGAGAATTTGCCTGCAAGGGTTCAGTTTTGCCACTGTTTAGAGTATATGAAACAGTGTGCCACCCAAACACATACTTTAAACTAGCACTCATTGTGAGATCATAAGCCTTAATGCAAATCATGTCTGCCCCAATTTTATGAGCCTTAGCAGTCTCTGGTAAAATTGTGATACTCTACCTGCTTCAGCAGATTCTTGAGAAGATTAAGGATTGTAAGATCAGTGAAGGCAGGATGATATGACTGTTTTGCTCCTTGATCCCAAGCCTCTAGAGTAGTGCCTGGTACCTAAGAGGCACTCAGTCAATATGTGTTCAGTGAATAAAGGGAACATTAGTATACACATTATAGCGCCTAGCATCTGGTACATACAGGGTTGTGCACCCTTGGTGTTGTACTCTTCCTTAATGGTGTGATGGGTTGGTTCGTACATACCTTCTTTAAAGCATTCACTGATTTTTAAAATTGAAAACAAGTAACAGAAATAGAGCCCAGACGGGGTGCCTGGGTGCCTTAGTCAGTTAAGTGCCAACTTTGGCTCTGGTCGTGAACTCACGGCTCGTGGGTTCGAGCCCTGCGTAGGGCTCTGTGCAGATAGCACGGAGCCTGGAGTCTGCTTCAGATTTTGTGTCTCCCTCTCTCTCTGCCCCTCCCTCACGCTCTGTCTCCCTCAAAAATAAATAAAAACGTTAAAAAATTGAAGTCGTAATAGTAACCCTTTATTTTAACAAAAAAGAAAAGTAGAGTGCAGACTATTTCAGAATATACTCAGAAAGAACCTTGGTTAAAGACAAAACAAAATAATCAGGTACTTGAAATATAAATGGCTTTTACTGTTATGTTGTTGAACTAGGTGGTGCTTACTTGATATGTCCATATTGGTTTTATTTGTATCTGTGGCCCTATTAAGTTCCAGGAAGGAATGATCACTGTTAAGGCTTAGAGAACTTTTCAACCATTACTGGAGACTGGAAATACCTGGCAGTCTTGTTAAAATGAAGATTCGCATGGTGGGGGGCAGGGGTGGAGGTTGGTGGCACTGAGAGTCTTAGAAAAAATGCACCAGAACCAGTTAAATAGTCAAAGACTTTGTTCAAAACTATTGCAACACAGGAGAGAGATTGAACTCAACTCGCCTGAAACAAAAGGTGGGAGGATTTTTAAATGCTGGAGTAAACTAATGGAGAAGTACTGGAGGACACTGGGGGAGGGAATTTAGCTAATGTGATCAGGCCCTTTGTCCCTTATCAAAGTTAGGCCTCTACCCTCCCACAGGGACTAGTGGAGAGGGGCCCCATCTGTTTTGATGATTATATTTTGGCTTCCAGGTCCTTGTAAAAAGACATTGCTGGCTTTTACAAGATTTACATCTCAAATGGGGCAGAGAAAGAATTTATAAGTTTTCTAAAGTAAATACCCTAAGGAGAAGGAGGTCAGGACTCTAAAGTTTAATCAAGTTGAGGGGAACATTAAAGCAGTCTTGGTCAGTCTGCATTTCTCATAAGCTCAAAGGTGGGGTCAGTGCTGCTGGTCTGTAAACCACACTGAAGTAGCACAGGTATCCACTACTGCATTGATAATGGGAAATACTCCGTACTGATGATTTATGTTAACTTATTTTTTTTAGCTTCTAGAGTGTGTATAGAAGTGTGGGTTTGAAGTGGTCAATACCATTGCCTGTGTAGATGGCCTACTAGAAATGCTGAGAGTCTGTCCCCATGACATGAAATTTGGAACAAGCCAGGTTCCAGGGTCTAGAACACATTTGACGTTCACCTCATTTCATTGTAAGTAAACTAGTGTCATAATGAAGTTCCAATGTTATATTTTGTTTTAATTACTTTCTCTAGGCCCCTAGCAAATAGGTAACGTCATCCATTTTTAAAAGACTAAAAAGACTATAGTCAGTTTTGGTCAGTGACAATGCAAAAGTGCAATTCAATTCTACAAATAGTTATTACCTGATAAAGTCAATTTCTAAAATAATTTTCTAAACTAGAGTGGATATGCCAAAACTGTAGAAAATCATTAGAGATAGAATAACAAAATACTGTGGGGATATTTTTAAAATTGAATTCTCCAAAGTACATTATTATAAACTAATTTTCTTAATTGCATGAGAATGGAAGATTATTCTTTTAATGTGAGGCAAAGGACTTTCAAGACATTTGAGGTACCTGCATGGACACTGGCTTTTATTCTATTCATTGTGATGTGGTAACTTAAAGTGTTCTTATTAGGATTAATCAACATTCTAAAATGCAATTCATTAACATATTTTCCTTAGAAAATAGTGAGATCTGAAATGCCCTCAGAAAACAAGCTTTCAGCTGCTGAAATTAAAAGTGTATAATGATAACCCAATCCAAAGGTCAAAAAATACAATTAAAGCTAAAGAAAACAAATCAGTGAATTAATAGGATTAAGAAAGCTTTGCCTTCTTTTCATAAAAAAGCTAAAAAGCCCAAAATGTGACTTTTTTTAAAGACCTGCTTTACATGAATGCAGTTTTTAATCCATTCAAAGCTTAATCCAAGTTTAAGGATTCAAACAAAAAATCCCTAACATTTTGATTTGCACTTAGGAGGGGCTCAATCAGACTAAGACATTTAATTTGGCAACCTCCTTTTTAACAGAGAGCTGCCTCTTCAGTTTGCATTGGTTAATAAAATGGATGAGTTCCAGTGATTTTGGATGCAAAATGATAATCAATCAAGTGAACTCCATTTTTCCATTGATTTTCATTGTAAAATTATAGACTTTCTTTTCCGTACAGCAAACAGCACTTTCTGGAATGTATAATTCAAGTTGAAAATTTAATAAGAGAGAACTTGTGGTGCAGAACATTGCCGAGACCTGCATCCATTTGCAGCACTTTTCATCATTTCCCCCTAATCCCTTAGTTTGCTGCTCCTGCTTGCTTCCTGGACAGATTCATTTCCTATAATAACAGTGAACACCTACAGAGCATTTTCTTTCTGCCATGTGTTGTCCTAGAATCTTTACAGTTACTCATCTTCATGATTACCCTGTTCAATGGGTACCATTTGGATCATCAACATCCACATTTTACAAATGAGAAAACTGAGGGCAAATTATGACTTAGGCCTCATAAATAGGAAGTGCCACTGTTTTGGCCTAAGCCCGGTAGTCTGACTCCAGAGCTTCCATTTTTTTCAGAATTATTTTTTTTGTTTTCATAGGTAACACAGGTACTGAAAATGTTTATGTAAACAAATCTATAATTAATGAATGCTCTTATTACTAATTAAGGCAAACACCATTATTACTATTTTTGAAGTCAAGAGATACACATTTACAAGGCATGCCAGAAACCTTCCACTTGCCCCCTCTTAACTAATGGCCCCCAACCTGTATAAGCATAAACAGTAGTGACTTTTTAGACTTGCATCCTTACTTTTCTTCATAGTTTTACCTCAAATATGCATCACTATAAACACTGTAGTTTAGTCTTGTCTGATTTTTTAAAATCTTCTAAGTCTCTTTTAACTTAAAGATACCCCTCTTATATGAGAGTTCTCTGGAGAAACAGAACCAATAGGACATACATAGATATATGTAAGAGAAGGTTTACTATAGGATCGGGCTCATGCAGTTAGGGAGGTCAGGAAGTCCCCCAATGTACTGTGTGCAAGCTGGAGAACCAGGGAAGCCAGTGGTATAATTCAGTCTATCTGAAGGCCTGACGGACTCTAAAGACCGGAGAACCAGGATCTCCAATGTTTGAGGGCAGGAGGAGCTAGATCTCCCAGCTCAAGAAGAGAGTAGGACTGTGTTCTTCTTCGGCCTTTCTGTTCTGTTTGGGCCCTCAATGGAGTAGATGAGGCCACTACACTCACCTACTGTCCCTCCACATTGGTGAGGGCAGCTCTTCATAATTCTGTCTACTGATTCAAATGCTAACCACTTTCAGAAAGACCCTCACACACAGACCCAGAAGTAATGTTTTGCCAGCAATCTGGGCATCCCTTAACCTGGGTGACACATAAAAAAACCATTATGCTCCTCTATCTTTTTTTTTTTTTCTAGCAGTTTATTGAAGAAACTGGATTATTTGTTCTGGAGAGTTGTCCATGTTCTGGCTTTGGCTGCCCCTGTTTTTGTAGGGGCAGGTGATACAGGTGTAGAGAGAAATGTAGCTAAGGAATTCTCCTATGGATATTGCCAGGTCTGTTTCTCATTCAGATCATTTCTGTTCACACTGCCCACTGTCTTGAAAGTCCATGCCTTGCCTGTAGTGCCAACATAGATTCTCAGCATAGAAACAGCTGGTCTGAATGATAGAAATTATTTTAAAAATTAGCCACTTCTGCCTGGATCTTAGAATATAGTAGCATGATTTGGGGTATTTTATATATTAGTGGGAGAAAGGCAATCCGAACTCCCTTTCTTTCCTGAGGTAGCTTATTACATCTTCAGTATTTGCAAAGTGTGTGGTAAATGATCAGTCACAGCATACTGCTATTTATTGAGCGTCCATGGCCACTGGCTGACATGGCATTGAATATAATGTGGTATTGTTGCTCCAAGCCTTTTTGCCTTCATGCTAAATGACTCAACCCATGAGAAGAAATTTATAATGGACATATAACTCACCTATTTAGACTTCGTGAGATTGATTTGTTATGAAGTTACTGGCTGTAATGTCTTTGAGAGAGTAGACCTTCATTTTAAATGAAGACAGCCTCATCTATGGATTTCAAAGCATGTTTATATAGTGTTAAGTCTGTGTTAAGGAAATGGGATGAAGCTGGCTACTAAGAGTGAGAAAATACGTGGGGCGCCTGGGTGGCTCAGCCAGCTAAGTGTCCAGCTCTTGATTTTGGCTCAGGTCATGATCTTGTGTTTTATGGGGTCAGGCCCTACGTTGCACAGAGCCTGCTTGGGATTCCCTCCCTCTCTCTTTCTCTTTCTCTTACTCTCTCTCTCTCTCTTTCTCTCTGCCCCTCCCCCACTTGTGCATGTGATCTCTTCTCTTTCTCAAAATAAATAAACATGTTAAAAAATGAGAAAAGGGGCACCTGAGTGGCTCAGTCGGTTGTGTTTGAGTCTTGATTTCAGCTCAGGTCGTGATCTCATGGTTCATGAGTTTGGGCCCTGCATTGGGCTCTGCAGTGACAGTTCAGAGCCTGCTTGGGATTCTCTCTCTCTCTCTGTGTGTTCCTCTCTTGCTTGCTTGCTCTCACTCTCTCTCTCTCAAAAATAAATGAATACACATGAAAAAAATGAGAAGATATGTGTGAAAGTGTTTGGAACTGATTGTGTTATACAGAGATATTCAGAGCTTTGGAGCATATCACAGGTTAACATTGTTTGAAAGTTTATTTTGAATTCTATAATTAGATAATGGAACTTCAACATTCCCAGGCTATCTTTTCCTCACAAGATCTAAACCTTCTTCCAAGCTCACTCCCTTTCATATGGTCCCTCTAGGTGCTCTATAATTATGTTTTTTACAATTATGTATATTGATGTCTATTAGGCAACCAGTCAGCTGATGTCACCTCCACGCCCTCCTACAATCCTTTGCACAGTTGGAAACTTGAAAAACCACATCCCCTTATTTTTTGGATCTCTAGGTCTGCCAAGGTTTATTTTCCTAAGTCTTTCATATGTGACTATAAGCTCATCTGGTGACCAGATTCATACTAAATAGTTAATGAGAAGTGACTGGCCAGTAGGAAAGGCCATTCTTCAATCACTCAGATTTAAGTGTAATTTAGCAGTGATCCTTTGTAGACAATGCCAGAGACTGGAGTTTGAAGTTAGAATTTTTTGGGATATCCGCCCTCTGGCTGATGGGGCCCCATCCGCCTGATGACTTGATGATCAATACATGAAACCTTTGGTGACAGAAGGAGTCTGAAAGACTTTGACTCAATGGAAGGCTGAATGCATATTGGCAAAGCATTGTAAAGTCCCAGTGACATTTTAGAGAGCTCTACTGTAAATAATCTAGTATTGCCAATTCAGTCCGTCCTGTATTTATCAGAGAAAAAATATAATTTGTTGAGAGATATTGGAAATACTGATGTCTTAAGCAAAAGACTTGAATTTTTCTGTGTGGCATCTTCCTTCCCTTTGGCTTCTCCTTTGCAAATGGAATGGTTGAAAAGGAGGATGGAGCAGTCGAGGAGGTAGCCGCTCTGTGCAGTTGCTTTTGTTTATTTTCTAAGTGACCTAGCACAGTGTAGGCGGAGGCGATGCATGTTTCCTGACATTGGGCCAGTGATGTATGGCCTGACCTTCAAAATGAGGAACATCTTCTCTGTGGGTGAGAGTGTAGCCGTGGAAATGCTTTTATCCCATATTGCTTGGCAGTTTGCAACCAGTTCTGACAAAAAGCACCCACCCCGCTGAGTTTGCTGAAGCTTGTATATTGGTTTTAGTTTGAACATTTTGGCAAATTAAGGGCTGAGTGAAACCATAAAATTGATTTTATTTACAACAAAGCCTTGTGGTGTACATCAGCTGCTCTCCAATCTCCTTTCTTTAGTTTTTGAGGTGGTTTCTGTAGGTGTTTTTATGTAGCTGTATAATGAACTTGCATCTGTTTCAGTTAAAGGATAATACCTCCCCTGGATGTCCTCTTTTTTTTAAATTTAAGTTTTAGTTAACATACAGTGCAGTATTGGTTTCAGAGTAGAATTCAGTGTTTCATCACTTACATACAACACCCAGTGCTCATCACAAGCGCCCTCCTTAGTACACTGGGTGTCTTCTTAATTCATATTGGGCAAAGTCTGCCTTTTCTTCAGTCTTTCGCGAATGCCCAGTGGACGCCTCTCTTCCATCTCTCTCATTCAATATCAAGAGCCATTGACAACTGCTTTGTGGTGAACAGATCACATGTCTCTTACCTGATCTGAACTGTTAAGGCTTTGGTTTAAGTTTTCTTCTTGGGGCGCCTGGGTGGCTCAGTCGGTTGAGTGTGTGACTTCAGCTCAGGTCATGATCTTGCGTTTCTTGAGTTGGGACCCTGGGTCAGGCTATGTGCTGACACCTCGGAGCTTGGAGCCTGCTTTGGATTCTGTGTCTCCCTCTCTTCCCTTCCCTTGCTCATGCTCTGTCTCTCTCTCTCTCTTTCTCTCTCTCTCAAAAATGAATAAACATTAGATTTTTTTTAAATTTTCTTCTCAGATGTTGCAATGAAAGGATAATGTAGCAGCATGTTTTTTTTTTTTATAGTGTGATACCAACTCTATGTAATATCTTTACAAATGTTTGAATTTTTTCCTGCAAATAACTGTTATCATTCTTGGAGCATTTTTTGCAGGAGGGGGCACACAAAAGATTCCACTCATTTCTGAATAAATAGGAGTTGTGGGGAGAGGAATGTCCTAGAAGTCAGAGGACCTGGATTCTAGTCCTAACTTAGGCAACACCTTGCATATTTTCTGGCAAGATGTTTAACTTACTTATGACCATAGTTCTTTATATATAAAATGAGATTTTCTTTTCTGGATTAGTGGTTCTCAACCCTGGCTGCACATTAAAATCATTGGGGGAACTTTTTGAAATATACCAGTAACTAGCCCCCATCCTTTACTAATTAAAAAAGCAATATCTGGAGGTGAGACTAAGCGTTGGTAGTTCTTAACAGCTCCCCAGGTAATTCTAATGTCGAGCCAGGGTTAAAGGCCAGTGGATATGGTGTCCTTTATAGCTTCAAGATTGTATGATTCTAATCTCTTAGCAAATCTTTTGGTGGTGGTTTTTTCTGTCTTTAGAAAAAAGTAAAAGTCACAAGTAAAAATATTAATAGAATTAGGCAAGCATTTTAAATCAGTACATGTAGTCCACACACAGTTAAAACCAAATTTGTCATATAAGGTATGATTTTTATACTGTCATTTTCAAACTTTGTGCCTAAAGTTGTTAAGGATCCAGAGTACGGGTTCTCCCTCACCCCTGGTGATTCTGATCCAGCAGATATGACAGATACCAGAAGTCCACATTGTAAATAGGCACCCTAAGTGTCTCCCATAAGTGTATCTACTGATATGATGTTTAGAAATAGTGTATACTCAGGGCGCCTGGGTGGCTCAGTCGCTTAAGCCTCAGACTTCAGCTCAGATCATGATCTCGAGGTTAGTGAGTTCAAGCCCCGCAACAGGCTGTGTGCTGACAACTTAGAACCCGGAGCCTGCTTCAGATTCTGTGTCTCCCAGTCTCTCTGCCCCTCTCCCACTCACACTGTGTCTCTCTCTGTCTCTCAAAAATGAATAAAAACATTAAAAAAAATTTTTTAAATAGAAATACTGTATACTCAGTAGTGATTTCTAACTGTTTGATAAATAATAAAGGTGTACAAAACATAATTTCTGTCCTTTACCAAAAGGTGGTTCGAGTTTCTCTCTTTTTGGTTCAGTAGTACTGGGGTGGATGGCTTTAGAAGCAAATGTTAAGATCGGGCATAGTATATTTTAAGTGAATTTTGAGTATTCCTTAAAATAGCGAGATTACACATTGGAATTGTAAGGGAGCCATCTAGTGGATAAGCATACAGACCTGTTGCATCTTGTTCTAAGGTCTTTCTTTGCCTTATGGGTATTAGAATATGGATGTAAATATATATGCAGTTAAGTATAGATGTATACATTGAATATATAGGTTTATACATTTGATTTTATATTTTAGTAAATATAGAATAAATTTTAATGGATTTTTATATTTTATGCTTTTGCTTTTGTTATTTTAAAAATAATTTCTCATCATTTTATAATTAATAGTCCATATTTTATGTATTCCTGATCCTTTTATGAAACAGGGATATATAGATAAATAAGACATGATTTTTCCATAAAATAAAATACATATTCTACTTATAAGGACATAAAAATATGCAAGTAAGTAAGACATGTATTTTAAATTCCCACTAAATGTTCTTTGAATTTGAATGTAAGAGGGATTTGAGGACTTAGAAATAGTTTATGCAATTAGAGAACACAGACAAAGTGTGAAGGATTCACAGTCTAAGAAACATTACCATTTTTATATTCTTTGAAGTTTTTAACAGCCCATAACAAATGCATTGGACTGATTAGGGCAGTGCCAAAAATATACATCATGTTACTTACCAGATCGTTTATAGCCATGAGATACTCTTCCCTCAAATATCTTCCTGATTTTGTGCATGTTAGTTTCATCCTGCAGCAAAGATGAATTAGACATTTGGATGACAGTGTTTGTCTTTTACCCATAGGAAAAAAAACAAGTTAATAAGAGACCAAGATGCCCAAGACATTCATTTTTCTAAGCTCACATTTTAATTTCAGTATCTTTTCATAAGAAGCATTTTGAAAGTTTAACAGTCTCAATTCAATTGAAATGATTTGATCACAGCTTAAAACATATCATGTTCTTAGGCTGGGTCATTTCTCTTGCTGTAGTCAAATCGTGGGATGTCATCCGTTCATAGCTGACTCTGCTAACTCTGCTATTCAAGTAACTTACAGGTTTCTCCCCTAGCGCTCCTTTTTTCCCTTTCCCTTTCCCTTTCCGGATCCAGGCTTCCAGATGCTTGCTGGACATCCCTTTCTTACATTTCTTATAGCACTCAACATGCCCCACGTGGAATAGTTATCCTTGCACTACTGCTCTTTAGTTATGTATTTCATTTAAAGATTTTTACAGTCTTCACAGAAAGAAAAGATTCCAGTCTTGTTTAATCGTCCTTCTTTCTAATTCGCCTCCCCCTTTTTTTCCTCTTAGGTCTACTTCTAAAACCTATCTGGCATCATTCATTCTGGGTATTCTGGAAAATGGGGATTCTGTGGAAGGCAGGGAGCCTCTGAGAGAACCCACCAAAATTCCCGCCCCCTGATGTACATGCCCTTTATAAACCCTTCCCCTTAAGTGGGGGAGAGACTGAATGCCACTTCCCTGACTTGGTTACATTGTGTGGGCAGAAGGGAAGAGAATTTTGCATATATAATTAGTGTCCCAAATCAGTTAATTTTGAACTAATTCAAATGGCGATTATCCTGGTTGGGCCTGACTTAATCAGGAGAACGCCTCTAAAACAGGGACTGGGCCCTTCCTCAAGAGAGAGATTCTCTTGCTGGAAATGAAGTCCTCCTTCATTAAGTAAGCAGCCATATTTTGAAAGGGCTATGTAGAAAGGAACTCCAAGTGGTCTCTAGGGGCTTAGAGTGCCGCCTGGTTGGTAGACGGCAAGAAGACAGAGATCTACAACCACAGGGACTAACTGCTGCTAACCACCATGTGAGTTTGCAAGAGGCCCCAAGCTCCATGAAAGAATGCAGCCCAGCCCAACACCTTGACGCGGTCTCATGAGACCCAGAGCAGGACGCCCAGCTGAACCATGCCTGGGCTCCTGCCTGACCCACAGAAACTGTGAGATAATAAATTCTATGTTGTTTTACACCATGAAATTTTTGGTTATGTGCTATGTATGCAGCAATAAATAACTAATTCTGGTCCTCATTAGCTTGTGCTTTGGATCAGTGCAGTAACTTTCAAACTAAGCTCTCTGGTGTCATCCATCCCCAGAAAACTTTACATAGTGCACCCAAAGTCATCTTCCTTAGAAATGTAAGCCCAGTGAGGTAGGGGATTTATCTCGTCCAAAGCCATCTCTCTAGAAGAATACTAGCACATTGTATGTTTCTTAGAAGAATACTTTGTTAGAAGAATCCTAGCATGTTGTATGCAGGTTACAAATAGTGACTGATGGACAGAATGGTTGAATATGATCTACAACCTTTAAACACACCAAAACCTTTGCTGGTCCCCTGTACATACAGAGAAATATCCTTCTGATATAAGAAGGCTGTGGAATAAAGTACTTAAGTATGTGGATTCTAGAGGTAAAGACCTTGGGTTCAAATTCCACCTCTAATATTTCCTACTTTGTGACCTCTTGGAAGTTGCCTGACCTCACTAAACCTCAGTTTTTTCATTTAGGAAACATGATAAATGATAATTACTACCACTCAAGTCTGGCCTGAAGGTTAAATAAGATAGTGTATTTAATGTATTTTCACAGTGTCTGGCCTATGCAATAGCTCAGCAAATGTTAGATATGCTTATAACATTTAAGGCCATCTGCTGTCGACATTTCCCTCTTGTCCTCCAGCCACGAAGCAGGCACTCCTGTGTGTCCTGCATTTGCAGCATGATGGAGAGTGAAATGCATGAATACTCTTTCCGTTTGGGGCTCTGAATGGGCTGTATGGCAAGTTTCTTCACAGCCTCAGTTTGACTCTCCTTGGAATGGAGCTCATTGTAACATATTGTACAAGAATATGTTTTGACTCTATTTCTACATAAATCAGTGATACTGACCAACAGCTAAAAATTGGTCAGGGAGGCCATTTACTATTTAGGATGCTATAATGAATGTTCTTCATAACATTTTAAAAACCCAGAGAAAACTTTTTCTTGTCCTATTAGAAATAGTTGCTAGTTGAAATGAATCTGTACTCACTTTAGTTGAGACCTCTCTCTATGTCTCTATTCTTGCATTGGCTTTTTTTCCTCCTTAGCAGTTTCCTTCTAATTTATGTTGTCTTTCTTTATTTAAGTGAGTTACCTTAAATTTATTCTTGAAAAGAAGAGTAAAAGTAAATACATAAATAGCTTCCAGGGTTGTTACATATATAACAAGCCCTATTCAAGTGTCATTTTTATATTATGCACAAACGTTTTAGTGGTTAGAATTAATAAATAACGTCAGAAAAAATGATATAGGAAAACCAATAAGAAAGCAACGTAGGAGCGCCTGGGTGGCTCAGTCAGTTAAACATCTGACTCTTGGTTTCAGCTCAGGTCATGATCTCTCCGTGTGTGGGATGGAGCCGCAAGTTGGGCTCTGTGCTGGCAGCTCAGAGCCTGCTTGGGATTCTCTCTCTCCCTCTTTCTCTGCCTCTCTCTCTCTCTCTCTGTCCCTCTCTCTCTCTCTCTCTCTCTCTCTCTCTCTCTCACACACACACACACACAATAAATAAATAAATAAAAATATTTTTAAAACGTGGAAGAAAAAGAAAGCAACCTGTGAAATCCTATCATGAGTTCTGTTTCTAGCCATTGAGTAATAGATCATAGATGCAATTCATAAAAAGGCAAATGTAGTGATTCTTACAGTAGTCATTTAGGTAAAGTATCTCAAAGCATAAGCAGGTACATATACTAGGCAGCTTATGATTTAAATGAACTGATGTTGATATTGAAATTGGTACTCTCTTCCCAGTGGTATGGCTAAATGTATGCTTTAGCCAGCTGCTTTTCCACCAGATTCTATTTAGGTCAATTGGTGAATTATCTCCAATGCCTCGTTGAACATAATGTTGAGCAGCAAGATTTCTGTGTTTTATCGATGTGTTGAAGCAGCACCAAACAACCAGACATCGATGAAAATATTGGTCAGATCATTTGTCTCCCATTCTGTAGCAAAAACAGTTGACTGAGAGCTTCATGATTTTTCAGCCGTTTGGGCCACTGTATTCTAATAAGCATGCTTCTGTATGGAAATCTGGTAACACTTCAGCATGGAAAAATAGGTTTGACTGAGACAACTACATTCATGAATGTTGTCTGTCTTTCAACATAAGCAGATGCTACTTCACTTTGCAGACTTAAAAGTCAATAACTTTTCTGTGACTTTATTGAGCAAGGATATGTTTAATATTACCAAAGCCACACCATATATTGGATTGGGGGTGTTAACCACGCTGTGAGATCTTTAACAAGATGATCGAGCTCTATTCTGGTTAGCTTAGAACAGCTGCATTTTGTGCTAGACATCACTGACTTGCCCCAAAAAGATAAATTGTAGGTGCAAGCAGCAAATATCAAGCTCCCTTAGGATTTTTATCCTTTTCCTTCTGGTTCTTAATATTTTTTTCCATTTCAGGGTCACAACAGCAATATATCCAACATTAGAAATAAGGACATCCGTATTGCATTGATTGCTAAATTGGTATTCAGTAAAATAAAACCATCCCTTGAAGTAATGGGTGAGAACTTGCCTTTCACCTAGAGCCAAGTTCATTAGAAATTCATGCTCACAGCCCAGAGAAAAACAGAGTTTTTATGAGGTTTCAACAAGTAATATATCTGCATGATGGGTTGTTCCAAGAAACTGAGCAAATGAAAATGTCAGTTTGCAGAAACTGTCAAAACCAGCATAACCTAATTTAGAATTGCCACTTATTTAATAAACCACCAGTCGCCCTAACAGATAGAGTCCTGTCATTCTTGTAGAAAAAGTGCTCATTCCTCTTACACTTAAGTTAGGTTTATAGATACCCAAGGCTCTGCTAATGGGAAAAAAGCATTAATTACACCGCACCAAATCATTGAACTGCAGCAAGCATAGTTAGTGTTCTTAGCTATAAAATGCCAGAAGCCTTGATCTGAGTATACCTTGACATGTCAAAGCAGAACCCCAGTTTGTATGTAGTTATAACACAGGGGGCTTTGCCCCATGCTTTGTACATGGCACATCCTCAGAAAATACAAAATTATAAGTAATTTTATTAGTGTTATTACATGAGTTTGAATTCAAAAATATATTCGGGGCACCTGGGTGGCTCAGTCAGTTAAGCATCCAACTTTGCCTCAGGTCATGAACTCACAATTTGTGGGTTCGAGCCCCACATCGGGCTCTGTGCTGACAGCTCAGAGCCTGGAGCCTACTTCAGATTCTGTGTTTCCTTTCTCTCCCCTCTGCGTGCTCTCTTTCTCTCTCTCTCAAAAAAAAATTAAACATTAAAAATTTTTTTTAAAAAAAGAAAATATTTTCAATATAGAATTTCTAATAACAGTGGTAGGTACTTATTCAGGGCCCTTAGTGTTTGCATACTAAGGGACTAGAATACTACTATTTTTCACAATAACCTGACTTTACTAAAATCACCTCTGATTTCATGATTTGTGATTGTTAATTATTGTGAGATGTGTTGTACTGGCAGTGGATCGTGATCCTTCAATAGAGTATACCCATTAAGTGGATTATATTCTAAACCAGCAGTAGCAAAATTCTGAAGGGGGTGGGGCAGGAGATGACAAGAGTGTTGAGGTAGGAGGGGTATGTGGAGAGGTATTTCTAAAGAAGAAAATGTTCATGCATTTTTAATTGCATAGAATAATCTGATTGCAAGTTTCAAAGACGGACTGAAAAAGAATGTAATCAATTCTCTGCGTGTTGGCACAATAGAAATTTATGGGAAGACTGTGGAGGAAATGATATGAGAACAGCTGAATGAACTTAGTAGCTATGATGTGGAGCCTTCCTTATTGTTGAGAATGGAAAAGAGTGCACCAGATTTGGCAGCAAGCTGTGTTTTCTCAGTACAGTAGATCCCTGTTGCTCATGAGTATTAGAGAAAGACCTACACACCTGCTTCTGTTATTCTCAAGCTGAATGATGATTACAGAGTTTATAACTGGCCTTTTTTTGCTCCCTGCTAATGTTTCCTCATATGAGGGAGAAGTAGATTATCTGGCCATCTAAATATCACCTGGAATTGTTATACCATGCAGCGGGTGTGCAGGAAATTAGAGCAGATGCTTTTGGTTAACAGTTTTAGGTAATACAGTGTTTTCAACATGTTTAATCTTATTCTTCAGAGTTTCTCTTTGTTGTCCCCCCACTACCTACTGATAATTGTCATTTTGACTCCATAGGCCAGTTACCTAGAATCAGCCATATTGACACATTTTTGTCATCATTTGACACTGCTTGCCCTCAGTCTCACAATTGTGTCGTTTCTTTCTGCATACCATTTGTTAACCCTACGTTTGCTTTACTGTATTTACAATCACATGTCAATCTGGGACTCACCCTCTTGACCTACATGACAACAGCCTCTCACACGGCTTCTTTGCTTTTAACTTGTCTTGAATTCTTTGTAGGCATTAGAGATCACTGAGACCCAGTTTGATCATCCATTGGATTTGGGAAGGAGGAGACATTATTTTATTGATATCTCCAGTGACTCATAATTGTTCACCATGAACCTACAGTCACCTGTACTGATCAGTAGACTACATGTGTTGACAGGTGCATCATCAACCTGTAGAGGGTGGATATAACCACGTGTAATCCAGAGAGCAAAATGTCAGTGAAGTCAGAGGCGGATGTGGCTGTCTTCAGTAGTAGGGTTTTATGAGGGTAGGACCTAGAAATTCATTTGCAAAACCAAAAAAATCATAATCCCCTCTTTTCCTTATCAATGACCTCTTAATATCTACTGAATTAGGGGCGCCTGGGTAGCTCAGTCGGTTAAGCGGCCAACTGGCTCAGGTCATGATCTCGTGATTCGTGAGTTCGAGCCCAACTGCTGACAGGTCAGAGCCTGGAGCCTGTCTGCTTCAGATTCTGTGTCTCCCTCTCTCTCTGACCCTCCCCTGCTCATGCTCTGTCTCTCTGTCTTTCAAAAATAAATAAATGTTAAAAAAAATTAAAAATATCTACTGAATTAGTACTGCAATGTATGATTTAAAGAAGATTTAAGAAATTTGAGTTTAAACTTTTTTCATATTTCTCTGTATTTTATAAAGCTTTCATTTAAAATGTTGACAACTTTAAAAAATAAGATTTAGATGGCATATATGCCTTTACATCTAGGAACAATGGAAACATTGGTAGCAAAACTTTTTTCTTCATGGTGTCTGTTAAAACTGTTTATTAGCACAGTTTCATCTCTTTTGTGGGAGGTGGAATAATTATTTTCCTTGTCATTAGTCCTGTTTTCTTATGTGATAGAACATTATTAGACCTAAATTACATTCCTTTTTAAAATCATAACCATCTGTTTTTTTTTAATGTTTATTTATTTTTGAGAGAGAGAGAGAGTGGAAGCAGTGGAAGGATAGAGAGAGGCGGGGGACAGAGGATCCTAAGCAGGCTCTGCACCGACAGCAGCAAGCCTGATGCGGGGCCTGAATTCAAGAACCATAAGATCATGACCTGAGCCGAAATGAGACTCTCAGCTGACTGAGCCACCCAGGTGCCCCTATAACTGTCTCTTAACAAAAAGACCTTGAATATCACAGTACATTCACTTTCTAGTTTTTAGTGGTAATTTAAAAAATGAATAGTTTGCATTAGGTTTCTCTTGCTGCTGAAACAAATTATCAAAAACTTAGTAGCTTAAAACAGTACCATTTTATGATCTTATACTTCCAGAATTAGAAATCTGACACAGATCTCACTGGTCACATTGTCAGCAGAACTGCACTCCTTTCTGGAGGCTCTAAGGAAGAATCCATCTCTTGCTTTTTGCAACTTCTGGAGGCTGCCCACATCCCATGACTCATGTCCCTCTTTCACTGTCTTCACAGCCATCAATGTTTCAACTCTCTGACCATTCTTTAGCAAGCAACCCTTTCTGATTCTATTCCTCTGCCTCCCTCTTCCACTTTTAAGGACCCTTATGATTATATTGGACCCATCTGGATTATCCAGGGTCCTCTTCCTATTTTAATGTCAGTTGATTAACAATACTAGTTCCATCTGCAATGTTAATTCCCCTTTGCTGTGTAATCCACCATATTCATGGGTTTTGGGGATCAGGATGTGGACCACTTTTGTGAGGGGGGCATTATTCCGCCTACCAGGTTGTGCTATGTGGGTATGTAAATATGTATATTTTTTTTACTGAAGCCTGCCCTTAAAAACAAACGTCAGTAGAATAGATGGTTTTCTAGCTTTTTACTTTAGCACTAGATTTTTACTCATAATGAAAGGAAATCAACCCAAAGATACAGTGTGTACTTTGAATCAATCTGAGCTCTAAAAACTGTTTATAAAAATAAATACATATATAGGTTATGAGATTTAAGTACAAGATAATGGAATCTTTCTCAACTTAAAGTTATGCTCTGTGTGACACTAATATATAAATCAAATTCCATAATGTAACTCCAGGTTCTAAAAAATACCAAAGTCAGAAAATTGTTAACAACATCTCCAAAATTTTTTCCCGTGAGTCATTAACCATTGCTCATATCTCCATGACACTGTATCCCATAAATGAAGAAAACGTTTATTTTTTTGTATTCTGACAACTGGTACTGTTTTTCAGGCCCAATTCTAAATTCCTAAGTAAGGGTTTGAAACAAGCTCTCTCGCTGTCATCCAGAATTTACTTGGCCTTGTTGCAGAGAATAAGTACCCGTGAAACTTTGTGCACAGTGCAGGAACGTTTGCATTTTGGGGTGAAAAGTTGTGATAATTTGGATGATTCCTACAGAAATAGGAGTAGTAGAGCCACAAAATGCAGGTCCATGTACTTAAGGCAAACATATTGTATAATGACAATGATTGAGGTAAGGAATTGTTTTAGGGAATACCCTTTAGGACTAAACTAAGCAGTTCTTTATTAAAGGAACCATGATACAGTGGTAAAAATGGTGGATTAGGCTAAGAAAGACTTCGTTTATGGTCTTGGCTCTATGTCTAATTATCTGTATCCTTTTGAACAAGTTTAGGGACATTTTTTGCTTCATTTCCCTCATTTTAAAAATGAGTTGAGATCGAATTAACACTGAAGTCTTCTGTCCTTCAAAGCTTCTGTGATGTTGTGTTATACTCTCAGTTTTACATGACTACCATATGCTTCACCTCATCTGTGAAGGCTCATGGAAGTAAGGGGGTGGACTCCAAATAGGAAATACAGGAGGTAGATGTGATATGACAAAGACCTTGGAACCATGAGTATTAGAAACAGAGCTCACGGAAGTCCTGAGAGCTTAAAAAGGATCTATCACACATCTCCTTGCTACTTTACTCTTTCCTGAATTCAATTCCACTGGCAATGGTAAATGTGAAAGGGTCTTGAAACGAAATAGCATCAGGATGTTTTACTATAGTTCTCCCTTATTGTGTATGGAATAGACTTGATACTAGAAACTTGATAGCAAAGTGATATTCTCTGTATAATTTTTTTTTTCCCTACTGGCTTCTTTTATAGAATTGAAGCTGCACTCCCAGGGGAAGATAAATGATCCTACAAAATGCAGTAAAAATCAGAGAATGTTTTCATAATAGAGATCGCCTCGGCGACAAACACAATCTACCTATGCCCATATTTAACTGATAAGAACATGCAGAGATCCTTTATGATTCACTCAAAGTCATAAAGCCAGTTAGAGTCAGGATTGACACATGATCCACTCTTTCCCACATTAGCTATGTTCAACCTTTCGTACTTAAATTGCATATGATTACATATGCCATTAAAATGGAGATTTTTTTGCTTAAGTATAGATAACATTCAACAACAATCACTAATTTTAATGAAGTAATACTTGAGTGTTGCTTCATAAGTGCCAAGCACTATTCTAGGTGCTTTACTCATTTAATTTTATCAACTAACTTAATCACCCCCACAATTTTATGAAATAGTTTTATTTCTACTACTGTTTTACAGGTGGGGGACCTATGCTCTAGTTCACACTTTTAGTAAATGGTAAAGATGAGATGTCAACCCAGACAGTTTGGTTCCAAATTCTGTGTTATCAATTATGCTATAATTCCTCTGAATTTAAATGATATAAGAAAAATTAAACTACCAGGTTGGACCTGGGTTCTTCTAATTATTACCGTCACATGACAAATAACAGTTTATTATTTGGATCTTCAATTTATGCATATGACTTTTCTATCTTACTGAGATAGTCATGCATTCACCTGTAGTGATTGAGCATTTATCCTACAGACAGGACTTTACCCAGTGTTCTGGGGGCTGGCAGGATAATATCATTCAAATTGTAGCCTGTGTGATAAAAGAGTGAGATTCAAAGTATACTAAATAGCATTAATTACAATAGTTCTCATATACTACATATTTAATATGGGCCAGCTTTTGTGCTGGGTGCCTTGCATATATTTTCGCATGTAATTTTCCTACCAGCCCCTTAAGGCAAATCACATTTCTTAATTTTATTGATGATGACAATGAGACTTGAATAGGTAAACAACTTATCCATGATAACAAAGGAAGCAGCAGAGTTGGTATTTACATCCAGAGCTATGTGAGTGAAAATCACATTTTATATCCACTAGTCTGCTGTGTATCTCCTAACCCCGTCGTAAAAAAAGAGCCTGTAGTGCTTCTCTCCAGGCCCAGCTAGGGGGATGTTTCTTCCTAATGCTTGGCCAGCATCCTTCGTGGCCTCTTGTTGCTCACATCTTACAGGTTCCTGAGGGTTTTCATCATCTCCCCACACATGATAGTGAGGAGAAATCGTAGAGTTCATCCCTACCCTTTGTGGTTAGGCTCTCCCTACCAATTAAATTTAGGACCAGAGTCTTGCAGAGTCTTTTAGGAGTCTGGGTGATGGAATGAATAGAAATCAAGATATGTAACTAATATTCTAAATATATGATTTTAACTTAAAAAGTAATAACTTTTTTTTCCCTTTCCTGCTGCTCTTTGACTTTATTTTTCAATATTCCAACATCTTTTCTCTTGTCTACCTCTGAAGATCCACATCTACTCCAGAGATCTGCAGTCTCCTTCAATTCACATGCTCATTTAGGAACTGGACTTCTTTCATCAAATAGTGATGTGGTTTCAGCCTTTTATACCTATTCAGTGACAGTCTCGAAAAGAGAAGGATTACATCTCTATGTCTTAGAGAATCTTGAATTAGGAAATAGTATCTCTATCCCTCTCCGTTTCTTGTCTCCCTCACCTCTCCTCTCTCCTCTCCTCTTCATACATGCACATCAACATTGTACATCTCCATGTGTACTGCTGTTTCTATTTGTTTCTGGTATTATGGTGACTTACTACTTAGGGGTGTAACTTATATGTATTATATTTAGATGGAGACTTGTCAAGACAAATACCGTCTTCCTGACACTGATGCTTGCAGACAACACTGGAATAGAAAGTTGATAGCTGTTTTAAAATTTTTGCAATTGGCTGCCGTAGAAACCAACACAAGAGTGACTTTGCACTGAAGTTTGACATCTCCGGGAGATGTCTAGTGAATCTTTTACACAGAAAGCTAAATAAATTAGGAAGCAATTTTATATAGACCCTGTTAGATCTTCAAAACTTGAGTCTGGTAGTGCCTGAACAAAGTCACTATTTAGAAAAAGAAAAGACATCAGTCCTTAGCATTCTCGAATTCATCAAAAAGATTTTCTTTAGATGTTAACAGATTTTGATGGCAGAATCGCTCTATCTGTAGCATTCAGCTCACTTCAGAAAGGATTTAAACATTTTATTTTACGCCTTTAAAAAATTAAGCTTCTCATCTTCCATCCCTAAATCAAAGCTGACATAAAATTTCAGAAGTCAAGTTTTAACAGTCAGCAAGTAAACATTTATAAAAGTGTTAAATGATTATTATTTTTGCATTTCAAATACATTTGCATTCACATTTTATATGTTGAGGAATAGGTGTGTCCATTCACTCACATGTGTGCAATCAAATTTCACCATCCAGACTCCTCCCTTGTGACTGAGTCGCCTGAGTTTTCCAATTACTGAAGTTCCTCTAATCCCTGGAACTTCCATCTTCAACAGATGAATGAAACTTGGCAGTCCTCATATACTGTAACAAGAACATCTTCAAATATATTTGATCCCCCATAGAATTCTTCTAAGGTATACTTCCTCAAAGATATTCCTTGAGAATATATCAAATATAAATTTCCTTTTCTCTCTTGGTGATTCTTCATGAAAATTTTGCATGTTAGTTATTGTGATCTGCTGGTGCTGGAGTGTAGGTACAAGTAAAGAATGAAATGGTTAATATCTCTTCCCTTTTTTTGGAATGTGGCCTTGTGCAAATGCCTTTAGCAATCAGTGTCTCAGGGACATTTGAGCTAAATGCAAGTTGTTAATTTGCCTCCACCTCAGCCCTCACACTTAGAAACACCCAAACTCGATTTCCATATAGAATAGGAATGCCTTATGCCTCAGGTGGCACATTGATGAGGTACAGGTGACTCTTTTCCTTTCCCACCATCCCTATTAGCTGACCTCTGTCTCCTCGCCACCATGCTCCCTGGGCCACAGGTTAGAGGATTCTTAGAACAGCCATGTGGTTGCTCTCAATGATTCCCATGGAGTTTTTGCCTTTTCCCTCAGTTTTCTGTCCTTCTGCTGCTTTCTGTTGCTACTCCAAATTTTCTGTAAAAAGCTGGTTTATCTCTAGATTATCAGCCTATCAAAGAATACACTTCCTTTCAAGTGGGAAATCAAATAATCACAGCATGATGGTACTATTTTTATGGTCCTCTCTTCTATGTTGTTGGTTTATGGCTTGGGTCCACAGGGGATGTTTCATTCTTCCCAAGGAGGAAAGGTTTGCAGCCCCTCCATCCCTAACAACAATTGTTTTGAAGTCTCAGAGTTTGAGAGTTTTGAAAGTTTGGCCCCAGGCTGGTTAGAAAGTAGTGTGTATGCATATATGTGTGCATATACACTTATTGTCTTGCTCAGTAGTAGGCCTGTGCTCAAATTAATTTGACAAGCTGTTTTTTTTTAATGAGGTGAAACACAAAAATGGACCCCTCTTTCAAAGATGTGGGAAAAATATTTTTTCAGATCAAACAGGAAATAGCAAGTCAAGAACCAGTGATCTTGTCATACTTCAATTGGGTTCATATGTTCCTTTCTACATGGGGCATAAAAATTAGCTTTGCAAGTTTATCAGCTATGTGTAGGTATTTTCTGTAACATATAATTTTCTAAAATCACATATGGCTACTTTAATTGTTCAAAATTCTATACCACAAAATATATTAGGAATTGGGAAAAGACTTATAGAAAACAGATATATTTATTAATTTATTTTTTTAGTCTGATTGAATAGATTGTGAAAAAGGGGAAAAAATCAGTAGGGTCTCATTATTTCAAGGACTGTTGTTACACAAATGAGACTGCACTCACTGGCCCCAGGGATGTGTCACACAGACATTAAGGACAGTACGGTACCATACTCTAATAATACACAGAAAGAAGAAAGGACCAAGGAGAGAAACACAAAACAGGGTCAATAGTGGTGAAAGATAAGCATAGCGAACACTGGAAGCTTTGGGAAAACATAAATGATTTTATGGTATTTAGAATATCTTCTTTGGTATCTAATTTAGACATCATGGAAAGGAAACTATTCGGTGGCAGGACTGACATGTAGAGAGTAAAAACAGGACATGTAAGCTCATGTGTGTTTAGATGTGGTATTTTGAGCAGTTAGTAGGGTTAGTAGGGTTCTTGACACTTTCTCCCTAACTGGGGAAGGTACTTTTATATTGTAGATAACTTTGAGAAGAGGTAGAGGAACAAGGGTAGGGTCTGAAATGGTGACATAGCTCTAGATGCTTTAAATTTGCTGTAAATTAACAGAAGAAAAAGACAAACACAAATAACAAGTTGCACACCGCTCTTACCACAGACAATTATAAAAGCATATAAAAAGGTCTTGCAAATAAGGCCAACAACTCAGTACAAAAATGGACATATTATATGAATAAACAATTCATAGGAAAAGTCAATTGGCTTTGAAATAAATATATGAAAATATCCTACTTCCTTTGTGATAAAAGAAATCTAAACAAAAAATTTCACCTGTCAGGTTAGCGAAGTTTACAAATGGCAAGGATGTAGAGAATTGGGTGATCATACGTTGCTGATAAGAGTTTCATAAAGCCTGTGTACGAGCAACTTAGATATATCTATCAAGACAAAAATGGCGCATACTGTTTGATTTGGTGATTTTTGAATTTACCTTGGAGATAAACTTATGCATGCCATATGTCATGTGTGTGTATTCGGCTACATGCATTGTTTTTTGAATTATGTAAGATTGGAAATTAGTTAAATATTCTTCAGTAGAGAAGTGTTTGAGAAAATTAGAATTCATCCACACAGTGGACACCATTCATCTGTGAAGAAAAAAAACTTCTCTATGTGCTAGTATAGAAAGATCTTGAAATTTTATTGTTAAAAGAAATGGAGGATATAAAAAATGGGTGTAGTGTGCTACTGCTTAGGGGAAAGAACATGCTCATGTACGCACACAAAGACATACACACACACTGTGATGATCATAGAATATCTCTGGCCTATTTATATTTGAAGTTTGTTAAGGAGCTTGCCTCTAAGAAGGGGGAACTGGCTGGATGGAGATACTGTAGTGGGGAAAAGACTTCAATTTAGATACTTCCATAACTTGTATATTTTATATCTTATTGTATGGAGTACTACAAAAAATAATTTAAAGCTAATTGTATTAGAGAAAAGCATGGATTCTAAGAATATATTCTGTCCAGGAATACAAGTGTGCTTTTAGGTAGAATTACTTTTAGTGTATTAGGAATCTAGTAATAGTGAACACAGAAGAGGAGGAAGAAAAATTTTCACAGATATTTTGACATCAAACTGAGATCATTTGATAGTTTGCACCTGAATAATATTCCTAAATGATTATGAAGAAAATTTTGTGACCCAGAAATGCAATAATCCATTACAGTATCTCGTTTACATCCCATTAACACTGACAGCACTCTGTGTTACCTTTTAAAATTTTTTTACATCAGCGCCTCAGTTATTTAACCATTTTCCAATTATTAAACGATATATGAATCAGACTCACATTCTGTATTCAGAACAATGAAGATCAAAATATGTATTTCCTATAGCAATTATAGATTACAACAGTGAAAAATGGGTTTAAGTGTATGAAAAGAGTGGATGGAGAACAAGTCAAAATCTTACATGAATATGACAGAACATTTTTGTTATAATTAGAAAGCCCCGGTGGCCTAATTTTCCTCATTAATGCTGAGTATTTTTGAGAAGTATGTATAACTTGAGGTACCAAATGCCAAAAGAGTGAAATAAGAAAAAGGCATAAGAAATAAGATAAAGGAATTCCCATTTGTTACCCAATTTACATGAAAATGTTTTTTACTTGGTAGTGTAAAATGTTGTGTAGGAAATTTTACCCATCATTTTATCTGATATCCCTTTCCTTGACATGTTAAAGTAACTATTTTTATACAATAATCTGGAAAATCCTGCACAAAGTGACATAACTTAGATATGTAGACTCTAACTGTACAGAAGAACTGCTGATTCAATTTCCTCCTCAGTGTACCTCAACCTATAACTTATTAATGAGAATATCACTTTATTCTCTTTCATTGGACTTTACTATCACACTTGCCACTTGCATTTACCATATCGCTTAAGGACAAAGAAGTCCTGAAGGGAGCAATAAAGAAAACCACACTTGAGAAACAGGAGCAATAACACAAAATTTAGCTAATTAATGAATATCCTGGTGATATCCTGCTCAGTGAAGTTGTATAAGAGTAGGATGGGCATTAATCAGTGCCTCTCACCTTTCGGAAAAATGAAGAAACCATTAAAGCTTTAAACCATTAAACTATGGCTTGTGTATAAGATTTCAGAGGGCCAGTTTACCGAGTGCTGAAAAAGCTATTCTTTTGAGGCTCCTCATTCCCTTTTAGCCTTTGGAACCCAAAGTAGAGAACAATTTCTCCTCAGATAACACAAGAGGCCATTTCATCGTCACTTCGGGTCTTAAGTATTGTTCTCTTATTCCTTTTGCTGCATTGCATCTAAAATATTAAGATTTGTTTCTCTGCATTGTGTCATTAAAAATAAGACACTTTCCCCAAGGAAAAAGAAAGGTGTTCAGAGAAGATCAGCAACTTCCTTTGATACTTTCAAGTAAATTCCTCTTTGTGTCGGTGGTGGTACCTTGGCTGTTGTCCAGCAGTTTAATTGGCTCTCGTTTGCCTAATCTCCTCTAACAGATAATGTTATTACAGAATTGCAAGACTCCAAAATCCCCCATCAGACAAAACAAGCCTTATAATGAGAATCCCTTCATTTTACTTGGCATTTGGCTTGGAGGGAGCCACCTCAGTCCCATCTCACTTGTGAGAAATGCATTATTTTTCCCCAACAACCATGCTAATTCTAAACCAGGAAACATTTATTTTGGATCATTTCTTTTCTGGAATGATTCAAAGTTCAGGAAAGTAAAATTGGGAAGGAAGTTAAATTAAGCTAAAATAGAAGGAGACAAAATTAAATTGGATTTTATAACCTCTGTTTTGCAACTAGGTTCATGTTAATTTGTGTCTTAAAAGACAAAGCACTAGGCTATTTGCTATTTTTGAATTTGCATTGTTTTCTTCTACTATAATAATCCGTGTATGTACTTCATGTGTTTAGAGTCTGTATCTTTTGTTTATCCATGTAGTCATTCTTAAATCGACAAATATTCAATTTCAAGGCAGTGCTAATAGAGTTGAGCAAAGAAACTAACAAACACAAAAGAAAGGCCTAACTCTAATGGAACTTGAAGTACGTAGTGATAATTGTATAAAAATAAATTGCATATAGGAGATTCGAGTACAGTGTATATGTGGAGATGGGACAGATGTGTTTATTTTACATCTAGCATATCTGTGTCCATATGCATATATATCTACATAGATAAAGACTTTATGTTGTATTACAGGATGTCAAAGATGACCCCTCTGATAAGTTGGCTTTTCAGAAGAATTAAGGGAAATGGAGGGGCAAGCCATGTAGCTGTATGGAGGAAAGGTAATTACAGGCAGGACACAACAAATGCAAAGGCCTGAGGTGAAAGCATGCCTTGTATTTGAAGAACAGCAAAGAGTGATGTGACTTGGGAGGAAATGCTAGAAGATGAGATGACAGACACAGGATAGAAGTGGAACAAGTCAAGCATGTCTTTGGTGATTCTGGAATTATTTGAGAATGGATTCTTTTCAACTACATGTATGCACGATGGTGGTTAAAATAGAAAACAAGGGCCATGCCGAAAAGATTGAAGCAAAAATAGTGTACAAGAATGCGAATATGGTTTCTATAGGTGAGCACCAGATTTCTCTCTGAGTTTTCTAGTAGCCAGGGCATAAAGGGAAATAGCAATCTCATAGGACTGGTTAAGTAAATAGATATGTAAGTAAATAGATAAATAAATAAGCACTCAAGACTATCTAGTATTTAAGGAAATTAAAATTACAAAATAATTGTTGCTCTTGTTTGTCTTCTTTGTCAGCCAAACATGCTTTTTTTTTCTTTCCTTTCATTTTTTTTATAGTTTGGATTCTTCAATTTTAAAAAAATGCTGTTATTCAAGTATGGCTGACATACAATATTATATTAGTTTCAGGTGTACAACATAGTGATTCAACATTTCTATACCTTAGTCACTGCTCACCACAGTGCTGTCATCATCTGTCACCATACAAAATTACTACAGTATTTTAAACTATATTCCCTATGCTGTACTTTTCCTTCTAGTGACTTATTTATTTTATAATTGGAAGATTGTACCTCTTCATCCCCTTTCCCTGTCTCGCCCATGCCCCCCCTCCCCGCTCTGGTAATCACCAGATTACCATCTCTATGGATGAGTCTGTTTCTTTTTTTTTTCTTTAAATTAAACAAATATCCACATTTGAGACTCTGTAATTTCATCCAATTTTGCAAAAGATTGCAAGTTATAAAATCTTATGTCATTTTTAAATTATCCACTACCATATTGAAATCTTCATGACTTACCCTGTATACATGGATATGTTTTATTTCAATGCTAAGATTCAAGTGGGAAAATCTACTGTTTTTTAAATAGAAACCACAAATTGTTCATGTGCCAAGAAGAAACTTACTTCAGCGAATGTACTGATTATCTCTGTATTCACTGCCCCTTTTGTAAGTCATTTTGCAAACTCTTACATTGGGATTCATGCAGTTTTTTATTGATCTAGTAAATACTTTCTTATTTCATGTTAAAATACACTGCAGTCACCAGACATTAACTGTATTTGCTAGCCTGAAATCATAATTTAAGTAATTTAACAAATAACGTCCATTATTATCCATCATCCGTGAGAGGTTTCCTCTCTGGAAAACAGCAAGAAAATAAACTAACATGTCCAGGACAGTTACCTAATGCTAACAAAAGTGTGTAAACCCAATTCAAAATACAGAAAGGTGTGGATTGCATGAAGAGATGAGTAAGATATCGCCCTTAAAATAAAAAGTCATGTTAGATGACAAAGTAGTGAGATTTTTAAAAAAATTCTGAGAATTTAAAAATGGATAGTGGGATGCCTGGGTGGCTCAGTCTGTTGGGCTTCTGACTCTTGATTTCAGCTCAGGTCATGATCTCAAGGTCATGAGATGGAGCCCCGCATCGGGATTCTCTCTCTCCCTCTATCTCTGCCTCTCCCCCATGTGCTTGCTCTCTAAATAATAGATAAACAAACAAATACTTTAAAAAGCCTTACTTTTTAAAAAAATTTACATGGATATTGATTTAGGCAAGCAGATTAAAAATAGTCAAAAGTATTACAATTGTAAAAGAAACATACTGAGTAAAAATTTAGATAACAAAAGTCAAATGACATATTAAAGCAAAAAAAATGTATAGGCATGATGATGAGAGATGAAAGATGATGAAAGATAAGTCTATGAGAACTGTGAGGAAGCCCAAAATAATTAATGTTAGGCAGATAGTAATAATAGCAGCTCATAAGTACTTATTAATTAGAGGAACTAATGCAAGCAATCTACACAAACTCCTCATTCAATTAGGACTACAACCACGTGCAATTGGTGTAATTATTATTTCCATTTTACCTATGGAAACTGAGACCACTGAGAAGATTGGATCCTAATATTCGAAAGCCCTGGAATATAACATGTTAAGTGATTAAGGTGTTCGGTAAAATTGGAAATTGGGGGTCCATCATTTTATATCTATTGTAGTAGCTGGGTCCTGTGAAGAGACCAGGAAAGGGATGATTGGAAAATCCAGATGAGGGTAACTAGAACCTTTATCAGGGACTAAAAAGTGAAGCTGTGGATTTGGTGGGGTCAGGGCGGGTATGCCTATACTTGAGAAGACCTGAACAGTGGCATTCATTTAGCTGAAAGGTAAATGGGTGCAAAGACTGTACTGAATCTAGAATATCAATGAGAATCACAATTATAATTGTTTGATATAAAGCAATTGGGTATGTCTTTAGTGGGTTAATTAACAGGTAAGTTGATAAAAATCTCATCTACAATGGGCAAATATAATTGAGCTTAGTCGGGATATAAAAGGACGAAAGTAGTAGGGGCGTCTGGGTGGCTCTGTCGGTTGAGCATCCGACTCTTCGTTGCGTTCAGGTCATGATCCCAAGTTTGTGGGATCAAGCCCTGCATTGGGCTCTGTGCTGAGTGTGGAGCCTCCTTAAGATTTTTTCTCCTTCTGCCCTTTTTCCCTGCTCGTGCTCGCACCAGAAGGAGATAAATCCATGAGTATTTATGCAGAGTTTACCATAAGCACAGAGGACAGTGTAGGAAAATAAATTCAACAACCAAAGAATAAAAAATTCAAATGAATCTGAACAAAAAATAGCTTCTTATAGTGGATCTATTTCCTGGAAAAACATACTGGAGTCCTCTCTTAGTAAACAAGGAATAAATAGAACAAACACCACCATCTTTCAAAACTTAGTAAATTTAAGCTACCATTTATGTTTATTACTTAAACATAAGAGACATCATGTATGAAACAATTATCATATACATTGCAAAATGGATTATACCTGTAGAAATATGTCTGTGTGTGTGTGTGTGTGTGTGTGTGTGTGAGAGAGAGAGAGAGAGAGAGAGAGAAAGAAGGGAGAGAGAAAGCAAGCAAGCATGAAACATAGAGAAAGCAAGTTCTAAATGTTTTAAAACTCTAGGAGGATTATAAGATTATATTCCTAGAAAAAAGAAATTTTCCAGTTCAAGGTATGTGCATTTATATGGTGGGCTACTAATATGATGAGATGAGGGAACAAGTCAAAACATTTTAATGGAGCAGAATAGCCATATATAAGACAGATGAAATATTCCAAAGTCACCTTGAAATAAATAGAAAATTGATGTTGGCAGCTCAGTGGTGACAGGAGTCAAGAGATTATGCTGCTATGAAACCACAAAAGATGCAATTGATATTTTAATCCAGAATATCATGTCCAAGGAAAAACCCTGAAACTGGACATTGTTCTTTAAAACAAAAGTGTATCTGTTGATTTATATCTGACTCGGGTGTTTTCATTTGTTTGTCTTCATATGGAGAATAATGGTAAAGATATTATAATTTCTTAGACTATATTATCTCTAATATTATTTCTTAAAATGGTAAAAAATTATTGGAGATGTTTTTCTTGTTAGAACACTGCTTTTATTAAGAAGTGAGGCTGACCTTTTGAGTTTTCAGTAAGATGTGTGTGTGTGTATGTGTGTGTGTGTGTGTTAAAGAACACTCATTCTGTTTGTTCTTCTAAAACTTTTTTAATTTCAATTTTCCTAGTTTGGAGCAGAATTCTATGTTCCCCTTGTTGCTTATTTTGAAAATTTTCTTCTTTCTCTTCTTCCTGACCCATTTAATCACCTAACTGAATCATCTCTCTTTCCCCTCCTATCTTTACCAAACTTTTATTAAGCTTCTACAATGTTCCGGAAACTGATTCATCAACTCTGAAAGGATCTCACATGACTCTCAGCCTACCTACTCCCATATCAATCTGATAAAATTTCTGAAATAATCTTTTAATTATTTTCATGACCTCTCGTCCTTCCCCCCCCCTTTTGTTTTTTTTTGGTTCTTCCCCAAACTTTCCTTATGTTTTTTTTGTTTCAAGTTTTTATTTAAATGCCAGTTAGTTCACATATAGTATAATATTAGTTTCAGGAGTAGAATTTTGTTGATTTCTCATATGTAACACCCAGTGCTCATCACAATAAGTGCCTTCCTTAATACCCATCACCCGCCCACCTCCCTCCATGAACCTTCAGCTTGTTTAATCCCTTCTCCTTTAAAAGCTTCGTACATTTTGCTTTACAGACCAGCATAATCCTCCTTTAAGAATATATTGTTTGATTACGTAATGAATTAATATATTAATTTCCCCTTTCACACACAATTTCTGGCTACTTATTTTAAAACTGTCTTTGATTAAATAGTAGACAACAATTATATCAAGGGCACAAGGAAGCAAGTAAATCAACTGAAAGGGACAACAGTTTTATTATGACTAGTGAGGAATATAAAAGGGAAGTCACAGCCTCCCATGTAGGACTCAGCATCAGATAGGAAGGTACACCTATCGCTGAATTGATTGCACTAAATCACATCCACCCCTTTGTTTGAAAGCCTCAGTTTTTCCATCTGTACAATGAAGTTGACGCCTACCTTATTACTATGATAAAGTTTGATCACGGATATATCAGTATGTTGAAGACTGAGCCATTTATCCAGGGGTAACTGCTCACGGATGAAGCTCAGTTCTCCAAGGCTTTCTTTGTGTAGATGGTGGTGGTGGTGGTGGTGGTGGTGATGTGATGATGTTGAGGACAGTTAACATTCATTGGTGACTTATGATATGCTAGATATTATGCTAAGTATTTGCTTGGCTTAACTCATTTAATCTTGAAAGTAATTCCAGGAGATGGCTACTTTTTAAAACTCCCATTTTACAGTGAGGAGACCTTAGGGGTTCAAAGGTTTATATATGGTACATGTTGTCCTGGTGATGATAAATTTGGGAGAATAGTCCTGTTTCCTCACCTGCTCCCACTAATATAAGTTATTAATAGAATGAAATACGAAAGTAATAAATTTAGAAGAGGTAGAGCGTAACATTTCTGCAACCTACAATCTAAAATCTGAACTGTTTACAGAAATACTTTGAAAACACAGAGCAAAGCACGTATTTATTTTTTCAACTTTTCCTCCTTTTAGAGGAGCAAGCAGAGTATGTTTTAAAAAGCTTTTGCATTTTATCTAGATAAGGTGTTGGCACCAACATATTTCGAAGTCATTTTTTTTTGGCAAAGTCTGCCCCGATGCACTACATCATTTGAGTGCGTGGAAAGATATTAGCACCAGTACGAAATATTAGTAAAACTGATTTCATTTGAACAGCCTGCACATTGAGGTTGCTGCATTTATCTATTTACATCTTTCTGACCTGCACAAAGACAGCATCTTAAACGATGCAGATAAATAATAGTGACAATTTATCTCCCTTTCTAAAGTTGAATTCCAGAAGGTAGGAAAGATCCTTTCAAGCGTACATTACCATGACAAACTGAAAGAGATAAATCCCTAACGGATGGGACGAGATGTGGGAGTTAGGGGATTAATGCTTAGATGCTTCTTCCAATTTATTTCTCCTATTATATGTGTTAAAAATATATACCATATGTCATGCAGCATGTTTTAATCCCATCAAAATCTCTCACACAATTCCTCAGGGGATATGTTTTTCACTGCCAACTTTTCACTGCTAGAATGCTGACTTACTATTCCTTTGCAGAGAGCTTCATGGTTTATTTTATGATAACATGTTGTTATAACTTCTCTGGATGTAATTTTTATAAGGAAAATTAGTCCCGGAGGAATTTATTTTTGAGAGCAGTATGCTTAATGGTGATGGAGAAGGATCGAAATATTTCCAGAAAGCAATGTATCCTTCAGTTGTTTTAATAGAACAGAATTTCCTTTGACAGCACTTGTGAAAGCCTTTATTGTAACCAGCATTTAAATTCAGTCCTTGAACTGGGCTTTCCCTGGATCATTTGAGGGTCAATTTTGGAAGAGTTCTCATGTCGTATGTCACTTTTCAATGATAACACTTTATACAGAAGAGCAAATTGAGGGGGAAAAATTCTCTTTTAGTAATACCAAGTACACATGACTTGCATCAAGTGACAATACACTGGCTTGTAGTTGACCTAAGAGGAATTTTCTCTGTGTCATGTTTTTTGTTTAAAAAAAATATTATATATATATATATATATATATATATATATATAATATATTATATATTATAACAATAAGTGCTATTGGGTAAAGGAGGAGAGCTTGAACTAATTTTCAGTTCAAAAAGAAAACAAGTTAAATCTTTACCCCAAGAGTTAAGATCATTTTACCTTTGTGTTCCTCTGTGTGGTGCTTTAGTTTTAAATCCCAATAATATCCCTGACGTTTTAATTCATTTTATACAGCATTGTTCAGCTAGCTCGTATAGTCTGGGATCCACACTGGACCTCTGATATTTGATTTTTAGTAATCGGGTATCACTATAAGGTTTACCTGACTTAAGTTATCAGATATAACAAAGACAAAGTTACTTCTTATTAAAAATTAAGTTGTTCCTATGTGCCCTGTTTTTAGTCAAGTGCTCTAATTGTAATAATGTTCCCCCACAGAGGGCTATTAACATTGATGGGCTATATTAAAAACAATAATAAACATATGTGGACACACTTCCAGGCGTGCCCTTTGGGTTTCCTTCCTCCTATAAGATATAGTTTAAGCGGATGTCGGATTTGCAGATGGCATTTTTTTTTTATTGAACTAAGTGTGCTGTTCATGGTGCAAATGCCATCTTTTAAGTTTTTCTATGGGACTTATTAAGTGCAGGGATGAAAACTGAAGAGTTACTTGATGTCATGACACCATTGCTAACATACTGATGGTAAATACCAAATGATTTGCTTCTCCCCTCCCCACCATCTACACATACCAGACCTCAGCTTCTCTTTGTCAGACTCAAATTGGATTTCCTTTGCTATCAGCTTTAGGCTCAGACTTCTATGACCCTAATTTGGCAGCTCTTCAAAGGGTTTATGGCACAAGCCTTTTCTATTTCTAACAAAAAGTACAGCTCAAATCCACCTTACAATAGTGAATTATGTCTGAAGTTCCATTTTCCAAAAGATACCACACTTTGTGAGCTCATTTTTAAAAATTGTTTCTTTTGTTTCTATAGTGAATAATCAAGAAATATTCATTTTGAGTGAAAATTAGTTTGAAAAAAGCATGTGTTAAGATTTTCCATATCCTCATTTCATAGTCAAATTTAGGGCAGAAAAGGTATTAAAATATTGATATACTATAAAATAAATGTTATGTTTCTTTAAGCTACTGTTATTTATAGCTTAGGTACTAAATCTACATTTAAGTATTTACTGTATATTCATATTGGCACAGATTTTAACAGAAAAAGTTTGAAGTTTTTGTTTAAAAATTTTTTAACATTTATTTTTTGAGAAACAGAGACAGAGCATGAGAGGGAGAGGGGCAGAAAGAGAGGGAATCACAGAATCTGAAGCAGGCTCCAGGCTATGAACTGTCAGCACAGAGCCCATTGTGGGGCTTGAGTCCACAGACCGCGAGATCATGACCTGAGCCAAAGTCAGACACTTAACCAACTGAGCCACCTAAGTGCCTCAAAGAGTTTGAAGTTCTTGAATGCTATTCTCCTTAGCTCCAGGAAATCCATAATTCAGAAGTCTTAAGAAGTCATAGTATAAGATTAATCATGATTTTAAATGTAACTGATGCTACATAAACTCATAATTAGAAAGTCAAATTGCCAAATTGTATTATTACTGGAAATTCTCATATGATCTATGTCAAAATATAGTCAAATGCTTAAGATATTTCCTTTATTACTGTGGGAAATAAATAGTAAATTGAGGTATGAAACATAACCTACACATGGTATCATGCATCATTTTGCATGTTTTATTTTCCATTAGAGGACTTCTAATGTAGAGGGCCAGTAAAATATTGATTAATAAGTGCTGAAGTGAATTGCATGTTTTTTAATAAGCTGTAATTAAAATTGAATGCAACTACATTACCAAGGAACTTTTTTAAAGAATTAACAATTTGCCATGCTAATTTTGGGATATTTTGTTTGGAGAATTAGTTTCCTTACTTGATCCATGAAAACAGCAATACACAAGAGGAAACAAAACAGAGATATTGAGGTATTTTCATTAATCACATTATAAAAAAACAAATGAGGGGAAAAGAAGATGTTGTATAACCATCTGTTTTTCACAGGGGTTACATTTATGTTAAAAATAAAAAAGAAGTCACAGACTGGGAGTTAAAAGTATGCATTTTTGAGTCAGACAGATAGATCTCAGTTTCTATCTGTGGTACTCTGCTTTCTTGCGCTGTGACTTGAAACTCCAGTTTCTTTGCCTGGAAAATGGAGAGTATAAAATTACCTTTCCATTTCAATGATTGTTTTGATTATTAATGAATGTAAATTATTTGAATAGTGTCTTCCATATGGTCAACACCCAAGAAACCTAAGCCAGTAGGGTTCTTATTACCATTGAGGGCAAAAGAACTCGTGTAGAAACCCATGTAGTGGTTCTCAAATACTCTGAAGCCTTCTGACTGCTACTGGCTCTGGACAGTGTTTTTGTTTGTTGTTTGTTTATCTTGAACTGGTTTTGGGGACTATAAGGCAAAGAAGGATAATAATGATTTTCTTTCACATCAAGCTAAATTTAAAGGCCTGTGGTTTTATTCTGATACTGTTTTACCTTCACTTTTGCTGTTAACATGCTATTGACTATTTGAGAATGACAGAGGATGGATGTTTTATTGCTGATTTATTTTGTTTCTTTAAAAACAGAAGACTGTATAAGTGCCAGGCTTAAGTTGGCCTACCTTCCCAGTCTTTTGTTTTTAATTTGTGACCATTGGAATTTCAAGAGTCTGGGAACCATAGCTCTAATTTTCTAACAGTGGAAGTTATTCATCCAGCGTCTTCATGAATAGTTCCATACAACATAACTCTTGAGACAGATATAAAGTCTATTACTTTGGTGGACATTTGTAATTATTACAGTGACTTTTCTTATGTTCCATGTCTTTGTCCCAATTCATTCTAACTGGGATTTAAATTCTCAGATATTTTGTTGTACAATATGGTAGAGGACAGAGAGAAATGAGCAAATGGTTACAATGGACATAAAGTTTCTAGAACTAACTGAGGATGAAACTCTAGTTGGGCAGACGGTCGTGGCATAGGTGAGGGTGAGTGAGCACCATCCCAGCCTAATGTGCCAGCATGTGGGTACTCAGACTGCGGGGGAGGCTCCCAAGGTTTCCATCCCAGCTGTGTAGTGTATAGTTCTTCATTCTCTTGCTGCATGCCAGGACATAAACATTACATTAAGAATTAAGACTTCTTGATTTCCTAACCTATCTGCAGGTTGAAAGTGCAATTACCCTTTCACTTAAGAATGGCATTGAAAGATAGAGCCTGGAGGCGCGCCTCGGTGGCTCAGTCTCTTAAGCATCCAGCTTCAGCTCAGGTCAAGATCTCACTGTTTGTGGGTTTAAGCCCCACGTAGGGCTCTGTGCTGACAGCTCAGAGCCTGGAGCCTGCTTTGGATTCTGTGTCTCCCTCTCTCTCTGCTCCTCCCTCACTCATGTTCTGTCTCTGTCTCTTAAAAATAGATAAACATTAAAAAATTAAAAAAAAAGAAAGATGTAGCCTGGAGAAAGAACAAAAAGGGGTACCTAAAATAGATAGTGCTCATCCAAAAGCGAATGCCCTGTAAGACAGTGTGTGTGTGTGTGTGTGTGTGCATGTGCGTGCATGCATGTACACACACACATACACACACACACTCACAGAATCACAGGATTAAAAGATTTTAACAAAGATGAAAAATATCACACGTGCATATATGTGTGTATGGTATTATAACTACTGTTCATACTCTGTGCCTACAGCTGATTTTTATACTTGGAATAAAAGTGTATAAACAGTTAAAACACATAATAAATATAATGTGTATTATAATACATAAATAAATGTTTATTTCATTAAAGTGCTGTAAACTTTTTCTCCAACTTAAAAAGACTTTCCTAAGTGTGGTTTTAATAGCTGTAAATGCAGGTCCTTGCATGATTCCCCATTGTTGACTTTCACATTGCTTTGGTATTTTCACTACAATATCTGTGGACAGATAGCATCTTTAGTGTTTGAATTATTTATTGAGGCTGAATTGTAGGTCAAAAGATAACCCTTTAGGCTCTATACAGATGCTTTTTTCTAACTTTCCAAAAAGATTGCGACCACTTCCATGCCCTAAGCTAAATTCTTGGTCTTCCTGGCTGATAGGCTCTTCCTTCAGACCTCCTCAATTCAGTAAATGGTACCATTATCCACCCAGTTGCTCAATTCAAAAACCTGTCTTGTATATGGAAACCAACCTGACAATAAACTATAAAGTTAAAAATAAAATAAAATTAAATTAAATTAAAAAAACCTGGCTTGCAACTTTCTTTCTCTTCCATACACCCACTTCTTGCCCTTCTAATCTGCCATTAAGTTTTGTCTATTCATTGCAGTGACTTCTCTTGCGCTAAGAATAAAATCCACATTTCTTAATATAATCTACATATTGTCTACCTCTCTAACTCTGACTCTATAACTCCCAGACCTACAGAGAAAGTAAAACTTCCTACACATGCTGTTTCATCTGTTTGGAAGGCTCTTCTTCCTGCAATTTCCATGTCTGGTTTCTTCTTTCCCTTCAGTGGTCAGTTTTAATGTTCCATTTTTAGAGAGGTCTTCCCCAACTCCCTGATATAAAGTACCTATCCATACCTCACATAGTACTGTTCCTTTCTTTGGTGTACTTTTTTCACTGTTTGGTATTATTACATGTGCATTTGTTGGTTTACTTGATAAACATCGCTCTTCACAACTAGATATAACTCTGTAAAGGTCACCACTGTGTCAGGTCTATTTACCACTGTATATCTTATATTCTAAATCTATTGCCTGGCACCTTGGATTTTAGTGATTCAGATTGTCTGCGTTTGTGTACCGGCTCTGACGTGTACTAACATCTATCCTTGGGTACAAATGTAAGACGAACATAATAATAAGACCTAACATAAAGGATTTTCTAAGAACTAGATGAAATTATTCATATACAATTATTAGCGTAGTGTTTGTCACAGTATAAGTTTTCAGTATAGTAGTTACTATTATTGTTGTTCTAATGTTGTTCTAATAACATTAAATATTTGTTGAGTGAAAGAAAAAATGAAATTCTGTTATGATATAAATAGGTAGGTAATTACCTCCTCAGTGTAAAAATGTGCCATTTTTCACCACAGTCTCTATTGCATTGAGTGTCATTCTGTTTTCACTTGGCAAAAACATCATCATCATCATCATCATCATCATCAACCTCATGATTTTAACTTCCTTAGTATTGAGGAACCTTTTCCCATCCACATGACTTTGTGATAAACAACCTATGTTTCTTTTCCTTTCATTAATATTTTAATTGTGGAAATATCTGCCTCAAAATCTCAGTGCAGTGTCCAACCGATTCATTAGAGCAGTCAGAAATATAACCCAGGTTGACTTTTTTCTCTGAATAACTGAATCACATAAAATCTAAGTCTTATGTGAAAATGAAATCAGATGCCTTTTTTCAAAAGATGAAATGGTTCTGGGAAGAGCACTGGGTGTTATATGGAAACCAACCTGACAATAAACTATAAAGTTAAAAAAAAAGATGAAATGGTTCTGAATATACGTTTTTAATGAGGCGTAATTTTGCATCAACTTAGAGATCTTATTTTCTCTACCACATGCTTAGGAACATATAGTAAAATTTACTATACCACCATTAGTAATGAATCATCTTGTATTACATCTATCTGGTTATGTATTCATTCCTCCCATTAAAGAGTGACCTCTTTGGGGGCAGAAATATATTTTATTTTTACATGTGGGAAGAAGTAAATAAGGTAGGAAGTGTTGAATATTACAGTCTTATTACTAATCATATTGGCTTTATTATTTTGCCCCAACTGCAATCATTTTAGTGAACATAAACTGGAAATACAGCCGTAGGAAACTAGTCAATACTCAGTTACTATGAAGAGACGGAAGCACAGATCTTTGTGTCTCAGTTGTCTCTAACATAATTGTCAGCTAATATTACACTGTATGTTAACTGACTGGAATGTAAATAAAACTTGAAAAAAAAAAAACCCAATTCTCAGTGAGGACGGTGAGGATATTCTCTCCTAGTAATAAGGGGAGAATCCGGATCACAAAGCTTGGTTATTCCTAAAATAGGTGTCTGCTTTGACTCTGACTGTCCTTCAGCAGATCCAGGCATGATGTGCAAAGTACAGAATTGAAATAAAATAATCCCTTGTCAAATGATAGGCTTATGTTACAGGGATAAGTCAAGTTTGTAGTTTCACCTGAGGTAAAAAGGCATTAAGTCTCCTTATCACATCCAACCATCACTATTAGGCTAGGGATAGAAAAAAACACTGGAGGAGGAAGGAGTGACAGATAGCCCAGCAATTAAGTACTTGCTCTCTGTTAAAATTACCCTAGAATTGGCTCACTAGTATTAATTTCTTTTTATTTATAATCTTACTCATTTTTCCCCCACCCTCCCATAGAGCAAGGTTAAAACAGACAGTGTGCTGGGTTGTTGTTTTTGTTGTTGTTGTTGTTGTTGTTGTTTTGTAAAGTAATGGATCTCCAAATTAAAAATGTTCTGATATTAGGGAAGAACAGGAAAATATGCTGTTTGGGGTTTCTAAAATCTTTTAAAGTAGAGACACTTGGGTTCGTCGAGCATTTGAACTCTTGATTTTGGCTCAGGTTATCAGGTCATGATCTCATGGTTCATGAGATCGAGACCTGCACCAGGCTCAGCTCTGGCAGTGCAGAACCAACTTGGGATTCTCTCTCTCCTTTTCTCTTTCTCTCCCCCTTCCCCACACACACTCACTGGCACATTTGCACCCTCTCTCTCTCTGTCTCAAAATAAACATTAAAAAAAATAAAATCTTTTGAAGTAATTAATTACAACGGGCTAAGTTTACTTTAGACACACATATACCCATACTCTTTGTTCTCTAGTTCTTTATACACATTCATTAAAATGATAAAAATTTCCATTTTATCCTTTGCTCATTTATTTTTGCTTATAGTATATTCTATTTTGTGTTGACATTCTCAGCACAAATTGGCCTCAAAATACACTTTATTCAAAACCATGCTTGTTTCCCCCCCTAATATTACTGTGATTTTAATAGAGGTAGGAACTAGAATTTCATTCTTTTAAGAACTTCTTGGTGGAGGATGGCATATTCTCTTCAAGGTCTGTGTAGGATGTACATTAGTATTTTCGTGTAGCTGAATGTTTCATAACTAATGCACCTTTTCAGTACCGAAGCATTGGGGGAAGTTTGATGAAGTATTCTTTTATAAGCGTTCTGAAGCCATCTGGGGTTGCAGACTGACACTGGTCACAGTTCCATCTCCAAGTGAGCATTCTTAGAAGTGGGAGGGCACAAGAGATAAGGCAAGACTTGGGTGTCTTGTCTTGTTCTGGCTGTAGTAGATACTTTGTAATAGACCTCTAAAAAGAGTGTGAATATATACTATACTATATTTCTTTTATATAAATATAGAATTTTAAATACCATTGTATTTTTATAATATAATATTGACCTAACCATTGAAAATATATGTTATGTTCTCAGGAACTAGATTCTCAATTACTGTACATGTACTTGTTTATAAAACACAAAGCAGTCTAGCTAATAATTATACTGTAGTTTTTATCAGACTCTGTTTTTTGGTTACCCTTGCTAGTGTTACCAATTTTATTGATCTTTTCAGAGAACTAACTTTTGGCTTCATTGATTTTCTTTTGTCAAACTGTTGCTACCTATTGTTTACTGTGTATTAAATGGAGTCTAAGCTGCACAGTTTTCAGTTCTTCGTACAATTTAAATAAGCGTGAATTAACATTTGTCTATAAATCAGAGCTCTTCAGTTGGAAATGAACTACAATTCAGTATATTTTTTGAAATATGACATGTCCATTAGTGCTAGACTTGCAAAACGTAACTTCCCTTAAAATCATTCAGTCCTAGTTGTGTGGATTGGCCCCAAAGTGTTGCATTTATTTTGGGTTTTTGTTATTTTTAATTTCTATTAATTTTGCAATTGTTCTTTTACATTTTATAATAGTCAACTAGCACAGTAGGTCGCTGGAGGAAGAATTCGACTGTATCTAGGACTTTCCATAGTATGAAAGAGACACAGAGCATGCAATTATGATTGTATATAGAGAAGATAATTTAGATACACAGTGTAATCAGACTGAATATCCAGGCATATAGTAGGGATTTTAATGCCTTCATTGTATACACAAAGGGAATCTATCACAGAACCAAGTTTTAATGTCATGTTTTATCTCTTTTGGAGAATGTAGAGTAAGTTTTCATGGAGATCAAATTGATATTGTTCCTAGTAGTTTTCTTTAAAAATACTGTTTATCTCCATTTCTTTTCCTTGCTTAAAACATAGTTTAATAAGAGATTCAATTCAAGATTGCAATTGCAATAGAATGTGTGTGTTTCAGTGAATGTGAAATAAACATAAACAATATATGTGACTCTTTGGACCAAAGAGAATGTCTAGGTATGTATGTGTGTGTACACACACACACACACACACACACACAGAGAAAGCACACTAACTTACACCATATTCCGTATCAAATTCAATGGCTTTACTTAAACAATTAACGTTGAGAATATAATCATGTGCCAAAACCATGTGAATGCATTTGCTATGTGGTTTCTTCCTCATGGCTTCTAGCCTTACACCAGCCAAACATGCACAGTGAAAAAAGACATAGAAGTAAACCCACGCATCACTGTTCTCTTTCAACTTCAAGTCCCTAAGGTTGAAATCGGCTTTGTGCCAAGTTCAGGAGTACCTTCATTCCTATTTTTTCCTTAGAATTAACTTAAGGGGCACCTGGGTGACTCAGTCAGTTGAGGGTCCAACTTCGGCTCAGGTCATGATCTCACGGTTCGTGGGTTCGAGCCCCATGTCAGGCTCTGTGCTGACAGCTAGCTCAGAACCTGGAGCCTGTCTTTGCATTCTGTGTCTCCCTCTCTCTCTCCAACTCTCCCCTGCTCACGCTGTCTCTCTCTGTCTCAAAAATAAATAATAAAACATTAAAAAAATTTAAAAAGAATTAAGAACTTTTACACTCCATCTACTTTTGTTCTTTTCTTATTGAGGGCAAGTAAGAGACAGAACAAAAGGGGCCTGTTTTGTGCACCAGGGATTTGAGTACGTGGTATATTCAAACAGGCTCTGGTTTGTTCTGAAAGAAAGGGAGCAGTAATTCCCCAGAGTGATCTGAAGTCTCTACTCCCAGCTCCCCTGTATCTCTGCAGTTGTTCCAGTGAGGGACATGTAGTGTAAAGATATGAGCCTTAACAAGTTCAATGAGTTTGGAATCAGTGGGTCCAAAGGAAGCCAGTCTGAGCGTGTACTATTAACAAGGCTCCCTCATGAGAAGTTCATGACTTCAGAACTTTACACTATTTTAGTAATTCATGTCCATGTGCCTCTAATTAACGCACAGCCTTTTAAATAAACAGACAGTTATGTGAAACATAAACAAGAAGATAATTCTTTAATGGGCCATTTTGTCCTAAAGACATTAGACATTCTCTTCAATGCTAGAAAGAGAAAGAGAGAGAGAGGTCAAATTTTCAGGTGCCCTGAAATTCAAAATACTAAGTGATGTATTTAGCATTTGCAAGTATATATGGATTTCAGACTTTAAAATAAACATTTATCTTTAAGTTATATTAATTTATGGGGGCTCCTGGGTGGTTCAGTTGGTTAAGGGTCCTACTTCAGCTCAGGTCATGATCTTACAGTTCATGAGTTCAAGCCCTTCTTTGGGCCCTGTGCTAACAGCTTGGAGCCTGGAGCCTGCTTTGGATTCTGTGTCTCCCTCTCTCTTTGCCTCTCCCCTGCTCATGCTCACGTGCTCTCATTCCTTCTCTCTCTCAAAAATAAATGTTAATGAATAAAGCAGAAAATGAAGTCTTACTTCTTGTGGTACACTCCCAATCTGAGAATATTTAATGAGACTTTTTTAGGTACAAAGTTCAGAACCCATTCAAATTACTTTACAAAGTGTTTTATTATTACACCTTACACAACAAAAAAAAGTGTTTTGTTAAAAGATGCGTGGGATTTAGGTTCAGAACTAAAAAGAAGTCACAAATTAAGTTCTAGGGACTTTGTTTGGTTTCTAGGTCTTTCGTTAATGGGTCTCATGATCTATTTTTCCTAAGCTTCTCTTTGTGCATTGTCTTTTCCACATATACCTCATCATTTCACTACTCACACTGTTAGCTTGCCTTTTCTCACTTCTTAGAATTGTCATCGCTGATTTCATGATTAATCTCAAAACCCCATCTCTTGGATGCCCCCACAAAATCATTTTTTGACTAAGCTAGGAAAAGTTAATGCTGTCACAGGGCTCTGTTCATGATTGTCTGACAGCACGTAGGGCATTGTACTTCCATTATGAGAATAATGTACGTGAACCATTGACTATAAAGAGCATGCTTTTGACACCATTCTGTGGTACAGTTCATGAAAGAAAGCTACAAGACCATAAGTTTGTTAACATTATGACAATGAACATAGGGGTAAAACCAGCACCCACACACATACACACATGTAAAAATTATGTATATGTACAACTCAAACAAACTTGCTGTTCTAACATCCTTGCACATGAAAACTATCAAAGCACTCTTTCTGAGCTGTTTTTCTTTTTCTCCCACACGAGACCTCATGCTAATGGTGGAAGAAGTGCTTTTACAACAATGGTGTCATCTTTTAAACACTCGAATAAAACAGTTTCCATTTTCTGCATGAGTCGATTTTTTCAGTGAATATTTCAAGCAAATGAATAAGCACTTTTTTAACTCCATGCTTTGTTTCAGTGGTTTCCATGGGTGGACTGGTTTCACCAAATTCCATATGTAAATTGGTCAGATCGGATGAGAATTTAGATTTCCACAATCTTATTGGGAACTTTGAAACTTCTGTTATCTCACAGGACCCAGAAATTGAGTTGAGGCTTTCTTACTAAGCCGGATTGTAACAACGAACCCAGGAGTCAGTAGCTCAATTTTCTACTTCTTTGCATCAAATTTTCTCTTGAAAATGATGCATGCAGTATTGAAGAATGGCAAGGAGGAGCCTCTGTGAAGTGTTAAATATTTGGTTCAGTGGGTCCTATCAGCAGGTAGGGCCTGCGGGGAGCTTGTTTATCCACCAGAACGATCTCATTATGAGGACAGTGATGTAGTATAGTTTACTTCATACCCCGAAGCCATTCAAGGAAACAACTGAGTGAGTGATACTCATTTCGGGCCTGCATTGTGCTATTATGACTTGACATAACTGGCAGCATATTAAAATAGAGATCAGGGACTATAGCTACTCCATTGAATGAAGTTCTGAAATTTCAAAGCTGTTGAATTATTCAGTATTTTCCAATTTATAGAATAAAAGAATATGTGATTGACTATTTCATGGCACATTAATGGAAATAAAGAGAATGCACGGGCTTTATGCATTTCACAGTTCGTATTTATTTCTCATAATTTCATGGTACCCAAGTGGGTCTCTGCATAGGCCAGTGTGGCCCTTGCTGTCAAATACAAGGACAAGAAGTTGCCTTTGAAAACTAGGGAACAATAAAAGACAAAATATTTTTTAAAAACACCTTAATGAATGATCACTAAAAGGAACCCACAGCACTGCTTTTTTTTAGCTTTGAAATATTCATGAATACCAGATTGAAAAAAAAATAAAATTATGAGCCCATAATAATACACTGGGAACAACATAACCAGTATGTTTAGAATAGAAGGGGACCCTGCTCAATGTGATTCACAGTAAGATTATCAGATGCTTTATCCTAGCCTAGTAGTGCTTAGGGTATAGCAGGTACCCTGTAAATATTTGTTGAAATAATGAATCAGTGAAGGCCTCCCTGTAGAGCTGGCTCAGACTTAATACTATAAAATCATTCCTCTCCCCCATTCAAATATTTTCTGTTTGAAACATATTAAAGGAAAGGGTCATGGTGTGATTACAAAGGTCCTAGGGTCTTAACCTTTGATGGGTATACACAGGAATCTAGCTATGGCTTTTTGGTACTTTACCCAAAGAAAGGATATTGAGCTGGATAAACCATGAGAAGTTATATGTTCATCTTCAAAGGTATTTACTAGTTTGTAAGAAGCAAACTGCCACTTTCTGAAAATCTGAACTTGCTTGTAAATAATAACAGCTTAATGGAATAAATCTTATCATGAGGTAGCAACTGCTTGGCCAGAAGATTTCTCTGGATTTAAGTTTAATCCGTGTTAATAAACAGACTATGAAGATAATCTCAAACCAGCACCTGAGAAACTTGTAATTGCTAAGTAACATTGCAATAACTTAAATTTGCTTTGAATTTAGTAGATGTTCATATTAATAAATATCTGGTACAGTTTTGCATGTAAGTACATCTTTTCAAATTTATCAGCCCTTCAAAAAGCGTATACAAATTTTCACACCCAAAGGCTATACCTTCTTAAAGGCAGGGGAAAACAAAGCCACAAATAACAAAGTCAGAATCTCTACTGTCTAAACATACATTTTTACTTGTGATGATTATTTAAAGAATGCCTGAGAGCATGTCAGCAAAACCTCTGGAAAGTAGAGTTTAAGGTTCAAGGAAACCTGTATATTTTTCCCCCCTGTTCTTGGCTCTTTAAAAGAACATGAAAAGAAAAGATACAAAATATTCCCCATGATTTTTTTTTCCTGAATTTGTTACTTTTTCTTTCTTTCTTTTCTTTCTTTCTTTCTTTTTTTTTTTTTTAGAAATAGAGCGCACAAGCACAAGTGAGTGAGCAGAGGAGTGGCGGAGGGAGAGAGACAGAATCCTAAGCAGAGCGAGGGGTGGGAGTTAGGAGGAAAGCAACACAGGCCTCGATCTCACGACTGAGAGATCATGACCTAAGCCGAAATCAGGAGTCAAAGAGTCAGACACCTAACCAACCCAGCCACCCAGATGCTCCTGAATTTCTTACCACTTTTTAATGCAGAAGTCTGATATTGTTTTTGAAAACACTATGTAAATGAAGGAGTTCTAAATATTTGAAATGAACTGTTACTTTTACACCCATGCCAAAATGAGAAACAAAGATCCTGAAGGAGGTGCACAGATACTTGCTTGTAATTCCATGAACAAACTGCCATGTGTGGATAGATCACCATCCTAACAGATACATGATTATACATATAAATGTAGATGAACACCCAAACAGTTGCGTATAAAGCTAATACGTGTACGGCCTATTAGATATTTTCATGAGACCTCTTCTACAGTGATAAAAATAGACTTAGCATCACTAAGAAATAATTAGCTCTAATCTTTTTAAAAATTCTCACTTAAATTTACTTGAAGAAGCAGTATACACATTGTGCACTTTTGTGTAATTTTCCCCATATTTCTTGCACTGTTAATCAATTAGACAATAAATTTGTGATATCATTAATATGAAAGCAAATACATATTAAAACACACAGCAGTCTTCATTCCCATTTCTTTTGAATGTTTCTCTGATGTTAGGGGACTTGAATGCCCAACAGAGCTCACAGTATGGAAAAGATGCACAAACATACTCTTGTTGCACTGACCAGACAATGCAAGCAATGACATTCTGCTATAAACACCTGTAATAAAGGCAAACACGACAACGACAACAACAACAACAACATTTTGTAAGATAATAAACATACTTGCCAACTTCAACCTCAAAGCTGCTTCTGCTCCTTATTTCCATTAATGATGTCACAATCCTGTTGGGAATCCTGGTTTGAAATGGCAGCCATTCTTGACTCCTTCTTCATTTCTCCTGTCTGATTAATCTCTCCATCCTGTTGATTCTACCTCTACAATTTCCCCAACATTTCTTTTTCATATCTTTACCCACTTCTTTTCTTCAACTCTGCTATTTTAAGAACTTTCTAATTGGTCTCCTTGCTCCAAGCTGAGTTCTTTGAATCCATCCTTGAAATTGCCATCTTCCTAAACTATAGATCAGATAATACTACTTCCTTCACGGATATATCCTGCTGTCTATAGTGAGTAGAGCAGTTGTTCTCAAAAGTATCATCTTAGAACCATCACCTGGGGGCTTTCTAGAAATCACATTCGTAGTTCCTAACCAACACTTTCTGAATCTGGAACTCTGATGGTAGCCCAAACAATCTGTTTTGTGACAACTCTTTCAGATGATTCTAATATATGCTGAAATTTGTAGACTACTGAGCTACCGGATTAAGTTCAGGTTTCTTAGCATGGTGTGTCTTGTTATACCCACCTTTCTGATCTTATTTTCACCAATGACCCTTCTCCTCCTTACCCCATAACACCATTTCAGAACTTTACCCTTTACTGCCGTAACAGGGATATCCCATTGAGTTGAAAATTTATCTTCCCAATTATCAAGTTTTGAATTGAGGCACAATTCAAATTCCATCTCTTTCTAAATTCTTTTTGATCTTCCCTGTCAGATTTCTGCTCCATTAATATATGTGAAAAAATAGAAAAGAGTTCAGGCTTGAAATAGAACAAACCTCTTGCTCTGTGTTTCCTTAGCAGTGCTCTCTTTACTGTTGAAATTTCTCCATTCTGCTTTTTGTTATATATACTTGTTGGCATGTCTTTCCTCACTAAAAGATGATCTCTTCAAAGTTAATACTAGTCTCAGTACTTTTTGTTGAGGAACAGTGAGTTGCACATAGTAGGCAGTCTATAATATATGTGAAACAACACCGAAACAGGATTTGAATGCTAATGCATGGTTATTTCATTTGTTCATTACTGCAAACAATAGCCCATTTGGAATTGCTTTCAATTTTAAAGACCTTTTATAACTTGCCTTCTTTAAAAATAGAATTCTGGGATGCCTAGTTGGCTCACTTGGTTAAGCGTCTGACTTCGGCTCAGGTCATCATCTCCTGATCTGTGAATTGGAGCCTGGCATCAGGGTCTGTGCTGACAGCTCAGAAGCTGGAGCCTGCTTCAGATTCTGTGTCTCCCTCTCTATCTGACCCTCCCCTGCTCATGTTCTCTCTCTCTCTCTAGAAAATAAACAAACATTTAAAAAATTAAAAATAAGGAAAAATAAAAATAGAATTCTGTTCTGCTATATTTTCTAAAACAAGGTGAAAGTAAATATGTATCTTAAACCTTATTACTCTTTAAAGCATCAATTTGCAGGCTGGGTGTCCTGCCATCCAAGAGGCCTTTCCTTGTGAAACTAAATAGGGAAAGAGATTAAATGTGATCACTGTTTGGTTTGTTGCTCATCATGTTGATATTTAATCCAGCATCCAGAAAGCGTCCCATAGGTATAAAGTTCCTGAAACTGGCAATACTTTTTGACCTATCTCTCTATGCACATATCCTTATCTATGTTGTGTTCCAAACAGAGGGATTTTGTGGAGATACAGATGACTAAGTAAATAGTGTAATAGTATGCCTAATGAATGTAAGACAGAATGCATTGTTTTTAATAAATCAACAAGGATTTACTGAGTTCTGAACTATGTTCAGTTCTAAGGAATAAAATTGTTTTGAGTCAAAAATTGTATTCCTTTGCAATATTACAAAAGGAAGGAAAATTACATAGTGTTAATTTTTTTCTAAATTAGTAAGATTAAATATACCTAGAAACAATAGTTATGAATGATACACATTTCCAATACCAATTTAAGTGAACATTTATTTATTCAGTTGATTGCAATGGTAAAGCACATATAGAAGTGGAAATAGCTATGGATTATAGAATTAGAGATATATTAGATTTAGGTTGTTGGATGATGATAGGCAGTTAGATGAAGATGATAGATAGATGGTAGGTAGGTACTAAGAGAGAGAGAGAGAAGGAAGGAAGGAAGAAAAGAAAAGAAGCTAGAGATAGGCATGGATATATAGTAAAGTCCTGTTTCTCAAAGTATTCATAATTCAGTGATGAATGAAATACATGTAAGCGAATATTAATCCAATATGATTTATGTTAATAAAGGTGTATGTTAAATAGAGAACCCAGAAGAAATAAACAATTGAAAGAATTAAAAGAAATCTTTAACGTAAATTGAGATTGCTCTACCCTTAATAGATGAACCATATGCATCAAGGTTTTACAGGTCTGTTAATTCCTTATGCTCAGAATAGTAACAACAGAAAGAATCCAGATTTTCTTGAGTACATGTGTGTCAGCTTGTGTTCACCCAAACATTGGGGCTTTTCCTACTCCTGTTCTGTGTGAGAACAGGAAAGACAACATCCAGTATATTCCAGGTACTGTGTTAGGCAGTTTCTCTTATCATTTTGAAAGGTGAAGAAAAGAAAGGTAAAGATTTAAAGAAAATATGAATCTTAAGCAGAATTTACTTCCATGTGAGGCAGGAATAATAGCCAACACAGAGAGATGGGGCTTTGAGATTCACTGTCAGAAAATGGCGTGGAGAAAATTACCTTGAAGCCTTGAGGATTTGATCACATATCTGCATGCAAGGAAGAACAAGCCCTATGAAGACTATTTCCCAGGCCAAAAGCAAGTGTGGGCCTTACAAAAGGCAAAGCCCTAATATTTCACAAGGAAAACTAATGGGTGAGTTTGAAAAAGCCTAGAGGCCCAGTTCAATATGTGACCATTATACTGGCCTAAGATGATTGCAGAGCCCCTAGTCCATCTGTCGACCCAGATAGTACAATTGAGTCACACACAGCAAACAGTCCAAATTTACCATCTAGCTGTTTTCCTGGCCATTTGTCTGAGACGTGGTTGCTTTCCTGATCCCTAACTGCTCACTGTCTGCCATCCTTCAATCTCTCCAGGACGTGTGGCAGACACTAACACAAGCCTAAGGGGCAATGAGATTTCCTGTATCAATGCTAGAATAATCCCACAAGGCACTTTTTCAGTGTGCAGAAATGAAGGCCCTTAGAGCTTCAGTGACTTGCTTGACTTTGATGTGGTTGGGATTTGAACTTGGGTCTCGTTTGTCTGGAGACCCTATACCATCATACATTGCACCCATTTCCCAACTCTATGTTCATTTTAGGTGTGTCCATTCAGAGAATGACAGCTAATTTTTTTTTATTATTGTGAATGAGTTACATACAGATTCCAGAGCGCTTTCTGGTTAAATTATGTTCAGGAGAATTTCATTGTTTTGTTTTATATCTTTATGTGGACTATATATGTGCTTCTCTTTTCTTTACCAGCCAATTTGATTATCCAGGAAAGCTCATCCACTAATCAACCTGAATTCAAATATGTACTCAGTCCCCCTAAAATTCATGCTCTTCCTAGAGTCTCAAAATGCAACCTTATTTGGAAATAGGGTCTTGGTAGATGAAATTAATTACAATAAGATCCTGGAGTAGGGTGACTCCTGAATCCAATATGATTTGTGTCATAAGAAGAGAGAAATACACATACACACAGAGAGGATGTCATGTGCAGATGAAGGCAGTGTTGGGAATATTATGTCTACATGCCAGGGAACTCTAAGGATTGTCCTCCATCACCAGAAGCTCGGAGAAGGACATGGAGCAGATTCTCCCTTAGAGTACCCAGAAGGAATGGGCCCTGCCGATATCTTGCTTCATGACCTCTAGCCTTCAGAGCTGTGAAAGCATGAATTTCTGTTAAAGCTCCTTAGTTGGGAGTATTTTCTTATAGCAGTGCTAGGGAAGTAATATGCAATGTTTAACGTACATGGCAATGATGGTTTAAGGTAGACTTCAGTATGGCCATGTGAATGTATGAGACACCAGCCACCAAAGTGTGACACTGCCAAGAGGAGACAAGAAAGTGTACAAAGGAGTTCCTCCAACATCAGAAACAAGTGGTGCTGCATATTGAGTAGCTCTCTTCTTAGTTTTTACTTTGACCTTGGGAAATGATGATTACTCTTTGCCTCTTTCAGATGAGGAAAGGCCCTGGAAGGTCTGGCCATTCCCTTTCCCACTCGCTTCTTCCAGATATCCTAGCCTTTCTGTTCTTTAAACATATCCAGTGCATTCCCATCTCAAGACCTTGTGAACTCTGATATCCCACACCTTTGCCCACTTGATTCTCTCCTCAAATGTTAGCTCATCAAACAGCTCTTCTCTCACCACTATATTAAGAGCACTGTAGACACTTTGGCCTGTTAATATGCTTTATTTTTGCTTCTGACACATATATTGCTATCATTCTTGTCTGTCTTCTCTAAGAGAGCTGGAACTCTGTTTTGTTCACCCCCAGCACTTAGAGTGCTTCCTGTCCTACAGTGTGTACTGAATAAGTGAATGAACGATGTAACTTGCACAAAGAGGTTAACTATCAGCTTCCCAAGGCCTCACTGAACTCAAGACTGATTTCTTTCTTACTCTGTTCAAATGAGGTAGCTCAAGAAATAGGTCCAAAAGTCTGGAAGAAGTGCAGCATGGCCTAGTAATGTAAAATTGAATTGATTTATAGAAGCAGTAGGACCTAAAAGCACTACATTTGCACATGTGTATATCCTTGTGCTTCATTTGGGGAGTGTGGCTGGTTAAGAAGGGCTACTATTATAGCTCAAGAGGCATTCAGGGGACATTATGGGTCCCTGTTGATCATAAAGTAGTCAGCTTGTGAGCAAAGATGTTCAATGAGTATTTACCTTGAGTTATAAAAGGTTCCCTGCTAGTCAGAAGCACAACACTCCTGAAACCTATCTAAGAATGCAAAGAGAGGGAACCAAGAGTTAATGTTGCTGACTCTCCTCTAGAAGCCAGAAATCGATTTTTCCTTCTTTATTTTCTGAAAGTTTAAAAACCCAGATTTCTTTTGCCATGGACAAGGGATTTATTTTATTCAACCAGGAAAAATATATAGATATATTAGATCATCAAAGAAAAATTTATGTGCAGGGAAGACGAAAGCCAGTTTGCTGTTCCAACTCAATGATGTGCTGTTTGGGCTTGACTATGATGTTCTTCTCCAAGAAGGATAAAAATCATATCTCTAGCTACTCTAGATTCTTGATCCCTGGAAATATTCTAGCATTTCTGATGCCAGAAATCTGGCTCTGAGCAGCTGTTGACATTGAAAACTGATTTTATGCATGCTTTAAATAAACCCCATATTGTTGTTCACAAAGATGGCTTCTCTCCCTCAATTGGATGATATGGACAACTTCTGAGTCATTGTCATTATTTGCTTGTTTTTGGGTCACAGGCAGTGACTCTAGACAGCATTTCAAAGAGGGACTGGTCACTCCTGATGTTATCCAGTAAAGGAAAAGGTAACAACAGCAGTGAGGAAAGGGTAAATACAAAATACCGCTATGATTTGTAATGGACCAGGGGATGTCATAGGTGAGAAGAGAGGGATTATGAGTTTGAAGGGCTGCTAGGGTTGACCAAAAGAGGGTTCCAAGTTGCCCAACATACCCCTTTATCACGCCTCCAGAAGTGTCATGGCCTTATTCTGTCTTTATAGCAGGTACAGACACAACTGGTTTCCTCACCTGCGGGATGTTTCCCTCTAGAGTGGGGCCAAAGGAAGTGGAAAACTGTGTTAACACAGTCTTTAATTAAAAAGACAATACCAGAATGAATGCATTGAATTATAATGTTGAGTAAAAAGAGTTTGAAATAGAGCAAAATAGGTATGATGGATCCAGTCTGTTGATTAATCGTTCTTGTGGCAAAGTTTGCCATTCACTTATCAGATGAGTGATATTAATACTGATGTTTTTGTAATTCGAGACACAAAATATGTAAACTGTACTTGGTGCTCAGCTAAAGAAACAGTGCATAGAGCTAATAAAATCTTTGCATATGTAGTGAAATAGGCGCATGTATAGATGGCTACTATAAGAAGAAGCTAGAGTAGAGTTTTTGAAAATCTATTTAAAATTTAGTATAAAACCTTAAAAATATATAATTTGATCCAGCAATTGCACTTCTGAGACCCTCCTCTGAGGAAATAGTACTTTTTCTTTTCTTTCTGGAGTGCCAGTTTGTGGAACATTGTATATAAAGTTGTTTTATCACAGATTTATTTAGAACAGTCAAATCTAGGGGAAAGCCTTAAAGCCAACTAACAGCATAAGAGTTAAGTAAATTCTAATATAGCATTATTATGAAATATTATGCAATTATTAGAAAATATTCAATAAAAATCATGATATAAAATTTTATGTATCATCTCAACTGAGAAAAGAAACTGAATAAACAAAAGGCTAGATTATTAATGAATATTACTCTCTTTTTACTCTCTTATAAGTTCCCTTTTTTTCATTTGAATCATGAGAAAACGTATTTTAATAAAATAAATCCTAACCAAGTACATGCTATACAATGCATGGGTTTTCGTGTGTCAGGAATATCTGCTAGAATTTGGAGGCTAAGATATGGAGGGTTAAGTACACTGACAGGGTCTTATTTGCTTTGGCACCAACACTCCCCTAATGAAGAGGGAACTGTATTTCAGAAGAAATTTGATAACAACTGACCAGGGTCTGCGCCCACCTCAAAATGACCTACATTGAGAGCATGATACATGATAACTTCCAGGCTTTGCTAGACAAAGGGTATGCTAGAAATTGGATTTCTGATCATTGACAGAATCTCTTGAGCAATATCAATTCTTACCACCCACATAAATCTCTCCAAAGTATTTGAAAAGGCTCTTTCACTGTTGTTACACTGTACATATATTTTACAGGCCCAGATCTGGGAACATTCCATGCCAGATAAACATAATCAGGAAAATAGAGATGAGGACAAATTGTTGTGTGAACCAGTGCATGCTATAAAGGTTAGCTTGTGTTGTACTTTGCTGTTGTCATTGATGCCAATAATTTGGGGGCATCTCTGCCAGCATTGCCAATTTTCATTTATGAAGTCCGTACTTGGAAAGAATAGCAGCCAGTGCAGATAAAACACAGAATTTGCCTAATTAAAATCTAGCCTCAGCCTTTTTGTTGAGTGTCTGTGATAGCTTATGTGTGTGGCCTGTACTGCTTTAAATAAATTCATGTCTCATTTTTGGGTTTTTCCAACCATACTAGGGGTAGAAACAAATGATGCCAGTGTGACAATACATGCATTTTAGGTCTGTCTGTGAGTCTTTTTTAAAGAGAATTTATTACATTTTCATTGTCTAAAAATTGCAAATGAAGAAATTATAAAAACAGTTCAAGGATCCCACCACTTGACAGAAATGATGTAGATTTTTTTCTTGGTTGTGAAAGATGTTTCAGTCTATGACAAAATGTATGAGTTGCTGGGTAAAGTAGCATTCTTCTCCCTGACTGCTTGTATTCTGTCAGTCACCCACTCCTACCAGTTTAATCTCCTATATCTTTCTCAAGTCTACTCCATTTCTCCTTCTTTATTCCCACTGCCCAACATCAGACCTTCAATGACATCACTCTTCTGGCTAAAATCTTTTATCTCTACCTAAAAATACAACCAGCATAGTGTATCTAAAAGTATTAGACTGGCCCCATCACAAAGCTGCTTAAAAGTCTTCAATATCTCCCCCTTTGCCTTCACAATGAGTCAAACATTTGTTTACATCTCATAAAAGTACCTCCATGATTTGTCTTTGCTCACTTCTTTCCCCTCATTTCTTGCTTTTTTCTGCTCTAAACTTGTTTCTATAGAACAAAGCCACTTGTAGTTCCTGCAGAATTCTGCTACCTGTTATTTCTTTGTCTTTACTTTTGTGTGCACTTCCAAATTACATATCTGTCTGCCTAGTCCTTCCGTGGCTTGCTTCTTGACTTCTGACAGACATCTCAAATGTTTTCTCTTCATGCAACATGTTCCTGACTGCCCCTGTACATTTCTTAATCATTGCATTTTCACAGTGTGCTTTTGTCAGTCTCTCCTATTAGCCTGTGACATCCTTAAAAACAAAGGCTATGTCTGTCTGTCATGATGTCTCCAGCCCCTAGGACAGAAACTAGGAGGAAGGTAGTTCTCACTGTACAAACATATAAATCTATGTTAGATCACCTTTCCTAGAATAGAACCCAAACAGGGTCTTGATGTACAAAATTGAGTGAATCCTATTGAGGAAAATCCTAAAAGGGAGAGAGGGAAGCAGAATAGTAAAGGGGAAAGAGCTGAGGGAAGAGGTCACAGGTAAACTGTAGTCTTGGCCTGGTCCACACACAGAGTTCTGGAGGATGAACTGACCTATAGGATTGTCCCTACTTGATGCAAAGGAGCAGCCTTTTGTACACTCACATCAATCAGTTAGCAGTGGGCACACCTAAGGGGATGTAAATTTCCCAACAGGTGGCCCTTGTCAATACAGGGTAACTTTCAAGAGAAGGAGACAACTGTGAGCTGTTAGCATGAAGCACTCCAAGTAGGTGGAAAATAGATGGATCAGCTTAGTAAAGGGGCTCAGGTTGGGGAATCTATTACATTATTATAGATGTCATAATCATTTTATCATTATTCCAATGTACATACCCAAGTGATACTTGAAGACTAATATAATTTGCCCTTTTATAAGTAAAGTCTTATGTTTTCATATTAGGATGTAATGTGTGTAAGCTCCACACATGGTTACACTTTTTTTTTTTTTTAGGAATGCAGCCTTCAAGCTGGTTACCATGGAAATGGAAATATTTGTAATAGTAACTTAATTAAAAAAAATTTCCCTGATCCCGTTTGAATATATTTACATTATCCACTCTATGTAGCCTTTGTTCATGAAATGGTACATCAGTATGAAATCCTTGTAAAGGAATTAGTTGTGAATCTTAATGCCATCACTGCCTTCCTATAAGTTCCCAGAACGTTATGGGTGGCAACAAAAGTAAATGAATATAGTGCTTCCTGCTCCCACCCCACAGTATGACTTTATGGCTTAATAAAATCCTATTGACCATGAAGGAATATGTACTATAGAGGGGTCATTGAACTATAGTATGTCCATGGAACCCTCTCCTCAAGGAAGGAGAATACTAATAGTACACTTTCTGGGAGAGGCTTATAGAAAGGTGTCTTATTCTGAAAGAAAAAAGAAAAAACAGATGACATACTGTTGGCCTACCCAATTACCTGATGATACTTTTAATAATAGTAATGTTAACTTACATAATGGAATTAACATTGTCTAGAAATATACTTTTGGAATGATTGTTTCGAAACCAGCAGAGCTTGTGTGCAAGTAAGGAAAAACTGAACAGAACAGTAGCGATTCTGGTCATCAAGCGTTAGGTTTTAAATTATCACCTTTTCTTTAAAGATTTGAGTTGTCCTACTATGCAGGATTAAAAAAATGTTTTGTGGCTATATAAAAAAATGTATTCATAAGGGGATATATACTGAAATATTTAGGAGTGAAATGTCATTATGTCTCTAACTTATTTTCACATGGTTTAGGAAAAAAAACTATAATACACACAGAGTGACAGAGTGAGTGTGTGTGAGTGAGGCACAGTGTTAACAAAGGAAAAAAATAAATGTCACTCTTCACTTACTTCATTTAATAAAATGTTTTAATTTTTGAAAAAAGACGTAAGCCCATCATTTATTTAAATGTGTTTATCCAAATAATTTGAAAACATATTGAATTATTTTTATATTATTTACTGTCCTCCCCAAAAAAGTATTAAAACATGTTAATGATTTTATGGTGTATTTTTGAACTTCATACATTTAGCCTAATGGTAGTAAAACTTCCTAAGCCGTAGATCCTACGATCTATTTCCATATTTCAATAAACATAAGGTGTCTCTGACTTCCGAGGTGCTGTTATTTCTTCATTTCACCTCTGCCTTTTCCTTGTCTTTTGACTCTAAACTGTTGGAAACCTTTTCCTGATTGATAGTGAAATACTGAATAGCTTTAATTTGCAATAATATTTATGGTTTTCTTTCATCATTTTTCTGAGTAAACATATTCTGGAAGTATGTATTAATATCTCTATCCCCAATGCTACTCTCCGTCCGTTCTCTTGATTTAATTTGCTACTAACTTTTTAGAATTTTCTAGACCAAATATTTTAGTTTTTACCTTCAAGCATTTTTGCTTTATCTTACAAATCTTCTGGGATTTGAATAATTTTATCTCACTGTTTATACTGCTACCTTGAAGGTGTTTCGGCCTTTTTCAGTGGCAGCAATGTCTTCTGTGACAGATGGCCTCAGTTACAATAACTTGATTCTAGAATTGTATTATAATTCATGTAGTGGTAAAACAAGATAATTTCATGCTTATCACCAGAATTATAACTTTTTAAAATAAAATCCCACCTAGTATTTGTTTCATGCAGTGGGACAAATATACAAAATAATGTTGATAAATATCTCATATAACTCATATACCCTTGACATCTCTGTTTGTGTACAGTTGTGTTATCCTATTTAGTGTGGTGTACTAGATCTGCTGCGGTCATTGACAGGAATCATGGCAGTAACTTGGGCATTGATGTCCACCAAGCTTCTAGCTAAACACTACCCTAATACAACTCTTTGATAGGACTCTTAGACCACAATTTGATAATTGAAATGAACTAAATTAAAGAATGTTGTGAAATTGAAAATACCTTAATTAGGAAATAAAGTATTATGATGGTAAGGAGAATGAATTCTAGAGTCAGACATGGGGGGTGGGAATCCTGGCGCTTCCATTTATTAGTTGGCATTGAGTGTCTTCAGTTGTAAAATTTAGTTTTTAACTTATCTACTCATTCACTCATTGAGTAAATGTGTGTTGAGCTCGTTAGCAGACATTGTTACAGGCACTGAGGCTGAAGACTTGAGTTAAAAGGACAAAGTCCCTGACCTCAGTAGGCTTACATTCTGCTCGGGCATTGAAGCAAACAAACAGTGGGTACATAATGTAATATCACATAGTACTAAGGCCTATGAAAAATATTGGAGTGGAACCTGGAATAAGTGATTAGGGTAGGAAGCTGGTGTTTAAGACAAGGTTTCAGACAAAAGACTTCTAAAAGGAGGTGATATTTGGAAGAGGAAGGAGGGGAGGAAGCCATGCACTTGGTGAGAAAGCTTCTCTGTAGAGAGAACAGTTAGTTCAAAAGCCTTAATAGATATTTTTGTGAAGGGCAAATGAAAATTTGTAAACTCAGCCATAGTTAAGTGCTCATTAGATGTTAGATATTATTTTAAGAAAAGAAATGTAGATAATTCCATAGATGTGTCTTATTTGCTCTAATAATGTACACCATCCTTTTCATCTTGATTATTTTCATCCTCTTGAATCCTACATTATTCATCCTATTCTCAGATCCTTTAGTTTACCCTCTTTTTAATCTGTAGCAAGTTAAATTCTTCTTGGAGTATTCACATGCTACTGTTCCCACAGGTCCCTCTTTTCTTGCCTCTTGCCCTTTTGCTTAGAATTTGTATAATTGTTAATTCTGTGAAATTGATTAACTTACTAAATATTGGGCAACTGCCCTCTCTAAGCAAGAAATTCTCCATTCCTCTATGATGATGATAGTGGGGATGTACCTGTTCTGTGGGGACCTGTTGTTTTGTGTGTGTGTAATTAAAAAATTGTGTCAAGATACCATTTGGAAGGTGGCACTCCCAGAAAACCTAGAAAACCCAACCAGGCCCCACCACCATCAGGCACATTTTTCACTATGGTTTCTACTTCACGCTTCCCCTGATGTGTCCGGCAGAGCAAAGTGACCATCTACCTCTGTGTCTGGCTATGAAACCACTACCAGAACTTGACCTACTTTTGTTGCATTTCTTTTTGCCTTATTTGGCTGTGAAATATTTATTTCTGATTTTGTCATTGAGTGTCCAATGAGAGAGATAAACCACACACTAATTTTAACAAGGAAAGTTTATATAAAGAAGTATCAAATGTAACAGGGCACTGGAGTGATGAAGGACTGGCTAGTAAGAAATAAAGATGTATTAGTCTTCTCAGTCTTCCATAACAAATTACTGTAGCCTAGATGGCTTACCCACAGAAATTTATTTCTCACAGTTATGGAGGCTGAGAAGTCTAAGACCAAGGTGCTGGCTGATTTGATTTCTGCTGAGGGCCCTCTTTTTGGCTTACAGATGGCCACCTTCTTGCTGTGTGCCCACATGGTCTCTTGTCTATGAGCCCCATCCCATGGAGGAAGGAAGGGAGGGAGGGAGGAAGGGAGAGACAGAGGGAGAGAGAGAACCGCTCTGGTGTCCTTTATAAAAGCACTAATGCCTTTATGAGGGTACTACCCTCATGACCTCATCTAAACATACTTATCTCCCAAAGACCCTTCCTCCAAATAGGATCACATTGGGGATTAAGTCTTCACCATGTGAATTTTAGGACATAAACATTCAGTCCATATGGGGAAAAAAAGAAAGAAAGAGAGAGAGAGAGGGACAGAGGGAGGAAGAAAGAAAAAGAAACATCCTAAAAACTAGAGGGATTGCTGCCATTTTACCCCTTTAGCTGAGAGAGCATCCAAGGGAAAGTCCCCTTCCATCCTCCCCCCTTCAGAACTGAGGTCCAAACCTTATTAGGAAAGTACATGGCTTACTGAATAGTAGACATCACTGGAGGTGCCATGATGGCAGAATGTGTTGGAAATCTGCCCTCTGGAATTTGACTGTGATTCACCTTCTGAGGTACCTGGGAAAGCTGTTCATGGGACAGTGACTTGGCTGAGGCTCTGTTAAACAGTATCCAAGCTGCTGGCTACCGTGCACTGCAGGAACCGGATACGGGAGAAGCTGGAGCCAGGTGCTGGGGCAGCCTCGCTCATTGCAAGACCCTGCCACCGAAGCATGCGGAGCTCAGGGAGCAAAACCCTTTCTTTCCTCCTTCGCTGTCTGTCCAGAACCCTCTACTAACAAAGTTGTAGTGCCAGTTAGCAAAGGAAACATATTTCAAAGGTCCAGATCCAGTATCAAAGAATAGGCAACAATAAAAAGTGGATTTAGAGTCAATTGCACGGATAGAAACTAAGAATAAATAGCAGCAGAAGCAACGTGATGAACATACTGCTTATTAGCAGGGTAAATTACTTTTCAGTGCCCTTCCACATTATATCCATTGCTGCATCCTCTGTGCCTAGAGTAGAATCTGGTTCAATACAGATGCCTAGTAAATATTTGGTGAATGTATCAGTGAATGAATGAACTAATTGCTTTACTTTTTTTCTCTAATTTTTTTTTTTGTCTCTCTCTTTACTATAGCTGATGGATGCACTGATTGGTCTGTCGATATCAAGAAATATCAAGTTTTGGTTGGAGAGCCTGTTCGAATCAAATGTGCACTCTTTTACGGTTATATCAGAGCAAATTACTCCCTCGCCCAAAGTGCTGGACTCAGTTTGATGTGGTACAAAAGCTCTGGCCCTGGAGACTTTGAAGAGCCAATAGCCTTTGATGGAAGTAGAATGAGCAAGGAAGAAGACTCCATTTGGTTCCGACCAACACTACTGCAGGACAGTGGTCTTTACGCCTGTGTCATCAGGTATTCTTTTAATTCTATTACTCCTGAATCAATTAAATCATATGCTGCTTTCTTACACTAAAGTTTTGCTGCTATCCCTTTCACCTAAAGGTTTTATCTCAATATTTGTGTGTGTTGCTGCTTTCTCAAATTTAGAACCTAAATCATAAAAAGATGAGATTGGAATTTATATTGAGACATTATTTCTGGCTTATGGAGAAAAGAGATACCATCTGGGTATCTACTTATGTTGCCAGAAATTACTAAAGACTATGAAATAAAATTTATAGAGGAGGTGAAATGTTGCAAATAAAATGTAAGCAAAGACTTGCAGAAAGGATGCATAGTTTATTGCTAAATGGGTTGTAACATTTTGTTATTGCCCTTCACAGACAAATAGAGCACAGATACCTCTGGTTCACACACATCTGTAAAGATGATTTAGGTAAACCTGTGTATGTGCACTGCAAGACAAAGGCAGCATTGCAATGTTAGGGAATACTAAGGCTGTGTTCCAGATCATTTTGTTAACTAAAAGTGCTGGGTCAATACAAAAAATTTCCTGGGTCCCTCAGGGCCAAAGGAAAGTTAATAACAAAGCCTGTGCCTTTATCCACAAAGAAACTCATTGCATATCCATACATCTTTGTCTCCTTATGGAAGAGACATATGTAGTTTGCTTAATGATAATGCATTGAAACAGTATCCATGTAACACATTAGCAGTTAAAAATCTCAGTTTAAGCATTTAGCCCTTCATGGATTGTGAATCACACCCTGCATGAATGATTGTGGATGTCATTAGACTATAAGAGCATTGGCAAAGCAGGGTATAAGCATATAGAGGGTGTGTTTAAATCTTTGTCTTTTTGCATTTTGGTTTACTAAGGGAAATAAAGCCAAATCTAGTGCAGTAGATCAATTTGCAGGAAGTCTCAGAATCACCTAGTGTCCTTTTCAAATCTACATTTGACCTTTACTTCTGAAACTCACATCTGCAGCTATCACTCTTCAGTTTGAGGATCATGCCTACCCCCCCTCCCCTGCCCACTTACACTTAGAAGAATTACCTTTATGCTGAGTCATGGCCACCCCTGTGTGACTGGAGAAAAGTCACACGTGACTCCATAAGCCAGTCACATTAAAATGGGTCAAGGCACATAAAAGTTAAACAGAAATGTATCTTTTTAAACCCCAACAACATATAGGCTAAAGTTCATTTTGGAAAATATAAGTTAATGCAAATGAAGTTGTGCTTGGGAAAAATGTCTAGTGGATTACAAAAGGACAAATGCATCATTCCTTTGGCAACTGTTGTTCTTTCCCTTCGGGTCTACCAATTCTTTTGTGGTCAAACATATCTCTTATTAGAAGTAGAGATTTTGTAGTGGCATTGATAAATAATTGCCATACTAGTACAGTTAAAGAGTACTCTTTGGATTGACTTTCCTCACTTTAACTATTAGTGATTTGATTTAATTTCACTCTGTTTCTTTTAAAAAAATCATTATTTTTGTTTGTTCATGCATGTAGAGGTGATTCTTCAAGATAGGCAAATGTGTGTCCTCATTTATCTGAGATTAGAACTGAGCTGGATGTCCACAGTCTAACACTTCATTTCTTTATATATTGTTGATGGGAAAATAATGATGCATTCACATTAGTAATCTGACTTTCTAAAGCACTGAAGTTGCAGTTCTTTGATGTGTTTAAATATACACTGTGACCCAATGCACTGAGAAATTACATTAACATGTCCCTGAATTTAAAGTTGAAGTAATGAATGAAAGGTTGAAAAATTGCAAAAACAGTGACAATTGCCATATGTCTCTACGTTTTAATGGAACATAAAACTAAAAGGCAAACACCTTAAAGTTTTGTATGAGCCAAGCAGCACTCTAGAGAAAGTGATAAACTGCAGAAAGAAGATACTTTTGTTATTGGAATTCAGATTTTCCAATTGATTTGAAGCTAGAGTTGATATGGCTCCCTTTTTCCATTTGGAAAGTAGTACTCAAGATTGTTATAAACAACACTTTAAATAGCATTGCTCGGTGGTCGCGTGAGAGGAGCCCAAGGCTGTTAGTTGAGTCACTGACATTTTGGCATGTTGTTATCTATCAGACCACAAAACTGTAACCCTTGGTTTTTAAATAATCCACATGCAAAGAATTTTAGGTGTTTGAAAAAGTTAGCTTATACTGAAACATTGTCGTCTTTCTGATAAGTGTTCTGAGTATTTATCAGTGAAAAAGGTTTAACAATAAGGCTTGTCACGTACAGTTGATTTGCATTTATACCTATATATGTACAATGAAATGGTATAAATAATAGAAACACCTAAGATTACTATCAGCATAACAAGCAAGAGCTTTCTTACTCCCTTCTCTTCATGTCTATTCTGGACATAGTAATGCCATCTAATTCTTTGTTTCCTGCTAGGTGGCTTTTGCCTCAGTTTTTTCCTTCCACATTTTTGTTTTGATTTTACATGAAAGAGTAAATGAAGGAGAGCTGTGCAACAATTTCCTTTCATTTCCTTTAGAATGAACTTATTTTATTAAAAAAACTAAAATTTTCTTGGACTCTTGACCCCTAACTTTTAACCCCCCCTCTTTAGTTATACACTGTTGGCAATTTCATAAGCCACGCTAGGCCGTGCACGCATGAGTATTTTAATGCCTCCCCAAAATGGGAGCATACTAAGTTGTTTGGCACCCTATTTTTTTCACTAAAATTTGTATTTTCAAAGTAATTTGTACTTTCATATTCAGTTACAAGATATCCGTAAAGAGATCCTTACCTGGTTTCCCTCAAAGGTAACATTTTACACAACTAAAGTTACAATCTCATAATCAGAGTTTTGACATTGAAAGTCATGATGCAGAACACTGCCATCACCTCAAGGACCTTCCTGTTGTCCCATCTTCCTTCCTCCCCCTTCATTCCCAAACCCTTGACAACCAGTAATCTTTTCTCCGTATCTGTTTTTTAATTCAAAATGTTATTAAATGGATTCATGTATTATGTAACCTTCTGGAATTGGATTGTTCACTCAGCATAATTCCTTTGAAATATATCCAAGTTGTTGTATTTATGTAAAATCTGTTCCTGTTTATTGCTAAGTACTGTTCCATGGTCTGGACATTACCACAGTGTTTATTCCCTCATTGAAAGACATCGGGGTTGTTTCCAGTTTTGGGCTATTGAAAACAAAACTTCTGAAGACATTCATGTACGTTGTTTTATGAACATAAGTTTTCATTTTTCTGTGAAAAATGCCCAAGAATGAATTTGGGTTATATGGTAGTTGCACATTTAGTATATAGGAAACTTCCCAACTGTTTTCCAGAGTACCATTTTACATTCTCACCAGCAACGTATGAGTAATCCAGTTTTTCCACATCCTTGCAGTATTTGGCATTATCATTATTTTTTTGTTGTAACCCTCAGTGTATTGTGATATCTCACTCTGGTTTCCCTAAGGGCTAATGATGTTTAACACATTTTCAAGTGCTAATTTGCTATCTCTCCTCTTCAGTGAAATGTCTGTTAGGTCTTTTGCCTGTTTATTAATTGAATTATTTGTGTTCTTACTGTTAAGTTTTGAGAATTCTTTATATATTCTAGATAATAGTCCCTTTTTGAATATGTAGTTTGCAAATATTTTCTGTCAGTCTGTAGTTTATCTTTTCATCCTCTTAATAAGATCTTTTGCGGAGCAAATGTTTTTAATTTTAAGGAATTTCAATGTACTATTTTTCCATTTATGGATCATACTCGTGATGTGAAGAACTCTTTGCCTAACCCTGGATCCTGAAGATTTTCTCTTATTTTTTTAATTAACTTTTGTGCCAGAAGTTCTTTTGTTTTACATTTGTTTGTGATCCATTTTGAGTTAACATTTCTGTAAAGCGTAAAGTTTATTTAGGTCAGGGTTTAGCTTTTTGGATAGATGTCCACTTACTCCAGCACCATTGGTTGAAAAAGTTATGCTTCCTCCATGGACTTGCCTTTGCACATTTATTCAAAATCAGTTGGGCATGTTTGTGTGGTTCTATTTTTTATTTCTCTCTTCTACACCTTTGATCTGTATGTGTAGCCCTGTGCTGGTACTGCTCTGTCATGGTTAGTGGAGCTATTTAGTAGGATTAAATATCAAGTAGGGTGACTCCTCCTATGTCATCCTTCTTTTTCAAGATTGTTCTAGCTATTGTAGGGCCCATTCCTTTCAAAATCACTTTTAGCATAAGATAGTCTGTGTCTACAAAAAAAAAAAAAAAAAAAAAAACTTTCCTGGAATATTGACAGGAATTGCATTAAACCTATATATGAATTTGGGAAAAATTGTTATCTTTACTAAGTAGAATCTCCCAATCTATGAACTCCATAGATGTCTACATTTATTTAGGATTTCTTTGTTTGATTTCTTCATTAGTGTTTTGTAGTTTTCAGCATACAAATTCTGTACACATTTTGTTAAGTTTATACCTAAGTATTTCATATTCTTTGGTGTGTTTGTAAGTGGTAGTGTCTTTTTAATTTCATTTTGTACAGGTACATTTTTAGTACTGTTAGAAATGTGATCGGTTTTTGTGTAATTCATTTCTCAAAACGTATTTCTTTTCAAATGACATACCTGTAACGTGTTCTATCTAGTATCTAGTTCCTTTGCACAAGTCTTTTTTTATTCAAATTTTTAATTTAAATTCCAATTAGTTAACATATAGTGTAATAGTGGTTTCAGGAGTAGAATTTAGCGTTCATCACCTACCTGCTCTACACAAGTGTCCTCAATACCCATCACCTTTGCCCAAGTCTTGATGTTCTCTTGAGAGGCTAAATAACTTCTTTCTCATTGAAAATACATATTAAGCATCTATCATAAGGTACATATTTGGAGAAATCCATTTATTTATTCATCCCTATAACACACATCTATTGATCATTAACTGATATGCTAATGCTAGGGCTACAAAGATCAACAAAATTGTTTTTACCCTCAAGTAGATGATATAAGAGAAAATAAGCATGCAGGAGTTACAGATAGTGCAGTCACAGTATAGAATACAGTGGAATTCCACCCAGATTAAGTAGCCCCCTTCTTCCAGTCTTACACCTTACAACTAAAAAGGCAGGAAATAACACAACAAACAGGCACAAGAAGTCCGTGAAAGATGGAAAAAAGGATTGTCTGGGGACCTCAGGACTTGAGGAAATGACATGACCACCATGTTTCACTTGCCCCACCAATGGTGTTGGCAGGGCCTAGCAAGGAGCTAGGCCTCTTTCATCCCCTGCCTGGCAGTAGCAGACAGCAGTAATATGATCCCCCTGCTCAAGTAGGGTCAGACATCTGAGTCGCAGGCTGATCTTTGATCCTTTGCCTGGTGAAACTAAGGCTGGAATTCTGTTTTGCTTCAAGAGTAATGTCATTGGGATCCAGCGGCAAGCTGAGCCTCCACCCCCACCCAGCAGTAATCAGAATCCATGAGGCATTGTGAGGCAGCACTAGGCACTGCTAGACTTCATCCCTCTTTCATGGTATCAGTGGGGAGGAAAGAAAGCTTCTACCTTAAACAAGGCAGAATGAGGTGGTGTGAGATAGGGTTAGTTGCTGTCTATTTTCCCACCATCCCTTCTGTGGTGTCAGTGGGATTCAACAGGAAGTGAGCTTACTCCCTAACTGGAGATTATAAGGCATTGTGAATCACTGACACACTTTCACCAGGAAGGTGTGAACACTGCTGAGGAAGTAGCTGAACACACATAAGCATTCAGTCCTCATCCTACATTTCAACAGGAGGATTGCCTGCTTTAAATAAAAAGGTTAAATAGTATCCAAATTTTCAGAATATCTAAAATGTGTAGAATATAATAAAAAAAAACACTCGCTGATCTTACAATGAGTCATGAAAATTGCATCATGAATGAGAAACCAAAACAGTTACTAACACTGAGATGAATCAGATGTTGGAATTAACCAACAAGGATTTTCAAGGAACCATCATAAAAATATTTCAGCAAGTAACTAAAAAAACTCTTGAAACAGATGAAAAAGATTGAAAACATCAGCAAAGAAATATAAAGTAAAACAAGTGAATGTTGTGAAACTGAAAATGATAGTAACTAAAAACTCATTAGAGGGGTTTAATAGTTGAGTGGAGATGATAAAAGACAGCTTGACTTCTTTGCTATTGCATGAAAACTTCACTTGCAAGGGCCATAGAACTTCAAATTGCCAGATCCTTGGGGCCTTTCTTGGTTTTTTTAACACCAGTTTTTATCACTTCTACTCTTAGTTCTCTGATAGATAGCTCAGTAAATTTCCTTAGGATCCTTTTCCTTTGGAATGTTCTCGAATGCTAGTGTTTACCAGAATTTTGTTTACAACTTCTTCTCTTTAATCCTTCTACATCAGTTATTCTCAGCTTTGGCTGCTTATTGAAATTAAATAAGCTTTTATTTTAAAAGCTGGGGAGCTTTTAAAAACTATTAATTTCAAAAAACCTCTTAATTTCTGTGTACTACTCCAGATCAGTTAAATCCAGGTATCAGATGATTCTTTTGTGTAGCCAGCTTGAGAATCATAGTACCTGATCTTGTTTATTCACTATTTTCACTTATAACATGTTTATGGATGACTCAAAAAGTGATTCCAAAAATTTTCACAAGCACTAGAAGTTTCCTAATACTTCTTTCTTCTTGTGTGTCCATGAGTCAATTGAATTCAGCAATGTGCCAAAATTTATTTCAAAACCTACTTCAAGGAACCTATCTCCTCTTCAAGGTGCTTCCTCTTCCTTCTTTTCTTAGTAAATACCACTGCCATCATCCCAGGATATCTAGCTGGGAAATTAGCCCTTATCTTTGTTTTTTTTAATCTTCCTCACCTTGCCTTAAGCGGTTACCAAGACCTCTCCAGTGCATTTTTCAGCTCATTTATTGTATTCTTCAGCTCCTAGATTCTATTTATACATTTTTATGTTTTCTCTTTGTTGAACTTCTCACTGTGTTTATTCAGTCTTTCTCCAAGTTTGGTGAGCATTTTTACGACCATTGCTTTGAATTCTTTATCAAGTAGATTACTTATTTCCATGTAGTTAAGGTCTTTTTTCTGAGGTTTTTTTTCTTCTTGTTCCATTAGGACCATATTTGTCTGTTTCTTCATTTTGCTTGACTCTTTGTGTTTGTTTCTGAGTATTAGCTGAAGCAGCTACCTCTTTTAGTGTTGATAGAGTGGCCTTGTAATAGGCAATTAACCTTATTGTTCAACATTGCCCTAGTTCTTGGTTGTCTCCTACACCTTTGTGATTGTTTAAACCACTTGATTTATACTTGATATGCCTTATTCTTGAGGGTATGCCAAGACTTGTCAGTGATCCAAGGGTAAGAATCTTATTTAGCTCCTAGTTTCAGGCTGATTAGAAGCCAGACTTTCAGGCAGCATCTTTTAAGCTATGCAAATATATACAGTCCTGTGGGACCACAATCACAAGCTCAGCTGGTCTTCAGACCAGGAAATCTGGAGGTTTCCCGTGGGCAACAATTGCAAACATGAGGCTCCATATGAGGGTATAAGCTCCTTTATGGGAAATCTCATCAAGCTGTAGTGAGGCCAAAGGAGAGTGCAATGATAGTGTCTCCTAGGCTATGTTCCCTGGCCGCACCTCCATAGCCTCTAGATATGTGGGAAGCCTGAAGCCTGCCCCTCAGGCTGAAGCTCCAGGACAAGTAAAAAGGCCTTTTTCACAGGAAGAGGGGGTGTGTTGCAGTCTGCTCTCTGGGTCGTGCCCTGGTGATAGTAGCCTGCCAAGAATTGTGTCTCTGATTGTTTTCAGTTTTATGGGGACCAGAAACATAGGCTTTCCTTATCACCGGAGCCAGGCGCTCAAAGGATATCCCCTGTGTGGACTTCACTTGCCCCCTGGCTTTAGCAGGCCCACGAGGAGCCTGGGTTCTGGGAAAGCCCACTGGCTTCAACAGAACCATGGGCAAGTGCAGGGCCAGGGCAGTGCCATCAACTGATGTGGGATTGTGGGAGAGGATGTGGGTGAGCAAACTTGCTGGCTGCAGGGGAGTTTTTGGAATACTCGGGGAAAGGGCAGTCCCGCTGGCTGCGGTAGGGCTGCAGGAGAGCAGGGTCACAGGAGAGCATGGGGGTGGGGCAAGTTGGCTGGTGCCAGCAAAGTGGAGGGAGTGCATAAATGGCACATCCCAGTTCCAGCACTAGCAAGGTGAAGTGAGAATGCAAAAATAGTGCCTTCCATCCTTTCTGTTTCCAGAGAAAGTGCCAGCTGACCCCTCTGCTTCCAGCAGACACTTTAAATTAGCTAATGAATCTTAGTCAGGTATGGTCCAGTTGCTTTTCAAATTGCTGCCTTTGTGCTGTAGACCATTAGCTTCTTAAGGGCAGAGAATAAATGTTTTGTTCACCTTTGCATCTCAGATAATGCATATATGGCCAATGAGATCTGAACAAAGAAAAATCTTTTTATCAGTTGTCACAGTTAGAGGAATGGGTTATTTTTTTAATTAAAAAAATTGTATTGAGTATATTTGACATATAATGTGTAAATATATGGTGTACAATATGTTAGCATGATACATTTATATATTGTAATATAATATGATCATTGCAGCAATATTTAGCACATCTGTCATATTAAGTGACTAGAGTAAAATATTGTTGTCTATATTCAATACATTGGGCATTAGATCTATATGTCTTATTTACTGTTCATTGCAAGTTTGTACCCTTAAATTATATCAGTCATATCCCCCATCCCATATCCCCTGGTAACCACCATTTTACTCCGTTTTTGTATGAGTTTAACTTTTTTAGATTTTATACACATATCAATGATAGCATGCAGTACTTGTCTTTCTCTGTCTGACTTGTGTCATTTAGCACAATGTGCTCAAGGACCATCCATGTTGTCATGAGTGGCAGAAAATCCTCCTTTCTTGTAGCTGTATAATATTACGTTGTATGCATATATCCCCCATCTTTTTTATCCATTCGTCCACTGATTGCCATTTAGGTTTTTTACATGTCTTCGCTTTTGTGAATAATGCTGCAGTAACAAGGGAATACAGATATCTCTTGGAGATCCTGTTTTCATTTTCCTTGTGTATATACCCAGAAATCATACGGTAGAACTATTTTTAATTTTTTGAGGAACCTCCATATAGTGTTCCATAGCAATTGGGCCATACAAATTTACATTTGTACCAATAGTGTGTATAAGGGTGAGAACAGGTTTTTATATATAATAAGAATCTTAGAAATAACAGTAATTTAAAGAATTGAATTTAAGTTCTGACTTTATATGGTATCTGCATAATTATCTAGGCCTCAGGTTTCTTTTGTAGTTTTACTCTGTTCTCCCTAGGGTATGGTGCTCATCCTTAATTTCCAAGATGAATCTTTAGCCATCATATCCATGCTATTGTAAGCAGCAAAATGTAATGAAAGAACAAAGCACATGGTCCTTCCCACCTTTAAGAACAAATTGCAGAGGTTACTTACATCCCTTATACTTATATCTTATAGGCCAGAGCTTGTTCACATCATTACATCACACTATAGTGGTGGCTCAGATATGTAGTTTTTATTATAGTGCCCATGTACCTGATAACAATACAGAAGGTGTATTACTGAGAACCTTAAATTCATTTCCCTAGAAGAAAAGCCTGAGATGGGGATTTTTGTGCAAATGAAATATGGAGAGAATGCTCTCAGGAGTAAACCTGCAGGGGAAAATACCAGACAAAGATGTGTTTTCAAAAGTCTAGCCTCAGCTTGATCCCACAGGGAGCTATGGAATGTAAATTTTAACTCAGAATTTATTCTACCTTGAAGTAAGAGTCCAGGACCCACATTGTTTAGTCATTTCTGTTCAAGTTGTTCTTGTCATGCTAAGGCAATTCTCACGAAGAGGGTAGAGTTGTGAGCATTGACCAATCAACACCCACAGCAGCTGGGGAATGGGTATAAAAGCTAGTGAAGAAATTCTGAGTGGGATACCTAAAACATCTGCTATACTGAGGAAGAAGGGGAGACAGATATTGAGGGATAATTAGTAGACATTTTTGACACATATAATGAAATGACCCAATATCCTGTTTTTGTTTTTGTACTTTTTAAAAATTTTTTTAATGTTTTATTTATCTTTGAGAGAGAAAGAGACAGCGTGAACAGGGGAGGGTCAGAGAGAGAGGGAGACACAGAATCCGAAGACAGTCTCCAGGCTCTGAACTAGCTGTCAGCACAGAGCCCAATGCAGGGCTCGAACCCACTAACTGTGAGATCATGGCCTGAGCTGAAGTCGGATGCTTAACCGACTGAGCCACCCAGGGACCCCTGTTTCATACTTGGTAAACACTCTACCAGTATTTTTTGAATGAGTAATGCATATTCTTTTTTTTTTAATTCTAGTTAGTTAACATACAGTGTAGTCTTGATTTCATGAGTAGACCTCAAGTGATTCATCTCTTACATATAACACCCAGTGCTCATCCCAAAATGTGCCCTCCTTAATGCCCATCACCGATTTAGCTCATCCCATAACCTACCTCCCTTCCAGCAACCCTCAGTTCTCTGTATTTAGGAGTCTCTTATGGTTTGCCTCCCTCTCTGTTTTTATCTTATTTTTCCTTCCTTTTCCCTCTCTTTATCTGTTGACTTTCTCAAAGTCCATATGTGAGTGAAATCATATGATATCTGTATTTCTCTTACTGGCTTTTTCACTTAGCATAATACGCTTAAGTTCAATCCCCATTGTTGCAAACAGCAAGATTTCATTTTTTTTCATTACCAAGTAGTATTCCATTGTATACATGTACCATATCTTCTTTATCCATTCATCATTGGACATGGACATGTCCATCCATGGACATTTGGGCTCTTTCCATAATTTTGGTATTGTTGATAATGCTGCTATACACATTAGGGTGCATATACCCCTGTGGATCAGCATTTTTGTATCCTTTGGATAAATTCCTAGTAATGCCATTGCTGGGTCATAGGGTAGTTCTATTTTTAATTTCTTGAGGAACGTCCATACTCTTTTCCAGAGTGGCTGCACCAATTTGTATTTCCACCAGCAGTGCAAAGGGGTTCCCATTTCTCCACATCCTCACCAACATCTCTTGTTTCCTGAGTTGTTCATTTTAGCGATTCTGACAGGTGTGAGGTGGTATCTCATTGTGGTTTTGATTTGTATTTCCCTCATGATGAGTGATGGTGAGCATCTTTTCATATGTCTGTTTGCCATCTGGATGTTTTCTTTGGAAAAGGGTCTATTCATATCTTCTGCCCATTTCTTCTCTGGATTATTTGTTTTTCAGGTATTGAGTTTTTTCCCATTTTGTCAGTTGCCTTACTTTTGTTGAGTGTTTCCTTCACTGTGCAGAAGCTGTTTATCTTGATTAGATCCCAATAGTTCAGTTTTGCTTTTATTTCCATTGCCTCCAGAGACATGTCAAGTAAGAAGTTCCTGCAACAACCTATGATTTTTTTGTTTCCACAACCTGCCTTCTTTAAAATTTTGAATGAATTAAGAAATATTAATAGTCTCAGTACCACCATGCCTATCCATATCTTCCCCTCAATAGCTGCCTCTGCTCAGTTTCTAAGTCACATTCACAAGCAATTACAGAATTACCTCATCAACATTTCTGAAAAGGGATTGACTGACAAAATATCTGATCTTTCAAATATTTTTAATTCTGGTTCCTAGAAAATTTCTCAATGTCTAAGAAATAAATAGATCACAAGTTTATCATGATCAAGATACATACAGACTCCATATATTCATATTATGTAAATCTTATGTGAAGAATCAGTATGACTTTTCTAATCAGTTTGCTGTGGCCTAGATTTATTCAAGTTTTACGTAGTGTTTCTGGCTTTCAGGCAGGTATCCATTTAGTAACTGCTTCATGATATAGAATCAGAGGTTATAAAACAAAAACTTAAAAGAGGTAATTGAATAAGCATTTAACTGATTTCATTATATCTCACAATTATAGATCTGGAGCTATCCATTTTCTCCCATGAGGGTCATAAAAGACAGTCTTATAAAAGACTCAAGGTTATAGAGTGAATGAGTAACATTTGAAGTCTGGTCCAGTGGTTTCAGGAAAATATATTGTCATAAAGCCGAAAAAAAAAAAAAAGGAGAGGAAAACATCATCTTTTCAAGGCAATATCACAAAATTAGTTATATATTATATTATAGAAAAGTGTCTTAAGAGGGTTTATTCCCTCATATAAAGTAGTTTTAAAATAGGCATTCGTGAACTTTGTATGATAGTTCAACAGTTGGCAAAGCCTAGGCTACATTGCTTTATACCCTGCTATTCTCAGCATGTGACTTCTTTTTACAAGGTCACTCCATGGTCTTAGTGCCACTGAAGAACTGAAATTTTAATGTTATTTAATTTTAAATAACTACATGTGGATCTTAGCCTTTGTTTGAAAATGGTAATGGCACATCATTGTTGACTGTTTCCTAGACTATAAACTGTGCTATGTATATGCAGGTCTTATTTAGCCTAGAATTCATGTAACCTAGATGTGGAAAGGGTATTCAACCACAAAACTAATATTTAGAAATAGTGAAAATCAGGCTAGATCCTCTGATTCCATAATCACTGATACTCATAAATATTTATTTCTTTAAAAGATTTTATAATTAGGTGATGGATATATTAATTATCTTGATCTTGGTAATCATTCCACAATGTACATATATAGCAAATCATCACACTGTGCACTTTAAAAATGTACAATTATATTTACTACTATTAAATAAAATTTTAAAAAATATCTTATAATTAACTTATTTTTTGGGATTTCAGGCAGACCTTCCTCTTATTGCTTCAAATAAGTAAGTTTTTTACACAGTCATTTCAATTCACTTTTGATGGTTATTGTATTTGAAGAATTATTAACTCATCTCACAACAGATTTTTACCCCATGTATTCTAAATACCTACATAGTGATGGCCACCTGGGGCCCACCCCGTTGGGGAGGCCTGGGTAGTAGCCAGGAGCCCCTCAAGCCTCCCCACTCACTCAGCCCTGAGCCCAAGCCACCCTGGATACCTAGGAGGAGGGGGGAACCCAGGGAGGAGAGAGCAAGGCTGGCAGGGCTGAGGCTTCCGGACCTGGCAAAGGTACCTCCGGCAACCAAGGCTGGGCCATGTGGTTAATAATGGCCTAGGAAGGAATATTTACAATTCAGGCAGGGTGGGCTTTTGGCTTTGACTCTGTAAACCAATCTACTAAGTGGTAAAATAGCCATTAATTTTCATTAAAACAAAAATAATATTTCTTTTACTGAAGAAGTTTTACATTTACATCAAGTTGCTGTGATTAATTTGGCTGGTAATTTTTGATACAGTATTCACTGTGAATTGAATGTATTTTCCAAATTATTAAGCACCTACTATAAACCAGTCACTGGGCCAGCCATCAGGAGCACAACGGTGGGTCAAGCCAGACTAGGCTCCTCCTATAGCTGGAGGTCTATTTTGGAAAAGAGCCTTTGATACAGCAATTAGTTGTACCCTGGCTTTTAAGAAGGAAAAGAACTGGGTGACTTAAAGTCACCTACCAGGCTGACCTAGTCCACTTGATATATAGCTCACCTTCAAAGGCTGTGTTCTTCCAACTGAAATCCAAGTATTTCTGGAGTTACACAAAGGGTTTCCAAAGGGTGTGCCACAAAGTTGTTTGAAGGGAATTCATCTCCTGCAGCTCAACTCCCATATGTAACTTTTGTCTAAAATTGCCTGATAACTCACAATAGAACTTTTTTTCATTTTACAAAAGAAAGGCACACCTTTCTCCCTTCCCAAATTGCACTATGATGTATTGCCCCTGGATATAAACAGGACTTAGGTGCCAAATAAAGAGATAATCTGAAATATTAGTTTAAAAAGTCAGGTCCCTTAAATTCAGGGATCTTCCTTTCCTGTCTGTCTTAATGTATTTCTGGTAAATTTGAAGCTTAATCCAAATTGGTATATTCTTAATTCAGATTAGGCAAAGTTGTAGTGACACTGGCATAAACATAATTGGAATGTTTCATAGAACTATCATATTTTCAAGATGCATTTGATAAAATCCAGGGATAAATTTTACCTGTTTTCTTTCATATTTGATGGGCATTATGCCCCCCAAGAAACAGTTAAAGCCTATTTTGTTAAATCATGCAATGAAATATTTTTCCAATTTTCTTTTTTCAGTTCTTACCGTATTTGATATTTTCTCCCTCTTATTAACAAATAAATAAACGTCTTTAAATTTACAAAGTAATAAATGTTAACCTAGAACACTCAAAGCATTTTTCCAAGCTCTTCTAAGAGAATTGTGACAAAACAAACTTGAAAACCGCTGCTCAGGGTTTCTAAAATTATGGTCTGATGTATAATTAGATTTTAAAAATCACTAGTGGTGCTAGTTAACAACAGCAACAAAGAAGATTCCTGGATCCCACCACATAACTTTTGAATCAGAATCTCTGGGGAAACAAGGATTGGGAATCTGATGGTTCAATGTGCATGCAGAACTTTTTTATCCACATTAAGTTTAAGAATTTATATTTAGGTGGTGGTGATCCTTTCAAGAGAGATATATCCCAGACAAATTGAAGGACAGCAAGGTGCTTTATAAAGCCATACGTGTATAAAGAGTTTTTTAATGGAGGGCACCTAGCATCTGACATAGTACCCAGCACACAGTAGACTGAAAGTGAAAGTGAAAGAGTACAAGTTATATACCTCCTTCTGAAATATTAGAAGATTGGATATAAAGGATACATCTTCCTTCTAATTTATGTTAAAAATGTATTCTGTAGTTAATGTTTTTACAAAGACTACCTTTTCAGCTAAATTTAATTTTCAAATGGAATCATAGGAAGTGAAGTCATGGCAGGGTGCCTTCCAGATTCCACTGCTGTGATCTTCAAATGAATGAGCACTGCAGATTATTCAACCTTCTGAAAAGTTCTTAATTAAGGAGACCCATAGTGTGCAGAGTAACAGCCTGTGTGTTAACCTTGTTGACATGGTGTAGAAATTCCATGTAGGCATTTTGTACAAAAGAAAGAAAACGTTGTTCTGGTTCCTAAATTGGAATTTCCAAGTAATCATACTTCTAATGAAAATTGCTGCTATGGATGTCTGTTCAAAGGTTTTGGTTTACAAAGTAAACATTCGAAAATACCAAACTTTTTTGATCACTAAATATTGTTTACATTAATTAGGTGAATGTGACAGCTCTCTCTTTATCCTAATAACCCCCCTGGAGGAAATAACATTTTTGTTTGTCTAAACAGTACTTAATGACTACTCTAAAATTAGAGTTTAAGATCTTTAACTCTAGAGTACACAGCTCTATGTCCTTGACTCTAATGTTTATCATGAATATTAATTTTTGATCTTAAAGTCAAGCCATGAAATTTTTATATATTGTCATGCCTTTCCCTTGACAGTTTTGGTAATTGCCATAATTTCCTCATCAGCAAGAGTTGTTTGTGGCTTCCCTGGTTTAAAGAGGCTTTAAAATTGGCAGCTCTGAATTCTCTCATTTGTTTCAGTGTGAGGCCTGTAGACTTGTTTGCTTTGAGCAGTAACTAGACCTCTGATCTTAAAAGAATTATAGTTTTTGTTGGTGTCCTTACACGATAAGGGACTCACTGTATTTTTTTTTTTTCATTACATGTTCTAATCACTACCTTTGGGAGTACTTTCCTATTAGGGGAGATTTATGTCCACTGTTCCAGACCTTTCTTCTGTTGCTTACATAAAAATATTGTTTTCCACAAGATGTCTATCATTTTCTTTAAAATTTGATTCATTGCTAGTAGCCTACCATCAGATATCAGGCTATACATTTTCAGATTGTTCATCAGTACCTAACATGAAAATTACTTAGTATACAAACTGGCATACATATATACTTAAATACACATAAACATATTTTAATATATGCAGTTCAGTTGGAATATTGTTCTATTTTGTTTGTACTTTCAACAAAGATTTATCAAACACTTACTAAGCATCAGACACATTTTTGTCTGAGGATAGAGAGAAAAATGGAGAAGACACAAATTGTCCTGAAGACACCACAGTCCACGAGGGAAAACAGACTCATAAACTATTATCTGTATCACTGTATGGCAAATGCCATTAGAGATCTGATGACAAAGTGCAACTACAATCATAAAGATGCATGATGGATACACAGGACAGGATGCATCGAGCATGCACGAGATGGAATTTTTTTGACAGAGCAATGGAAAGGACATTCTATTTTACACAGTGGAAATGGCTCAGTGGCAGCCATGCTGATTTGGGAAAAGGTGCTTTGAGAAGGGAAGAACAACAGATGTCTTTAGCCAGAGTGAAAAGTGCAGGGTGGTACATGGGAAGACACAGAAGAAGTTAGAAAGGAAGCTTGTAGATAGATTTGAGAAATATCTGTGAATAGAATCCCAATCTCAGAAGTTTTATTTTTTCCTTCGGAGATGGAGACAGTGATCCAGGATGGTCTAAATGCCATAGAGAAATTTGATCTGGGTATTTAGTCATCTGACAATTATTTAACAAATTATCTCTGAGAGCTCTAATTTGCCAGGTGATGGCTAAGAATCAGAGCCCAAGTCTCTTTTCTGAAGATTATAGTCTTTGAGGGAGAAAACTAATTGTCACCAATTTATGTCTAATATAACAAAGGCTATGAGAGAGGAAACAACAGAGTATAATGGACTTATAGATGAGTCATGTGATTCAGAAAAAATAAATAAAGGCTTCTTTAAGATATAAGTGTTTAGTTTTGATGCAGGAGTGAAACTTAGCTAGATGAAAAAGGTTCGGAGGAGATCATAGAGAAATAGTCTAAGGCTGGAATCATTATACATGCCTTCTCATTTTCTATGACTATAGTAAAGTGTCCATGACTTGAGGTGTTCTGAGATGTAGCCACAGAAGTAGGAAAGGATCAGTTCATGATCTTGGATACAAAACTAAAGAGGTTAAGACTTTATACCAAAAGATACAGGGAACCAATGAAATACTTTAAGCAGATAGATAACAAAATCCAAGATTTGAGTTTTATGGCGCTCATTTGGCCGCAGTGTGTGAAGAAATTGACCGAGAGTTTGGAGCAACACTTAACTACACGGTTGTCTTAGATTGTATTCCCCAAGAAGCAGACCCTCAGGAAGAATCACTAGAGAAATGATATGGGGACTAGAAGGAAGCCATTAAAATGTTTATTATAAAGCCGGTTACTCCTGTGGGCTATTTTGTAAATGAGGTCCCCTGGAAAACTCTGGGAGAAAATGTAGACACACCCTCAGAGTTATCAAAACCAAGGGGAGAGGTAGCTGGGATATTTTTCCTCTAATTCCATATCTGTCCATTATTAAGGGCTTCTTCTAGAAGAATTATCTCTCTAGCATTTCTGGGTTGTCCTTCATGCAGACTGAACTTGGTCCCAAAGCCAGATGAAAGTCCTCAGACTGAGAATTGCAGGTGTTTGTAGGAAGCAGCCTTCATATGGTAGCCATTTGGATGGGGTATTGGCATCAATAGCTACAAGGGCTAATCAGACGGGAAGCCCTGAGGGTCTGGACTTAGCCCATAATAGTGGGAATCTAGAGAAGGCCAGGAGAACTACTAGGTCATCACTTTAATAGGATTTGACTATGGGTTCATTGTTAGGGATGAATAATCATTGATGACTTCCTAGAGATTAGAAAGATTTTAAAAAAATTGAGTATAATTGACACATGATGTTACATTAGTCAAAGTGTACAGCATAGTGATTTGAGAAGTTTATACATCATATGATGTTCAGCACATGTGTAGCTACCATGTGTCACCATACATGTTATATGACAGTATCACTGACTGTATTCCCTGTGTCGTGCCTTTTATTCCCATGACATATTCATCCCATAACTGGAACCTGTATCTCACTCCCCTTCACACATTCTGCCCATCCTTTTACCCACCACCCTTCTAGCAACCATCAGCTTGTTCTCTGTATTTATAGGTCTGATTCTGCATTTTTATTTATTCATTTGTTTTGTTTGTACATTCCACAAGTAAGTGAAATATGGCATTTGTCTTTCTCAGTCCAACTTATTTCACTTAGAGTAATATTCTCTAGGTTCATCTGTATTATTGAGAATGGCAAGATCTCAACCCTTTTTGTGGCTGAGTAATAATTAATTGTGTGTGTGTGTATATATATATGTGTGTGTGTGTATACGCACACACATATACACACCACATTTCCTTTATTCGTTTAATAATTCTGTACATTACCCAGTGTTCATCATGAAAAGTTATTCTTTAATCCCCATCACCTGTTTTACCCATTCCCCACTCACCTCCCCTCTGGTAACCATCAATTTGTCCTCTATAGTTAAGAGTATGATTCTTGGTTTGTTTTTGTTTTTTTTTTTACTTTGTTTTGTTTCTTAAATTCCACATATGAATGAAATCCTATGGTTTTTGTCTTCCTCTGTCTGAGTTATTTCACTTAGCATAATACCCTCTCGATCTATCCATGTTGTCACAAATGGCACAATCTTATCCTTTTTAATGGCTGCATAATATCCCGTTGTGTTTGTGTGTGTGTGTGTGTGTGTGTGTGTGTGTGTGTATACACATACATGACACATCTTCTTTATCCATTTATCCAAAGACATTTGGGTTGCTTCCATATCTTGGCTGTTGTAAATATGCTGTGATAAACATAGGGGTACATGTATCTTTTCAAATTAGTGTTTTAGTTTTCTTTGGATAAAATCCCCTATGTGGAATTACTGGATGCTATCATATTTCTATTGTAAATTTTCCGAGGAATCTCCATACTGTTTTCCACAGTGTCTACACCTGTTTACATTCCCACCAGCAGTGCACAAGGGATCCTGAGGGTTGATTGGTGGGAGGTGGGTGGGAGATGGTCTAGAAGGGAGGTGGGCGGGAGATAGTTTAGAAGCGTGATGGGTATTAAGGAGGGCACTTATTGTGATGAGCCATGGGTGTTGTATGTAACTAATGAATCACTGAATTCTACTCCTGAAACCAATATTGCACTGTATGTAATTAACATAAAAATGTATTAAGGCTTGTTTTTTGGCCCAACATATGATGTATTCTGTAGAATCTTCCATGTGTACTTGAACAGAATGTGTATTGTGTCATTTTTGGTTAGAACATTCTGTATATATCTATTATATCCATTTAGTCTAATGGTTCATACAGAGACACTGTTTTCTTATTGATTTTCTGTCTGAACGATCTATCCAGTGATGCAAGTGAGTGTTAAGTCCCCTGCTATTATTGAATTACCACCAATTTCTCTTTTTGTGCATTAATATTTGCTTTATGTATTTAGGTGCTCCAGTGTTTAGTGCATAGATATTTACAATTGTTATGTACTCTTGTTCGATTGATCCTTTTATCATTATGTAATACCCTCCTTTGTTTCTTATTACCGTATTTATTTTAAAATATGTTTTGTCTGATATAAGTATTGCTACCTCACCTTTTTTTTTTTTGCTTCCATTTGCATGGTAAATATTTCTCCATCTTTTCACTTTTAGCCTGTCTGTGTCTTTAGGTCTGAGGTGAGTCTCTTGTGGAAAGCATATAGATGGGTCTTGTTTTTATCCATTCTTCCACCTTATGTGTTTTGATTGGAGTATTTGAGCCATTTACATTTAAAGTAATGATTGATAGGTATGTACTTCTTGCCAGTTTGTTATTTGTTTCCTGGTTGTTTTTGTAGTTTTTCTCAGGTTCTTTCTTCTCTTGCTCTCTTTCTTTCTGATTGATGCGTTTCTATAGTGTTATGTTTGAATTCCTCTCTATTTTTTGTACATATTTTATAGGTTTTGGGTTTGTTGTTACCATGAGGTTCATATATAATATCCTAAGTATATAACAGTCTATATTAATTTAATGGTCATTTAAGTTCAATCTCATTCTTTAAAAGAACTTCTTTATTTTTTTACTCCTTCCTCCATTTTTTATGTATACAGTGTCATATTTTACATCTTTTTATTCATAATTTTTTGTATGGCCACTTCTTTTTCACTTAAAGAAGTCCTTTTAACATTTCTTATAAGGCTGGTTTAGTGGTGATAAATTCCTTTTTCCTTTTGTTTGTCTGGGACTCTGTGTCTCATTCAAATCTCATTCTTGCGCGTAGGTGTTTTTTTTTTTTTTCTTTTCAGAGCGATGAATATATTATGCTACTCCATTCTGGCTTGTGAAGTTCTTGCTGAAAAATCAGCTGACAGCTTTATAGGTTTTGTCTTGTGGGTAAATTTTTGCTTCACTCTTGTTGCTCTTAAAATTCTCTCTTGGGGTGCCTGGGTGGCTCAGTTGGTTGAGCGCCCAACTCTTGATTTCATCTCAGGTCATGATACCGGGGTCACGGGATTGAGCCCCACATCACTCTCCACACTAAGTGTGGAGCCTGCTTAATTTTTTTCTCTCCCTCTCTGCTTCTCTCCCCCACTCATGCTCTATAAGTAAGTAAGTAAGTAAGTAAATAAATAAATAAATAAATAGAATTCTCTCTTTATCTTTAACCTTTGACATTTTAATTATGTCCCATGGTGTGGACCTTCTTGGTTCATCTTGTTTGGAACTCTCTGTGCTTCTGGAGGTTTATTTCCTTCTTTAGGTTAGGAAATTTTTCAGCTATTATCTTCAAATAAATTTTCTACCCTTTCTCTTTCTCTTCGTCTGCCAACCCAGTAATGTGAATGCTTGTTTGATGTTGTCCAAGGTATTCCTTAACCCATCCTCATTTTAAAAATTCTTTCTCTTTTTGATGTTCAACTAGGTGCTTTCCATTACTCTGTCTTCCACATCACTGATAAATTCTTCATCTGCTAATCTACTGTTGAGTCCTTCTGGTGTTATTTTTTTATTACACTATTATATTCTTCAACTCTCATTGGTTCTTTTTTATATTTTCTATCTCTTTATAAAAAGTCTCAGTGAGTTTTTCCACTCTTCTCTCCAGCCCAGTGAGCATCTTTATGGTCATTACTTTAAATTCTTTATCAGCTATTGCTTATATTTGTTTTATTTAGTTCTTTTTCTGAGGTTTTTGTCTCGTTCTTTCTTTTTAAATATATTCCTCTGCCTTCCATTTTGTTTGACTTTCTGTGTTTGTTTCTGTGGATTAGCTGAAACAGCTACTTCTCCTAAACTTGAAGGATTGGTCTTGTGTATGGTCATTCCCTATGTAGACTATGTGTGCTTGGTGATTTTTGCTGGCTGGCTGGAGCTGTGGCTGAGGGTCCTGGGGATTTCCACATGGAAGGTACCCTGTTAGGACAGCTGAAGCTGAAGTGAAACAGGCCAGGCTGTCCTGGGATTCTGTGTGCTGAGGCTATCTTGGCAGGACAGCTGAAGCTGAAATAGGCGGAAGCTGGGGTTGTCCTGCGGCTTTCCACACTGAAGGTGACCTGCCGGGGCAGCCAAAGCTGGCTTGGGTACAAGTCAGGGTACCCCAAAGTGCTCAGTGCAGGTAATGCCCTGGCTGGATGACTGGAGCCAAGGCTAGTGCAAGTGGCACTGCTCTGGCCACTACACACAGGGAATGCCCTGGCGGGATGGCTGAAACTGATGCAAGCATCGGTCAGGGGTTCCTGGAACACTCCATGCAGGAGGTACCCTGGCACAGCAGCTGTATCCAAAGCAGATGTCAGCCAGGATGTTTCAGGGTGCTCTGCCCTGGCATCGTCCTGGCAAACCGTGTGAAGCTGGAGTAGCATGGGTCTGGATTGTTCCAGGGTGCTTTGCACCTTTGTCATCTTGGTTCAGATGTTGGCGCTATAGTAAGCACCATCCAGGGGCATCCCAGTGTATACACCCTGTGTCCACTTTGGTGGGTCAGCTGGGACTGTGTGGGCTAGGGACCTGAGGTTGACTGGGATGGCAGGCCGGTTAGGACACCTGGAATGTTCATTGACTTTGTTTATCAGCCCCTCTTACCTGGAAAGCATTCCAGTACTCATTCCCATCATTTGGCAATGTTCTAGTGTGGGTTCTTTTATATGGTAGCTACTTTTAAACTCCAGCTTTTTCTCTAGGCTCAAAGAGAGACAAATCTGCTCCTGGTCGTTCAGTATTCACTTTCCACTGCATTTTGCAGCACCAGGGCTGGGGGTTCTCTTTGTTACCATGTCTCTATCTCTCTTGCTGTTCTCCTTTGTTATTTTATCTTTTCTTGTGTAGTAGCTGTTCAGTTGACCCTCAATTCTTCTTCAGGAGGAATTGTTCTATATATAGGTGTAATTCAGTATGTTCTTTGGAGTGAATGAGTTCCAGGTCTTCCTACATTGCCATCTTGGATCAGACCTCAAGTGTAGATAGATGTTGAAGGTGTTGTATAATGTGTATTTTTTAACAACCAAAAGATTCGGTAAAACCAATATTGAAGCTCCTTCATAATTGTATCCACTATAAAGAAGTATTATATTACTTTAGTATAAAAACTGGCTAGGAACCAGATGACGTGCTCTAGTTCTTAGACCTTCACATTTCTACCACTGTGAAGCTTGGGTGATATTTTTAATCTCTCAGAGGTTCTCATGAAAAAAAGTAGAGTAAATATCAAAGCAACTTTGTAGAGTTTACATGGACTAAAATGTAAGTAAGTTTGGCACAAAATTTTCACTTTAAAATAGAAATCACATCACATGATTTGGCCCTCGACCTATCAAGTCCTTAATCACTAATGAATGAGTGAATCTAGTTGGAGACCTTTCATTTTTCCCATACTATGTTTGGACAACTGCCACTAAGCAATAGTGGTTTGTTAAAATATCTGTATTTAGTACATACTGAATACACAATTTATTTCGTGACCCCAAAAAAGTCTTTGTTAAAACATTTTAGTTGACTAAATCACTTAATAACTACATACATATTTTGAGGAAAACATATACTTAGAAGAGTTAAAAGCACAATTTTATTTCTGTTTCAGTAAACCTCTTCTTTGTGCTATTAAGAAATTTCTTCCTTCTCCACAGGCACACGCTTATGGGATTAACTGTGAGAAAATCCTCAGGTTATTAGAACTAGGTATGGGTTACATCCCCCTCCCCTCAATATATGTGTAAATTATCTTATGGTAAATAACCTTTATTCTTGATTTTTTCCCCAAGAATGCCTTGACTTTCATCTGGGAGTGTGATTAGCACTAACTCTATTCTTTCTTCTCTTTGGTTGAGTAGAAACTCTTTTTTGATTCTTATTTTTCTTTTCACCAAGAAAGATACTGTGATCCCTACATGAATATACACAGAGCTAACTCTTCCCCTTTATCAGTCAGGAAGATATTTCTTTTCCAGCTTTCTCTTTCATTTCTGGCCTTTGAAGTTCAAGCTTATATGGAAATTAATTTAAACAAATTTGCTTGAAACTATCTTTTAGTCACTTCAGCTAGTTTCTACCTAAGCATTGGGCTGGTTTCTTTCTCAAAGTGTTCAAGTAGTCTTTTCCAAAATATGTACTTAAAATTACTTTGAAAATAGAGATATGTCAGGAATTTCCTTCTGAAGAATTTAGGTGGTGGTCAGAACAATGGATAGGAATAGAGGTGAAATTAAATCAGCAGTATGTTGAGAATTGTTGACTGGATGATGGTATATGGGAGTGATGTAGTGTTCTCTGCTTTTGTATATGTTTGAAATTTTCCATAATTAAAAAAACTAAGGTCAAAAAATTTAAATGGTTCTCTAAATGTTGTTTTTGTAGTATTTATCTCTCATTTTTCAGTAAGTTATAGTTTATAACATACCACTTCAAAAACCAGTGGATTAAAACAATAAGCATTTGATATTGATCATGAGTCTCTGAATCGTGTAGGCTCTCTCATGTATCTGCTGTCAACTGTAGATCAGTAGGAAGTTCTCTTCATGTTGCCTGGAAGCTCTGACATGTTTGGGGGTTATCTGTATATGGGCCCATTTAACATGGCCTCAGTTGATAAAATCAGTCTCTCCTATCACCTTCTGTTGGCTAAAGCAAGTCACAAAGCCAGCCCAGATGCAAGGGGGAGTAAAGTAGACTGTGTCTTGTTGGGACTAGCTACAAAGCGACATTGCATTGGGTGCCTGGATACAGGGGAGCCATTAATTGGAGCCATTAATGTAATCACTGCCATATGTAAGCACTTCTTGCTTTTAAATCACCTGCTGCTTACATCCTAATACTTTACCAATTTGTATGTCTACCCTCAACTCTCCCCTCCAGCTTCAGTCTAACTACAGGTCACCTACTCTTGGATTTCCCAGGAGCACCTCCTATTCAATGGCCAGTGTTCTTTTACTTCTTCCCTAAGACCTTCCTCTGCTCGCTTTTCTTCTTCTCACTCCGTCTCTAATTAATATCATTTGCATCTAAGCATTCATTTATCTCTTTATCCCTCCATCCAGTATCTAATTCAGTAAATATTTATTGCATACCTATTATGTGCCTAACACTGGGCTAATCAGCAAAGAATCTAAGACTAGCAAAAACAGACATAGCCTCTGCCCTCATAGGCCATATGGAGCAAAAAGCAAGGAACACAATCACAAGCCACAAAAATACCTGTAAAATTATTATTATAACTGCTATTAAAAAGGAAAGATGCATGGTGTTGTGTGAAATTATAATCATTCTGAGTCTGTGATGATTGAACTCATCAAATCTCAGTCTTGGAGTGAGGAGATACAGTATCATCCTCAACAAACCCATAGCAGACAGACAGTTTGAGTGAGAAATAAACCTTTGTTATTAAAAGCCACTAAGATTTGGGGGCATTTGTAATGTAGCCTATCCCGATGAACACAAATGGTATTATGATAGGCCATCCTCATAAATCTTGAAGACACCAAGGTTGATGGTAGAGCTTGGTGTAAAGAGGAAGGAAATGTTTAAAGCAGGTGCCAAAATCTTCCTTGAACAAGGTTGGAAAATGACAGCAGAGAGGGGTAAAGATTATAGAAGCAACTGGCATACATTCCAAAGAGCAGGATTTTGGAAAAGAGAGTGGATGAGTTATTATTTGGGAGCCACAATGGAAAACAAGAACAGCAATCCCAGCTTCTGTCTCCAAAGTGCAGACTGTGAGGGAATCAGTATGCACCACTTGAGATGGCTGCAGGGAAAGTGATAATCACAGATGAGAGCCAGGTTTTATTTGGTTAATGCCAGGAAAAGAAGGAGATGCTGAGGATTTAGCAGAGTTATATGATTATGGAGATATTGTACCAGGGGTTACATTGAAAGGGTTTGAGACATAGGGTATGTGTGGATACTGTATATGAATGAAAGAATGAGTGAGTGAATGAACGAATGTGCCGTAGAGCATTTTGGAGATGCTAGTGCAGTAAAGCTATGTGTGTTTTGGTGGAAAGGATGCTCACAATTTTGGCATTGGTTTATGAAACTAGGGCTCACAGACATGATGAGTTCAGACTCACTGTCTCCTTGAGGAGGATGACTCATTAGGTGGAGGTGATAGCAGATCCAGAGGCCAGAGGATCCATATCAGACCCTAGCGTCCATTACTACTTGATAATCTAATCTCTTGTTAATTCCCACTTGTTTAATTGCTTCTAATCCAGCTATTAGATGTTTGTATTCCTCATCGCTTATAAAGTGATATGTGTAAAATATATCTGAACTTATTCCTTCCTGTTTAAAAAGCCTTCAGTGATTTCTCAGCTTTTCAAAATAAAATCCAAACTCTGTTAAAGCACAAAGGCTCTTTACCATTTCCTCTGTAGCTGCTACTTCAGAGTACCCTCAAGCCAGTTTCCTCTACTCATCTTTCACATCAATCACTCAGAACTACCCAAAGTTTCTTAAAGCTTCATTGTTTCATGTTATTGGACTGGTACCTGTGCTGTTCAGACTGTCTGCGCTCTCTATCATCTTACCCTCTCCATTTGGTTAACTCTTCTCTTAAATATAGTTTGGTATATGACCCTCTGCATGTGTTTTTTCAATGCTCTTTTGAAGTAACTCAATTAACTATCTGAAGGTTTTGAAAACACCTTGCAAACACTGCTGAGACATCTTATTTCATTTTTATTTTCCTTAATTTTTTTTTTTCTGAAATGTGTGAAGGCATGGTTTTAGTTTCTTTGGAAGCTTTCTGTATTTTATTTATTATCACCGCTAAAATAATCACTACACATACAAACAAGTTATTGAATTTAAATACATTTTGATGAAATAAGGAGAGGAATGAAACAAAATAGGACATACAAAAAGCCATAACAGCAGAGAAAAAAATCTATAGGAAGTGTGTTTGGAAACAAAGGGAACTATTCACAGTGCAAAAGGGCAGTCTAAATTTTAAGTCATCATGTGGACTTGAAGTAACTGGACCCACAATTGCAGAACTTTATTTTGATAAGTAAAAAGGTTTGTCATTACTTGTACATTTTTTCCCTTGATGGCAGGCAACCTTCATAAATTCTCTCTGTGGGCACTTATCTCATTTCGCTGAATTTAAGATGCCAAATATTGTAAGAGACACAACCAATATCTGTACCAATAAACTATGACACAGTGCTTTCTTATCACAGCAATTGTAAAAGACATTCCAGTTTCAGAGCTGATAAAATGTGAGCAAAATGCGCATGTCAGCATTGATGAAATATGGAAATTGATGAAAATAGACAAAAAACTAAATGATTAAACACATGGTATTAGTTAACTTCCAGAGGAAATAAAGCCATGACTTTTCAAACTTTTGAAAAAAATAATTAAAATAATAAAATTCACTGAAACAGCTTGACCAGTATTTGACAAGATGTTTCTGGAACCATAAAAGTGTTAATTAAGTTATTTTAAAACCCACCATGAGGGTCATTATCTCAGACTCTGTAAAGTGAGATGTTAACTTATAGCAAACTGATAAGTTGCAAATTATTTTTGTCTGGGAGCATAGAAATTAATTCTCTTTAGAAGAAAAGAAAACCTCAAAGGTTGTAGTTTTATTGCCCTATAAAGACATTAGCCAGTTTTGTATCTAACTTTGCAGTTTTATTCCAGCACCTTTTCTTTTGTCAGAGAGATATTGCACCAGACGCTTGTTAAAAACAGCAAGAAGACTTCATTCAATACTAATGCAAAAGTTAGATATTGAACTCAGCTCCGTTGAAACCAAAGTCACGGAAGCTTTTAAGCATTGGAGTGAGTTAGTGAAAGAGAGACATTCAGGGGAAGGTTGGTTAATGTGCTAGGCTATCTGTGTTTGCTAATCGGTGCTTATCAGTCAGACTCCTATCCTGTTGCAGAGACTTGCAGATAGGGATGCTATCCTTCTTGATGATTACATTTCAAAAAGATAGCTCCTAGTGCTTGAGAAAGATATCCCTGACTTGTAGAAGATTGACATCTCAAAGGGGCAGAGAAGAAATTTACAATTGCAAGTTTCCTAAAGTAACTGCTCTAAGAAAAGGAAAGTGGGAGGTGGGAATGCTATAAGCAGGAAGAAACCTGTCTAAACATTAGTCAAGCTAAGGGAAATGCTAAGGCCATCTTAGTCAATATCACTGATGATACATACCAGTTTCTGGTATTCTTTTAGAACCAACTGTCATCCTTCTGGTTCTCTCTAAACCATCAACATGTGTTCACTGCATATTTGTATGAAGTTAATATTTTTACATATTTGAAAATTATATTGTGACTTTTTTCTCCTATGATAGTTGATAGAACAAGCAGGAATCAAAGACACTGAAAACAGAAAACTAAACAAAGCATATAGCAACAAAAAGACACATTAAAACAGAAATTTAGAAAGGTCAAAAAATCATTTCTAGAATCTGACTAATGAGACAGCATGGGGAAGGCTAATGGAGTAAGGAGAAGAATAAATGGAAATAATTGTCTTGGGAATGTGAACATTAACATAATGGAGAGCAATGAATAAGAAGCATGACAATGTTAAGTATTTTATGTCATTGTCCCAAGAGGCACTCAGTTGAGAAATTACACCACACACACACACACAAAAAAAACATTTCAAATCATAATAAATATATGTGATACCAAAATAATGAGTGAGTCAGAAGAATCAGACAATAAACAATTTATTGCTACCTCTTAAGTAACTTCTAATCCTCTTCTAAATTTTCTTTGTAAATTCAAAAGTTAACTTGAATTCTGATTCTCACATAATGAAGCTTGCAGCATTTATTCCTGCATTGCCAGGAGAAATATTTATCTTAATCAATTTAAATCTTTTCCAGTCATCCCTATTTATTTAAATATACAAAAGTCATTGTCTTTGATGTTACTCTAAGTTTATTTTTTCATTGAGAAAATCAACTGAAAAATCTAATTTCCATTTCCTCAATTATTATTTTTCCCCATGAACTTTCTAGGACTATACAAATGATCGCAGTAAAATGGAGTATGGTAAATTGCCTTCTAAGGGATTCTTCACAATTAGAAATCGCCAAAAGTAGAGATGAAAGCAATATACAATGGTTTTAAATTAGCTCATGGATGATGTTGCATAAAGATTTTTGCTTTGCCTACTTCTGTCTCATCATTATTTTTACCAAGTTCTGAGTATAAAAAACTTTTTATACATAATAGGCACTCAATAAGTTTAAACTTTTAAAAGCAACTACCTGCTTTATTTCTAATCTAAATGTAGTCAGTAGGAATCAAACACTAAAGAATTTTGCAGAGTTGCATTACAATGTGTAGTCTTAAAATTCCTGTAATAGAGCCATCTCAGGAACCGGGCTTTCCAATCATTGTTTTCAGGGATAATAGTATCTGCAGGTCAATGCAGTCAGCACTACCCAATAGAACTTTGTGTAATGAAGGAAATAGTCTTCATCTGTGCTGTCCAGTACTGTAGCAAGTAGACACATGTGGCTATTAAATACTTGAGATGTTGCTAGTATAACTAAAGGAGTTTTTTATTTTTTTATTATTTTTTTAATGCTTATTTATTTTTGAGAGAGAGAGAGAGTGCAATTGGGGGATGGCAAAGATGCAGGAAGACCCAGAACCCGAAGCAGGCTCCAGGCTCTGAGCTGTGAGCACAGAGCCCAACATGGGGCCCGAGCTCATGAGCTGTGAGATCGTGACCTGAGCAGACGTCGGATGCTTAACTGACCGAGCCACCCAGGCGCCCCTGAATTTTTATTTTTATTTCGTTTAAATTACTTTTTTAAAGTTACTTTACTTTTAAAAATTTTTTCTTTAATGTTTATTTATTTTCGAGAGAGAGAGAGCCGGAGCAGGAGAGGGGCAGAGAGAGAGGGGGACAGAAGATCCAAAGAGGGCTCTGTGTTGACAGTAGAGAGCCGGATGCGGGGCTTGAACTCACAAATTTGAGATTATGACCTCAGCCAAAGTCGGACACTCACCAACTGTGAGCCACCCAGGCACCTGTCACATAAGTTAATTTAAATAGCCATATGTTGTAGTACACCTGGGTGGCTTATTCGGTTAAGCAACTGACTTGGGCTCAGGTCATGATCTAACAGTCCATGAGTTCGAGCCTTGCATTGGGCTCTGTGCTGACAGCTCAGAGCCTGAAGCCTGCCTCAGAATCTGTGTCTCCCTCTCTCTCTGCCCCTCCCCTGCTCATGCTCTGTCTTTTTCTCTGTCTCTCTCTCAAAAATGAATAAACATTAAAAATATCTATAGTGGCTACCATGCTGAAGAACACAATTTTCTTTGATATGTTCTTCAAGAATAAAAAAAATGTGGAAATTTTTTTCTTTAAAAAATAACAACTTTGTTTAACCTAGTAGTTCCCAAATTTAGTTGAACAAAGAATCTTTTTACATCTGAGTAAAACATTAAGCATGCTTCTTTTGAAATCAAAAATAAAAAGCAGTAACATCTTTAGGGCCATTTACACATTATTCCTTATTTTATTTGTTCGCTCATTTATGTATTCACTCAACTAACATCTGTTGGGCTATGTACTGGGCACTATTGAGGTACAGTCTGATTCATTCCTTAAGCTTTTTCCAATGGGAGAGACAGATTAGTCAAGAAGTAGTCCACACAGTCTGGCAAGTTACAAGAAACACAGAGGGTTATGGGAACACAGAGCTGGACAGGCATACCTCAAAGATACTGTGAGTTCCTCCAGAGTACACAATAAAGCTGATCCTGCAATAAAGTGAGTTAAATGAATATGTTGATTTCCCATTGCATATAAAAGTGATGTATATACTATACTGTAGCCTCTTAAGTGTATCATAGTGCAACGTACATACCTTAATTAAAATACTTTAATGCTTAGAAATGGTAGCCACTATGTGAGCTTTCAGTGAGTCATAATCCCTGATCACAGATGACCATAACAAATATAATAATAATGAAAAAGTTAGAAATACTGCAAGAATTCCCAAAATGTGACCTGGAGATGCCAAATGAGGAGATGCCGTTGGAAAAAGGGTGCCCGTAGACTTGCTAGATGTGAGGTTGCCACAAACCTTCAAATTGTAAAGAATGTACTACCTGTCAAGTGCAATAAATTGATGCATAATAAAACGAGGTGTGCCTGTAATCAAGGTTTGTCATGGAGAACTTGCCGCCACTGGGAGACTGGAGGACAAGCAGGCCATAGTCTAGTGAAAAAGAGGCATTTTTTATTTTTTATTTCCCTGACTCCCCTTCCAAGAGTTTGTTGCTTAACCTGTCTTATTTAAGCTAAAGCCTTGTATCGTGAGCTATGCTCCAATCCTGTGGGTTCCTTTCTTATACCCTTAAGTCACAGGGATTAGTCCACTTCACCAGGTTGGTTTGAGAATAACATTTCCCTACATATTTCTGCTTCCTTTCTGCCATTTCCTGTATCCAAACCCCTTAACAGTCCATCACACACCAAAGAAGCTTACATTTTTGTGTATTATCTATAGTGTTCTCAAAATAACCCTCAAAATTTCGACCTGAGAATGGGGACAGGCCTTCTATCTTTCAGTTCTCAGTAAAACACAGATATACACACACACACACACACACACACACACACACAAGCACTTTCACATTGTCTATTCCCAATTTCAGCAAACTTCCAACTGATTTCCTTGCATTCTCTTCCCCCCCATTCCATTCTCACCAATATAAGGGAGGTTCTAAAATGTAAATCTCATTAAGCCCCTCCCCAGATTAAATTCTTCAAGAATTCTCTGAATTTCTTTCAAGAGAAACTCCATAGCCATTAGTTTGAAGTTCCCTCTAAGGTGTCTTGCAAGTTTACTCCTCTAACCTAAAGAACTAAACATCCTCGAGCAGTTCGTAAAGCACTAGTAAACACCTAATCAGTGTTAGCAGTTATTTGAGGATATGGTTCTCTGTCCAAAAAGCCTAAAAAGGTAGCATTCTGTAAGATTAGGGAAGCAACAATAAGTACAGTGAATGTACAAAAGAAAAACAAGTCCTAGCAATGTTACTAAGAACTCACCACTCCTAGCAACACTGATCTATTCCTCTCATTCTGTCCTCAGCCTACATACTTGCCAGTTACAAAAGGTGAAGTTCACCTATCCATATCAAAACTTTCCTTTTTTCACCTATCAGTGTATACTTAAAACCTTCTTGCAGATCCTCTTTTATCCTAAAAAATAAATACAACAACAAAAAAAAAAAACAAAAGAAAACAAAAAATGTGTTGGGAAACAGTTCTATAAATATTTTTAAGAAACAGGTACTGTAAGAATGATTGCAATTTTACCAACTTATTTTATTTTATTAACAGAGACAGTACAGGTTATTTATCACAAACCCAGATCTAGCAAAGGATACAGGATTCATTCCATTGAGTGCCATTAATTAGGGTCACTTTCCCCAAAAAACTACCAGGATAACACATTGATCAAGCAAAGCTGAGTTCATTACTTAGTGTGGTAAAGAAGGCCAAGACTTAGTAGATTCTCAGAAGATAGAGGTTGAGAGCAGACCTATATATGGGGTTTGGGGGGTTCTGGGTTCAAGTAGATTAAAGCATGTCTTTGAATGCAGAGATCGGATTGAAATTAGGCAAAATCCAAGATATAATAGGGAAGGATTGGTAGACCCAGTGAGTCCAGGGTTTTGAAGTAAGTCTTGTTGAGTAAAAAGGTGTAGTTAAGAGAGTTCATCCAGTTGAACAATCTATTGTCCAAGAAAATGGGGCGGGGCTTCCCAGATAAACAATACTGTCTTGAGACAGAGCTGATTGATCACTATATTGTTTAGATAAATGTATTCTCAGGATTTTCCTGAAGCCACCAATGAAGCTGTGTATTATTAGTTTACAGCATTATCTCTGGAAAAAGATTTCTTGGAAGAATAAAGTCATACTGATATAGGGGCCTTGGAAATTAAACTATCTGGGTGTCAACCTCTTTGAGTTTCCTAAGTTGTAAGATGAGGATGTCATTCGTACCTTTTTCTTCCGGTTTTGAGAACTGAGTGAAATAATGTGTATAACGTCCTTAGTGGAATGTCTGTCACTTAGTAAAAGTTCTATGGCTGTAAAAAAGCTTCTTTTCTAAATTAATTATTCCTAATGTAGCAATTCATTGTTTTAGTCACTCATTCTAAAATATCCACTAAAATACTATATGATGTGTGCATTGCTGTGTGTTAGGGGCACAGAGATGAAAGGTCCATGCACTCAAATAACTTTTATACTTAAATAGACATGTTACTGTGTGGCATGGATAGTGTTCTAGGAAAGATAGGAATGACATGCCAAGGCAGCCCAGGAGATTTAGAAAGGTGTAAAAAACCTGTCCTAGTGAAGTTGATGTTTGACCCGATCCTTAAAAGATGAGTAGTAATCCATGAGACAGCCAAGAATCAAAAGGTCATTCCAGGTTAAGTGAAATGTATATACAAAGGCTGGAAGCTATTATTTCCCATGCTGAGCTCCAGATGTGAGGAAAAAGTGTGATTCCAGATAAAAGTTCAGATGGAGCAGAAGGAGATTTATCTGTATAAAAGAGTATAATAAATAGTAGAATTCAAGAGATAATAATTTATGTTTTCAATAAAGGTAAGTTGATTGCAACTGGAGGGTCAGGGGTTTTTTATATCGAGGTAAGGAATTAGGCTTCTATCTTACATAGTCTAGTGTTTATCACATATGTTTATACCCTAGAGTGACTTGGAAGGCCTTTTATAATTGCCCAGGACTTGTTCCAACCTCCCAGAGACTGATTTCATTTACCTGGTATGGAACCTAGGAATCTGTACTTTTTCGTGTGTTTATGTTTTGCTGGTTCAATGCTCTCCTAGTGACTCTAATGTAGAGGCAGCGCAGCGATGAGGTTTTTGGGGTGATAGTGGGGTTAGTGGGGTCAGGAGCCGATGACCAGGAAAGAATTCTTGAAGACATCTTTGGTGCAAAAAGTTGATTTTATTGAAACCTGGGGACAGGACCTGTGGGCAGAAAGAGCTGCCCTGGGATCAAGAGGAGAGACCCTTATAAGCTATGGAGTTGTGGGAGATAAAGTCCTGGCGGAAGTTTCCAGTGGGTTCTCATATGCTAAAGAAGACTCACAGGATACTGGAGGCCTAGCTATTGTCAAGCTCAGGTGGTTTTCCCTCTAGCAAAACATTAACAATAAGACAGTAGGAGTTCCTGGAGAAACATTTTACTGTGCCAGTCTCAAGTATTTGTCAATGGCTGCAGATTGAAGGAAATTTAGTTCTATCTGCCATTTCCTTCTGCCTTTGTTTCCCACAACAGGCAGGACAGAAAACTTCCTGAAGAAAAGGATTACAACCCAAGAGTAATAGTCAGAAGCTCAATATTAGTCACTGAGGCAGAGGCCTTAAGGTCCATGCACATAATGCTGGGAACAAGGAGTCAAGAGAGGTTTGCTAGAGGAGCCATCCCATGATAAAGCATTTATATCAGAAGGAGTATAACATGGGGCAGAGTAAATTGGCACTTATTCCTGCTAATCTGGAGCTTGGTTTCAAAGAAGAAAAGGAATGAGGCTCTTCAGATATTCCCAGTGATATTTGTATCATAGGTTAACACTGAGGTAGTAGACGTGGGATGAGATGCACTCAAAAAGAGAAGTAAATGTTAGAATAACGTAAAGTCCTGGAATAAAGGAGGGTGGGGGGAGAGGGGGAGAGAGAGAGAGAGAAGGAGGAAGAGAGAGAAAGAGAGAGAAAGAGAGTGCTCTGTCAAGGAAAAATCCAAGGGTTGTAGTTATAGGGGCAGGAGTAGCAGGTATGGAGATGAAGATAAAGAAAACAAATTTTGGAAGGACTGAGTGTAAGAGGATTCCTATTTGAAAAGTGGATTCCTATTTGAATAAATCATGACTACTTCCCTGGCATTACTTTGCTTCAGGCATGACTGTGTGGTCCCTTATTTCTCTGACCTTCTTCAACAGCCTGCCTTCTCTCCTCTTTTCTGGGTAATCCCATTGCCCTCAGGGCATTCTCTGACTGCCTTCTCAGTTCCCAAGTATTTGCTCTACCCTTCTAAATGTGCTTTTTTGCTACAGTAGATCTTTTTTATTTTTGAATTAAGAAATGTGCTATAGTCAGCATCCCTGAGCCACAGAAAATGACAGTATTCATGAACTGCTGATGATGAACATGAAAAAAGTCAAACCTGGTCAGTTTCCTAGATGACCTCAAGGTCAAAAAAGCTTCCCTCCAGTACCATTGCCAAAGGTCCTGGGTCACATGAAAAATGAAGATTAAAGGCAGACAGAAAGCCTAAGAGTGTTTTTATTTGTGATATTGAATTATAAAGTGAGAATAATAACTAGGCAGGATCAATTACTGTGTTTTCTTTGGAACTAAATCATAATTTTAGAAATTTTCTAATTCTTCCCAAATATTTTGGGATCTTGTGTCACAATTGCTGAAATCCTGAGTACAGGTTTAGGAGAATAACACGGCTGACAGCTTTTTACTGGTGTCAAGGAAAATGCTAGAAAATATGCAAAATGACTGTCAAAGACAGCAGTGTTAACATGACAGTGAAAGCAAGTTTCTTTTTTTTTCATCCCGCAGAGGTCAGGAGATCAATGTTTTCTAGTAATTCATCTAGGAAATTAGCCACCTTTGGCTTTTAAAATGTTCATCAGAGGTACTTAGTTCATGAATGCTGTCATTTTCTTATTTTATTTTATTTTGAAGAATATTATTCGTAGATAATTATTTACTAGAAAATATTTTTGTACATAATGGCTTGTTTAGGATAGCATCTACTGATGCATGACAGAAGGATAAAAATTGTTGTAGCTGTGACAGCAGTTTGAATCAGAAAGAAAAACCTTAAGAAGCTTCATAAAATTTACCAAAATTTATGCTTCTGATTCCATGCTATATATTTGTTGATTTGTTGCATTCCCTGAGGGATCAGTAGTGAATATTTAAGTAAAAGAGGACATGATTGCACATTAAATACAATATGTCTGCTGGGAACATAGAGAATTTTTTTCAACCCTAGGAGCATTCCCGTCTGTATGCCTGTGTGTGTGTGTGTGTGTGTGTGTGTGTGTGTGTCTGTCCTTGTGTGAATTTATCCAATAATAAAGATATCGCCTTCCATCTGCATGACATGGTAACGATTTTTCACTTCCCTTCTCTATTCTCTCTTTTCTATCTCCCACGAATCCTGTGAGGTAACAATAATGTATACGATACTTTTTTTTACATGTGAAATATTTTTTCTCATTGATTACTTTGTGACTGCATTTTGCTTAACATTTCACTTCCATATTCTTTCTTTCTTTCTTTCTTTCTTTTTAATTTTCTATTTTAATTGTTACCATAATCTTATGAGAAAGGTTCAATGTTAGTTCTCATTTTTTGAAAAATGGAAACACATTGATTGGGCCAAAATTCATGGCCCACCTTGACACAGATCTGTCCTTATTTGTCTGATAATAAAAACTTTGCATTCAGGAAAGGGCTAGTTTTATATTTTTAATGTTTATTTGAGAGAGAGACAGACAGACAGACAGACAGAGAGAGAGAGAGAACAAACGGGAGGAACAGAGAGAGAGGGAGACAGAGTGGGCTCCATGCTGACAGCAGAGAGCTTGATGTGCAGCTCAAACTCAGGTCCAGTGAGATCACAACCTGAGCCAAAGTCTGATGCTTAACCAACTGAGCCACACAGGTGCCCCAGGAAAGGGCAAGTTTTACAGGTAGGACTGAACAATCCTCCTGCCCCCACAAAACACCCACCTTTGTGAAATAGCCACCTTTCCCCTTCCTGAAGAACAAGATGTTGCCAAATGGAGTCCTTATGTTGGGTGAAATATATACAGTACTCTCAACCAAACCCTTTGACTTGAGGTATTTTATTTGAGACAACAAGCTCAAGAAGTAATACTATCTCCATGTAAATAATGAGAAAAAGAGGCTCAAACAGTATAAATGACCTAGCAACTAGCAGTCAGCTATTTGAAATAGTACTGATACTTCTTAGCTTAGCACTTGTGCTTGATTCATAGAAAGCGTTCAGTAAATATCAGAACTTTAATTCCCAATTTATATAGGAACATCATGTAACCACTACAAGAATCTTGGTTTCTTTTTTTTTTTTTTTAAATCTGTGTACTCTTATATTCCAGGAGAGGTGTGCTTTTTTTTTTCCTGTTGTTTTTTTTATAGCTGAATATTACCAGGAAGAGATTACTTGTCTAATGTGAACCACACAGGCATCTCACTAATGTGGGAAAGCACACCATAATATAGGATTCAAGAGCCAGTAGTCCTCCGTGTTGTTCATTATTTGGAAAGAAGCAAAACAAAACGTTCCACATTAATTTGATGCGGTATTTTCCCTTGTTTCTATTAGTATAAATCTGTCTATCTCTAATAATTATTGGTGGACATAAAATAAAAGGGAATTATTGCCAAATAACAATACATAGAGTTCAATGTTTGTTTTATTTCTAAAGATGCCTGTGAAACTTGTATAACCAATTGGCAGGCTAAAAGAATAACCTTATGTAAATGCAGAATGTAATTACCATTTTCACAAATTTGGTACATGTTGGAAATGTCATTTCAATCAGGGCTAATCATAATATGACAGGAATAACTGTGATACCATAAGTGATAATGTTATGCTGCTCACTTTTTCTAAATTTGGTGGCAAAATATGCAAAGATAAAATTCTCAAAGAGCCAGTAAAACATGTTCAAGATTTTTGCCACTTTTAAAAGTATTTTCAGGGAAATAGTCATCATTACAGAGCAACCAGTATTTTGATAACTCATTTGTTTTTAGTTTAATCCCTTCTTAGAATTTATGTCATCTTGTAAGGCAAATGAAAAAGAGTATGAACTTTTAAGTGGCAATAAAATACTTTGTTACATTTTTCCATATATATAGATTTAAATATTAGTTTTATAAATGTTACCGCTTTCATTTTTTCGGCAAGTATGCTTCTTATTGATAATGAGTAAAATACTTAACACCCAACTAAGGACTTCAGCATATAGCTCAGTGGCTCCTATTCACATTATGAACTTGGCCTGAATGCCATTTTGATGCTATCTCATTTTCTGGCTCCTGATGAAGAAACAGGTTAATGGAAACATTATTAATCTCATTACTGATTTTAATAGGTCTCATGAAATTTATGAGGTTTTTTTATTTAAATCCATTAATATGAGTCTTCTAATGTAGTTTTCTAGGGGCTAATCAACAAATGCTTTCTTAAAAGTACCCTTCCACTAGGAGGTTTCAACGTTTTTTATTTATTTTTGAGAGAGAGAGAGCGACACAGAGCGTGAGCATGGGAGGGTCAGAGAGAGAGGGAGACACAGAATCAGAAGCAGGCTCCAGGCTCTGAGCTGTCAGCAGAGAGCGTGACGCGGGGCTCGAACCCAGGAGCTGTGAGATCATGACCTGAGCTGAAGTCTGCCGCTTAACCGACTAAGCCACCCAGGCGCCCCTAAGAGGTTTCAATAAAGAGAAAAAAACGTGTATACAGCCCTAGGACTGGGGACAACAGGAATGTGTGGCCGAGGGGGAGGCTGCAGAAAAAAGGAATAGGCACGGTTTGTTCGTTTGTTTGGGTTTTGGTGTGGAGTACAGCAGAATAGTGACACAGGACATAAATAAAATGTGTTTGCTTTGAATACCTTCAACAGGGGATCTGAAGCTGTGGTAAGGACCTCAAACCTGTATTCACAGACCCGTATGGAATTCACAGTTTACCCAAAGTCCTGAAATTGGATCACATTTTATGTGTTTATATTATTTTTTATGAAGAAAGAATAAACAACTTTTATCAGATTTTCCTAGACATATAAAACTGACAGATTCTAGATCGCTGCTTTCTATGTTAATAATATTCAGGTCCAACTGGAAAAAGACACATTCCTAGAAATAAAGGAATATCATAAAGACCTTACTCTATTTCACTTTGATTTCTATAGGAAATCGCTTAAAAGAATCTTGACCAAAATATAATCCAAAATAGCATTATGAGAATTAAAATGATATTTTTTGCTTAAATTTAAGATTAAAACATACATTTGAGCATGTTTAAGGCCTAAGAGACGGAAATACGAAATCAGTATGATCTACGTTATGTTCAGAAACTCATTATCATCATCAAACATTTTAGACGAATTCCTATTTTTGTAAAAATTGAGTTGAATATGGTTTTCCTGACTAAAACTGCATCATCTCTACAAATACAATCATACTGGCCTTATGCATGATGACTTTTCTCAAATATTAGTTTAAAGTAGCAAGGTTCTAAGGTTTTCTAATAACAATGTGAAAGACAAGAGTTCCTAAGAGGTTTTGATTATACTCAGGAAGTGGCGAATTTAGGAGAGTGATAAAGGCTAAGATAAAGATCATCCACATTCCTTTGACCAATACATGCTATCATTGACACAAAATACAGTGTATTTCTAAACACAAAAGAGAATACAGAAAATTTTGCCCACAGCCAGGAAGAGAATGTCTTCTTTTCCGAAGTGGTTTGGGAAGTGTGATAGAAGTATTGTGAGGTGGATTCCATGTTGTTTCTCAACAGGGCCATCAGTAGGAACTTTCCTCTTGCTGGAGGGCTGACATCACTTTGAAGCAGTTTACAGTTGATAAAACATAACCTTTACTTTAAATAAATGAGCCTGTTCCAGTAAATACAGGTACAGGAGCAGCTGTTAATGCATCATAATGACTACTTTATAGTTTTGAAAAATATGAACATGCATGTGAGAGTATATAGGATGTGTGTGTGTGTGTGTGTGTGTGTGTGTGTGTTTGTGGAGAGTCATGCAGTGATATTTTCTTTTAACACATATAACTTAGAATCATCAAAAAGAGATTTGTTTTTTAAAGGGAAGTTAGATTATATCACTTTTCTACTTATGGAAAGAGTAGTGCATTCAGACAATAATTCTCTAAATTTGGGCTTGATTTAATACCCCAGAATCCCCTATAGGATTTATGTGCACGTTTCATGGAAAGTCATAGAAAAGATATTTATGTGAATTATAGGAAGTATCTGTCCCTACAAATAGAATGAACAAATATAAAGCACAGGTATAAATCAAAATATAAACAGTATAAGTCAATTTAATTATTTATTGTTAAATAAGGCTTTCTTATTAATGTTCCAACCTTTAAAATTGTTTTCTGAATGATATTCCTTGTTGTGAGATTTAAGTCTTATAATAAAATCGATACTTGAAAAAGAACCCTTTAATTTTCCAATTATATTATGAAATAAATTTAAATAATGAGTCTTCATAACAGAAAAAAATAATAGAAGTTGAGTTTATGGAGTTACTTTTCCTGGTGTGTTTATTAATTGTAGTCTTACACAGTGGTAAGAGCTGTTTATCAATATATTACTCATTTGAGTTCTGCTCTCTTTATTATTTCCCTGAAGGACAGTTCCAAAACTTGACTACTCTTCTCAAGCCCCATATTTGCACCTTCTTCCCCCTCCTGTCCCCTTAGCCAGTATCCTGCCTGATGAGTTGCTAAACATTTGAGACGATGAATTGTATGGGTATGAATGCTCATACCTTCCCTATATCCTAATTACAAATGTATTAATGACCATGACCAACCCCATGCTTTTTTTTTCTGTCTCAATGAATGAGGGTTTTCCACTTGAGAGATTATTTCATGTGTGTCCTTGATTCTGTCTCTTCCTTTTCTCTTCAACTCTATGGTCATCTTCATCCTTTCTTCTCTAGCATGGAGCTGCCATCTCTTTTCTCTTCTCCTTTTCTAAGCCCAAATTCTCAAGGGAGTAACTCAGCTCTCTGTCTCCAGGGCCTAATCTGTTCCCTCCAAATCCACTGCAATCCAGCCTCTACCCATCACTGGGCAAAAACTGTTGTTTTTAATATGAATGATGACTTTTATATTGTAATCTGAATGAATATGTGCTAGGTAGTCCTTACTAGGTCTTTCTTTTGCACTTGACACTGTTGATTACTCTGTCTTTAAAAGTCTCACACTTGCCTCCTATGACACTGTCCTCTGTTCTCATTCTTCTGTGAACATTTGGTCAGTATTTCTCTGTGAGTTCCTCTTCCTCCACTCACCTTGTAGATATAGATGCTATCATGCTCCCATCCCAATTCCTTTATCTTCTCAGTCTACACACTCTCTTAGTGACCCAGGCCTTCTCCAGCCTTTGCTTCTCCATCTGATATTTCTATGTAGTGGTTCCACAGGCATACCAAGCTCACCATGTCCAAACTCATACTGAGTCTCGCCTCTCTTCTCCTAGCATAGCATGTTAAGGATCACCTGGATTAGAAACAAGAGAGTCATTCTTGTTCCCCTACATCGTCACTTTCCCATTAAGTCACCAAGCTTTGCACATTGTGCCAATTATTTTCTTTTATTCCATCTCCTCTCTTTCGTTCTTATTACCATACCCTGGTTCACATATTTTTCCTTTTTTTTTTTTCTTGTTTTACTTCAATAGCACGCACAGTTTCACCTAACTAAACACAACACACACACACTGTCATTTAGAAAACAATAGAATTTCTGGATTTTGAAGCATGTCATATATTTTAAAGTATAAGATTCATTTATTTCCTCATTTATTTGTATATAATCACGTGAACAATTCTGCATTGCTGCTTTACATACAGGTGGTTTTCATATAATATGCTGTTTCATATTATTATTGTTATTCAGTTATTTTAAATATGTGAAATTTGCTAGTAAGAGCTAAGCTATTCTATGTTTTTTTTTAATTTATAGAAAGATTTAATTAAATTTAAAAGTGGCTGCTATTGGTTTTTAACATTTTTATATGTAGCTCTGTGTGGAGTTTTCTTGGTTCTCCTCTCTTTTCATTTAGCATTGGCAATTCCTCCATTTAATTTATTGGTATTATGGTCACTATGCATATCCCTCAAATATTTTGATATAGACAATTAAAAAATAAAGTATGATACATGTCTCAGTCACCCAGCTGATCCTTTACAGGAGAAGAATATACATTTATTTACCATGTTTGGACCCACAGCACTTAGCATAGGATCTGTCACATAATAAGCACTAGATAAACATTTTTTTAAATTAATGAAGCTATGAGAGGTCATCCAGGAATATGCTTCCAGAAGGTATATGAAGTTTTTCACATTTTCATTCATGCACAGTCCACATTCTTCCTTATGGAGATAATTAAAATTAATTGACAAGAATTGCCACTGTCCTTTTCTCATACTTGTTTTCAGTTCTGAACTTTATTATTTTATTGTGCCATCTTTATTCTTTTTACTTACTTGAGATTTTGAAAATCAGAAACCATATAAAATCAGACATCATTTCAATGAGTTGATATATTTCACAAGGAACCATTTCTATTGTTGTGTTCCTGGCCCTTTAAGTGCTTAATTGTCTACCTATTTTCATATAAAAATATTGGTATCTCTTTGAAAACTTTGTATTTTTAGCTGTATAGAGACACCAAAGCTATTCTTTATCTTTTATTTTGTGGAATTTAAGATAGAAAGAAGTGACACCTGGTGGCATTCAAGGCATCTTGTCAATTCATTGACACTTGCCTTTGAACAAAGTGTTCTGCATCTTTGAACAAAGTGTTCTGCATCTTTTCTTATTTATGATGAATTGGTTTGTATGTAAAGGCATGTTCATAACCTTAGATCTAGTTAAGGATACTATCTCTCCAGCTCATTGGTATACCTTTCTAGAGGCTCTGTCACTTTTTGTCCAAACAGGAAGTTTCATGTTGAGTTTGGACTTAGACCCAGTATAGGCAAAGTACTTAGCAGCCACTCCACTTTCAGTGTAGACAGTTAGATAATGAATCGTACATTGGTGCTTTGTTGTTGTTGTTGTTACTTATATCTGTGTTTATCTTGTAAATATACTTTTACTAATACTTGATTAGGAGTATTGAGAATACATTGTTCTGAAGGGTCAGACCTCACTATGTCATTAAATTAACAGTCTGAAAAAGAGATAATTATTTAATTTCTGCTGTAACTATCTACACTGACTTATTTGAAGACTAATGTAGTCACCATTTGTTATACCTTGGTACTAGTAACCTTGCAGTTTTTCTTATTCTCACAAGGACCTGGCAAATAAGTGGTCTCTTACCATTTCCGTTGCCCCGTTGAAAATTCAAGGCTCATAGAATTTATGTGACTTCCCTTTTTCATATTGGGGCTGGAATGCATACCAACTTCACAGAGCTTGAGAATTTACACTCTTTCCTGTATAGCAGTGGTTTTCACTATTTTTCTGCTGCCATGTTTCCACATGGGCAACCCACTCCCATTATTTTACACACCATTTCTCCAGAAAAAGAGGAAGGTAATGCATATAATCCAAGTTCACTGTCTTTTACACTTCCTTCCCAAATCCTGCCAGTCTCAACAGCCGCTATCCTCATAAGAATTACTACATTACATAGCAGTGGTTGAATGCTGGCTCCAAAATAGAATCTCTAATAGTCAGATTTAATTCTCTGGGTACTACAGTGCTGGTATTTTTACAAGCTACCTCAGCAATTGAATGTGTAGCCAGGGTTGAAAATGTCTGCTACATATACCGTCTTCTCAAGATTTCTCTTCCATTGTACTCGATGAAATGAAAAAGACAAATAAATAAATGAAAGTTGATTTATATTGTTTACTATCAATGACAGAGATCAAATCACCTACCAGTTCTTAAATTAATACCATAACCCCCCTGGCACTTTATATTTGAAACATATATCCTTAATATAGCCTTTTACTTCTAGTCTTTGCCCTGATTCTTTTCAGCTTGTTTATTAACTCTTAGACCTTGGGCAGTTTTCTTTTAGAGGCTTTTTTTTTCTAAGTTATAAATTAAATTAAGTTGTTAGCTGGATAATGCTATTTGTTAATTATTTTTTGAATAAAGGACTTTTTACTAAAATGTGGGAAGGGGATAGAAAAGTGACTGTTAATACATATGGGGTTCCTTTGAGAGAGATGGAATGTTTTCAAATTACTTTGTGGTGATGGTTGCACAATCCTACGAATATACTAAGAACCATTTAATTATACACTTGAAATGAATGATTGATATGTTATCTGAATGACATCTCAATGATATTATTTTAAAAATGTTTATATAATTAAGATTTTGAACAAGCACCATTTGGGACATACTCAAACGCCATTCTTTAAGGGTAACTTAGTGGGTGTGATCTTTTCTTTGCTCACAGTTAATTTCATAGAGACCCCTATGGCCACTCTAACTCCTGAGTATTAACTCATTAATTAGAATGTCCAGTTCAAGGTAGTGTACAAAACTCTGAACTTGATTTAGCATTATATTATGTCCCTTCCCCAAGCTTAGGCTTCTCCAGGCAGGAAGATTACAGCAAAAAAAAAAAAAAATGTAGGCATGACAGGCATCTTTACTTTTCTTCCTTGACCTTCTCCTTTCCTGCCCTCAGCTTTCCAGCCCATTCTGACTGTTTTAGGGTCAGAGTAGGAGACGGGCAGAAAAGGGTGTTATTATAAAGAGCTTGCTGGGCTTAATCATTATTTAAACATGTGTTCCCCTCTTTCCTCTCCTCTCTTTCTTTCCCTCTCTCCTCTCTCTTTTTCCCTCTCATCCTCCCTCTCTCCCTCCTCCCCCCTCCCCACCCAACCATTTCTTGCAGTTTCATTGACCCAGGTGGATCCTTCCTTATTCTTTGTGAGGAAGACTGTGACTCTTTCCTTCTCTCCTAAAATTCTAGGCTTCATCTCCAGGTTCCTGATGCTGCGGTTCCTCTACTGCTTTACATGGCCATTGGATAGAACCTAAGTCATTCCCATGTTGATCATTTTCTGTGTGTTCCAACCTTAGGAAGACCATATAATTTATTGTCCAAACTGAGACAGTATTGTGAGTGAAATGGAACACTATTAATAATTGCAGTGGAACAGTGGACCTGAGATGGGACTGTTCTGGGCTGATAAGTTTTACAGAGACCAGTGCATAGAAAAACACTCACACATCCTTCACCCCCAGAGTTTTGGAACACAGTCTCATCTATCCTCCCGTGGCAGCTGCTTTGCTCCTGTCAGGTGTGAGGTGAACTCCATTATTTTATTTCTCCCAACTTCAAAGAAAACATTCCATAGATTTTTGAGTGGGTCCCATAAAGATGGAGATGAGGGGTCATAATCCCCAGTCCTTCCCCTAAAAGGCAGACAACAGCTCTTTCTAAAGAAGTATCTGCACAAAATCTTACCTCTGTGCTTTTGTAAACCATTTATAATGTGAAAGTCAGCAGAATGCAAGAGCGAGGAGCAGATGCTTCCCCATTTCCTTTGAAAATCTCTATTTAGTGATTTTTAACTCACACTAGTATTTCACATCTGTTGTAACTCAGTGTCTAGTTCCAACTTCAATTTTAACATCTTGTTTCATATATATTCTTTTTTTGTCCACACGAATGTGCGAGCTATTTTGGAAATGTTATGTCAAAAGAGGTTATTCGGTGGTGAAGTGTGGCACAGGCTTTGACATCAGAAAACCAAGGTCATTAGATATATGACTTTGGGAAAGTGACTTGACTTCCTGAAGCCTTAACTTTGTCCTCCGTAAAATGAGGATAATAATAGAGCCTACCTCATAGGGCTATCACCATAATCTTAAGACATTACATATGTGAAGAAATTAACACAGGACTTATGGTCTGGCGTGCAATAAGTTAACTGTTATTACTATACTTATTCAGATCTTTATTAAACAATTAGTAGAATAAAAAAAGAAAAACATTAAACCAAACAGTATGAAATGCCATAAGTTATTTTTCAGGATACCATTCTAAGGTCTTTACAAGCAGGACATAGAGTTGAGAATCCCTCAGGCCACAAAATCACAAGAATATCTGCATAGCTCCAAAGGATAAACCTGGCTTATAAAGGTGCTCAATTAATATTGAATGAATGAAATTATATACCTCTTCACTTTAGCTATTAGGTAACTTCCCCAAGTATATTAAACCATGATATTACTCTCTTCGATTCCTAAGGCTGCTGTAACAAATAACTACAAGCTTGGTGCCTTAAAACACAGAAATTTATTCTATCATAGACCTGGAAATTCTGAGTCTGAAATCTGGCAGGGCCAGAGCTTATCAGAGGACATAAGCCAAACAGACTGCTTGATTTTATGTAGTATTTTAAACCGATAGACTAAGCTTGAGGTCTAGTTGGCTCCCTTCACTTTTTAGAGAGCAAAGGACAAGGACTTTGTGACATCTGTTTTTCTTCTTTATTTTTACCCTCTATATGGAAGTGTATTTAAATTATAGATGTTGAGTTTATTAGAAAAGTGTCAATGGTGATTTAGCTTTTAAAAAATGTCAATTAATTAGAAGGCTATATAATTTTTAAGTATCCTTGATTCTGTTGTGTTTAAAGATACACATGTGTAAATAATCCATTTAAAACTGGGCAGAAGACATGAACAGATATTTCTCCAAAGAAGACATCCAGATGGCCAGTAGACATATGAAAGGATGCTGAGCCTCACTCATCATCAGGGAAATACAAATCAAAATCGCAATGAGATATCACCTCCAACATGTCAGGAAGGCTAAAATTAACAACACAAGATACAGCAGGGGTCAATGAGGATGTGGAGAAGAAGGAACATCATACACTCTTGGTGGGAATGCAAACTGGTGCAGCCACTGTGGAAAACGTATGGAGGTTCTTCAGAAAGCTAAAAATAGAACTACCTTACAATCCAGCAATCACACTACTAGATACTCAAAGAATACAAGAATGTTAATTCAAAGAGATGTATATACTCCTATATTTATAGCAATATTATTTACCGTAGCCAAGCTATGGAAGCAGCCTAAGTGCCTATTGATTGATGAATGGATAAAGAACATGTAGTATATATACACAATGAAATATTATTAGGCCATTAAAAGGAATGAAATATGGCTATTTACACTGACATGGATGGAAGACAAATAAGTCAGAAAAACAAATACCATGTGTTGACTCATATGTGGAATTTAAGAAACAAACATGCAAAGGAAAAAAAAAATAAGAGAGACAAAGCAAGAAAAAGACTTTTTATTGTAGAGAACAATCTGATGGTTACCAGAGGAGATGGCAGTAGGAAGCGGTGGTGGGGGAGATGGGTTAAATAGGTGACGGGGATTAAGGAGTGCACTTGTCATGATGACCACAGGATGATGTATGGAACTGTTGAATTAATATACTGCATACCTGAAACTAATATAATGTTGTATGTTAATTAACTGGAATTAAAATAAAAACTTAAAAAAAGATACACATGTGTATGTAAATAGTTCCAAAAGTATATGAAAGCTACAGACTTTTTGCCTGTTTATGAAAATATATTTGAATTACATCTTTTTTTTTTTTTTCATAAACCTGACCTCCATACCCAATTACCTGTATTAAATATTTATATACCAGGAAGGTCTCCTGGGTGGCTTAGTCAGTTAAGCATTCGAGTTCGGCCCAGGTCATGATCTCACAGTTCATGGGTTCGAGCCCTGAGTACCGTGTGGGGCTCTGTGCTGACAGCCTGGAGCCTGGAGCTTGCTTCAAATTCTTTGTCTCCCTCTCTCTCTACCCCTCCCCCATTCATGCTCGCTCTCTCGCTCGCTCTCTCACTCTTACTCTCTCTCTCTCAAAAATAAATAAATGTTAAACAAAATATTTTAATTTATATACTAGGTGCTTGGGTGGCTCATTCAGTTAAGCATCCGACTTTGACTCAGGTCATGATCTCAGAGTTCGTGAGTTTGAGCCCTGCATGGAGCTCACTTCTGTCATTGTAGAGCCTGCATCGAATCCTCTATCCCCCTCTCTCTCGGTCCCTCCTCCACTGCACTCTCTTTCTCAAAAATAAATACACATTTTAAAAAAATGTATATACCTAAATCATTCTGCTTTTTGGCTTTATTTGTGAATAACTTTGTTTTCTTTTGTTTTGAAAGATATCCACAACAATATCCGTAGTTCGAAATGTAAAATGCTAAGTCCAAGCATATAGTTTTATTATAAAATGGTTTGGGAAATTTTATTGTATTACCTTAAAACATTAATGAGAAGTTTTGTCTAGGTTTAAAAATATGTGGGTGTAAATACTTATATACATTTTTAATGTTTCTATCAGAATATAGACTAGCATATTTTTTGAAGTTTAAAATTCACTTAAATCTTATAAATCTTAAAATTTAAGCTGACTGTGGATTATTTTACCTAAAGCATTGTCAATAAAATAAAAAGAGCATGTATTTATAAAATGACTTATTTACAAAGGAGAAATTATTAGTATTCTCAGCGTTAAATGAAAATCAGTGGCAGTAAGGATATATAGTACTGGCTGAAAGAAATGCTTTGCAGTTCATGACCCTTGAATTTATGCTCATTACATGTGTGACCTTGGACAAGTACCTTAACCTCACTTATCCTCAGTGTCCTCATCTGAAACATGGGAGCTTTGAGAATGATATGTGTATTATAGGATTTTTTTCAGAATTAAATAAGATGCTACACACATCAGGCTTAAAAATTTATCATGGTGCCTGATAAATAATTTATAGATATTAATTGTTTTAATTACTATACCTCATACCAAAATTAGTTTTTTAAACATTTACTGATATGCTGCTTTCTCTGGATTGAGGTTCTTAAGGACAGAGAGACCATATCTTAATATCTTAATAATTTTATTTCGGCTTCACTGGTTAGCATGATTTCTTTCCTTAAAGGCTTGAATAAATAAGTCATTGAGTGAATGAATAAATTGTTGGCTGAGTTAACTATAAAGTACATGAGTGTGTGAGAGGCATATGAATGTAACTTCTTTAGGAGATGTTTACTTCTAGTATTGAATGGGATGGATATATATATATATATATATAATATTTGGCTCATATATGGGTAAGAGAGAGAGAGAAAGCAAGAAACAGACTTTATATATATATATATATATATATATATATATATATATGCGCCAAATGCATATAAACATAGAATGTTATATTTAATCATTAGTGTAAAAGTGTTGAACTATGAGTTTTGATCTTTACATTTCTAGGAAGGTTCTGTAGATATTATTAAAAGTTTGTTTGGCAAGGTTGTTAAATATTTGCTTTTAATTTTAGACAATATGCTTACAAGAAAAGCTTGTGTTATTATTTAAAGTACTGCTTTTTCAAATACATTTTCTGAATTATAACTCTCTGAGGAACTGGTGACAGAAATATAACGTAAAATAGTCCAAAAGAAATATATTGACTTAGTAACTGAACGCTCCAGTTGTCAGACAGTCGCTGTCACTACAGATACAGCTGAATGCAGGTCAGTTAATGTTACCAGTACTTGGTCTCTCTTCTTCTCCTCTTCCTCTCCCTGTACCTGTCTCTGTCCCTTTCTCCATTTTCTCCCATCTCTTAACTGTTCTCTCTCCTGTGTGCCAGTGTTGGCTATATTCTTAGTCAGCCTGTGTCCTTCTGGTGACTAAAATGGCCCCTAATAGCCTCAGGCTTAGATAATCCCTGGTGCCCGCCCTCCCTTCCCCCATTTCAGAAAGCTATAGGTTTTTGTTTTTTCTGGCTTTGATGGTATGCATCGATTATATGCCAATGCTTGGACCAACCCTAGTGGCCAAGGAGATGTAGTACTCTGATTGATCAGTTTTGGGTCAAAAGTCTGCCCCACAACAGGGATAGGATCAAGCACCTGAACCATATGGACTGAGAACCATGGTCCGTTCTCCCAAGCACATACTGGACAAATGCAAACATAGACACACACATGCCCACACGCAGTTAAATACCACATCTCACTATGGTAATAACCTTGTGAGCAAGACTGGACAAGTCTTTTATAAGAGATGCAGCTTGGCATAATGGAAAGATACAGGGAGCAGGTCATTTTGACTCCTTTCCCTTTTGACTATGTGCTGTTAGCCAAATTACATAATTTTCTGAGTTTCCATTCCCTCACTTTTAACTGGGGATAATATACAAGATTATCATGAAGAGTAAATGATAGTCAAGAAGAATGTAATCTTGTATTTAGCACATAGTAGACCTTCATATATACACACACACACATACATATATACATACATACCTATATATATATTAGGTGTATCATAACTTACCCTTTTAAAAATTTGAGGATAGTTGACACAATGTGATAAATTAATTTCAGGTGTACAACAGTGATCCAACAACATCTGTCACCATACAACACTGTTACATTACAAGTTACCTTTTGACCAAAGTATTTAGGAATCAGAAAAAGGAATTCACAAGTGCAAAAAGGGGTGTAAAATCTGGAGAACTACCATATATACCCTTTTTATAAAAATGAACTTATTTTATAGCTGTTTTAGATATGCAGAATTATTATAAAAGTTAGTTCAGAAACTTCCTGCATACCTCCCACCCAGTCTCTCCTATTATTAACTGTTTATATTGCTGTGGTAAATTTGTCACAGTAAGTCAACACTGACATATTATTTTTATTATTTTTATTATTTTTATTACCAAAGTCAATGCTTTACTTCGATTTCTTCAGTTTTTCCCTAATGTCCTTTTACTGTTCAAAGATCCCATCCAAGATACCACATTACTTTTAATCATCGTGTCTCAGGCTCTTCTTGGTTGTGACAGCTTATTATAGTTTCCTTATTTTAGATAATTACTTTGACATTTTTTTTGAGTAAAACTGATCAGGTATTTTACAAAATGTCTTCAATTGGAATTTGTTAATGTTTCTCTCATCAGGTGTTTCTGGGCCCACTATAGGGTCAGGAACTTTTCTATCACTTCCAACACTGTAGTAGCTTTGCCCGTTGTCTATCCCATTGTAGGTACTAAATAGATAATTGCCAAGTGAAAATATGTGTGCAGTGGCAGAGACGATTGGTTGCCTACTCGATATCCTTCTTTCCCTTCTTGCCAACAAACCCTACTTTAAAAAAATATATATATGTACGGGGCACATGGATGGCTCAGTTGGTGAAGCATCTCAGGTCGAGAACCACATCGGGCTCTCTGCTGGCTTCAAATCCTCTTTCTCCCTCTCTCTCTGCCCTTCCCCTGCTCATGCACACGTGTGCTCTGTCTCAAAAATAAACATTAAAAAATAAAAATATATATGTATATACGTGTGTGTATGAGTATATATACATATATATATATATACACACACACACACATTTGAGGTGAACTTCTTAAATTCATGTCAAATAAAATTAACTCTTTTAAAGTGAACAATTCAATGTCATTTAGCACATTTACAATGTGGTATAACCACCACCTCTATCTAGTTCCAAAATATTTTCAAACATTTCCGAAAGAAAATGTTCCCATTTCCCCTTTCCCCAGCTCCTGACACCTACCAATCTGGATTCTCTCTCTATAGATTTACTACTTCTTGATAATTAATATAAGTGGATTCATACAATATGTGACTTTTGATGTCTGGCTTCTTTCACTTACCATAATGTTTTGAAGGTTCATCCACAATGTAGCATTTATCAGTACTTCCTTTTTATGGCACATACCTACTTTTATTCAGGATAGCAGTGTGTCCAGCTTAAAAGAAAACTGTGTTTTCTCCCCTTCCTTGTTCCTAGGTGTGACTATGTGATGCTCGTCTGGCCAGTGAAGTCTAGGAATTCCTGGATAGGGTTCCCAGGCAATTTCCCTATAGGGATCCAGTTCAGCTAGCAATCACCCTTTTGGCCATTTGTGCTTTCCCTTCTTTCCTGAAACAGAGCCACTACGGTGAGAGCTCTAGATCTAAGGGACAGAACGCAAAGACAACAGAAGAGAAAGCTGGAAGGAGCTTGTGTCTCTGAGGACCTCATGCAGCTGCCATACTAGATCTGTAATCTGTACACATGAGAAATAGATGAGCATCTAATGCACTTAAAAATATTGATATTACAGTACATATCTTACTGTGCATTAGAGATCCAGTTAAAGTTAGAGACATTTCCTGACTGCTGGGTTTATCGTTATTTTGAATTTAACCTAGGTGAGAGAACTTTAAAATGTCTGCTTACATAACTGTTTTCACCACTGTCGTCCTTAACTTAGGACTGTTTCTGTGCACCTAGTATGGCAGACAGAAAAAGGCTAGAAAGTTATGTCTGAAAATAGAGGTTGCTACCTTCCAGAGTGAGTTAGATATCAGGACACTCAGAGAGGCTTCATCTTTACATATGGAGTCTCCCACTTTCAGGAAATAGACTCCAAATGTCAGTGTCACCTCTGCAGCCCCGATGAAAAGGTAAGGCTCTTTCTGCGTGCAGACATCCACTTAGGAGAGAATGAAATGCTATTATTTGTGGAGTATATAATCTGTTGATCTTTTATTAAAAATATATGATGAACGAGTACAGAGATAGAAAGTTACCTAGCATGCTTATTTAGTATATAAAAAGGATAGAATGTAGAGGAGACAAACTAGTATATATGCTTGAGTATCATCAAGCGGGCGACTGAATGTTGGAACCATGAAGAGAGCTTGGAAGAATGATGACTTAAGTTGAAGGCAAAGATGGAACAGTGGAAGCTGAAGGCCAATGAAAATCTGGTGGTAGTTTTGAGAAGATAAGTTGAGTTGGAGCAAAGGGGGAGATGTTATTTTGACAGGAGGAACATTTTCACTTCCATGAAGATAAGGGACTGGAACACAGAGTATGCTGATACTCAAATGAAAATTGTGAGCTTTGGTTGGGGCCCCTGGGTGGCTCAGTTGGTTGAGCATCAGACTTCGGCTCAGGTCATGATTTCACAGTTCATGGGTTCAAGCCCTGCGTCGGGCTCTGTTTTGACAGCTTGGAGCCTGCTTCAGATTCTGTGTCTCCCTCTTTTCCTGTCCCTCCCCAACTCGTGCTCTGTCTCTCTCTGTCTTTCAAAAATAAATAAATGTTAAAAAAAGTAAAAAAAATTGTGAGAACATCGAGCACTAGGTTAACGGTTAAAAGAAGTCCCCCAAATTCTAAAAGGAGATGGAAAAATGTGTACTGATGTACCATAATTGTCGTGTTTTTTAGTTTTAATGGTTGCTTTAGGATAAAATTTCTGACACAGGGAAGTGATAGGGGCTTAACCCTGAGGACCAAAATAAGTCCTTGTTTCAGATGCATTTGTGGGGAACCTACTATGTTTCTGGACTCTGTGAAGCATCAGAGATTCAATTGTGAATTTAAAAATACGGCTTTTGCCTCCATTTATCTTAGGTTCTAGTGAGGGAAACAGCAAACAAATAAACAAGTGTATATCTGAACAGAAAGTAATAGTATCATATTTCCCCCAATTTTAATTCCATGAAGCAGTAATAACACAGAATAAAATGAAGATAGGTGTGATTAGAAGAGAAAGGTCAAGAGTGTAAGTTTCTTTGCGGATGAATCATCCAACAAATACACTTGCATCTGGCTATTAGTGATGCACCTGGGAAGATTTGCCTTCACCTTCCTTAATCACAACAAAGGATGGACATTAGTAGAGGAAGATACATGGCAGACGTACATCACAGCATGAAGAGTAATTGAGTCTATTTTCTAATTATATATCAGTTTTTAAAATGTAAGCGTGACTTAGAATGTAGGCTATTATCACCTGAATTGTCTGATTATGCTAACATGCAGCTTAAAATAATGATGGTAATAGTACATTTCTAAGTTTAAGTAAACATCATTAAAAGACGCACAAAGCAAGTGGACTATGCAATGTCAAAGAAGCAGGATCACGGGGCACCATAACTGGGTCCCAGGTCCTAATGTTAACAGAGAATGAAGGTTCTTTTTTTTTCTGGAATAAAATTTCAAACAAATTAATACTGAAAAAGATCCTTTAGCTCAGCAGCATTACTTCTGGAGGTCTTTCTTATCAGTGCCTGATGGAGATGACAATTCCTCAACTGTCTGCCAACAAGTGTTAATTACTTAGGTAATCAAAACAATATACTTGTTGCTTCCCTCCCCCCCAGCATTTGTCATTTAAAATGAAAACAGCTTTAAGTTTTTCTCGATGTTGAAAGAAAAAACAAACTCATTGGAAAAATACTGAAAATAAATACCCATATTAATAATAATGATTTTCTGTCATGGTAGGATTTCAGGTAATTTTGGCTTTCTTCTGTTTATTTTCCATACTTTTTTCCAATGAGTCTATCAGGGAGAAGGTGAGCTACCATAAGGGGAGACCAAATGGCTCATGAGTAAATAGGGTTGGGGCACAGAAGTGGTACAGGTGAAATGGTTCTCTGGTTTTTATTCTAGCCCATGCATCCCCATTTTCTCGGGGTTAAGATAAATATTTTCCTTTGCTCCCAAAGAACCCATCTAAAACGGGTTTACATGCTACACTTATGCTTACTATTATTCCCATAGAACCAAGAACATAGTAGAAACTCAAGAAATAAAGTACCTCACTGATTTTAGTAAATGCCTAATTTTCTGAAAGTATGAAATAGCATTATCTGATAGAGCTATGATAAAGAGCATTCTGTGGTGAATTGCAAGTGAAGGAAACACTCCCTAAAGTACTAGCCAGCCTTATGATATTCTGTGAGAAAAGATTGGTTTGTTTTGTTCTACATCTGAACACTCATGTATGTATGTGCATCTGTGTGTGAATAATATTTAATTAAGGATGAAACTTTCCCAACAGACATTAGTGAAAACCTTTTTTTAAATTAAGCTTTCATTCTTGCCCCGTATTAGACACACACACACACACATAAACACACACACCCAGGTCGGAGAACAAGGGGGAAATTCTGCATTAGGGATACTTCAAAAGTAGGTTAATGCAAATGAACAGGATGCCAGGTACAGTATTAAAATTGACATTTATTAGCACACTTTGCATGAAGACATTTTCAAAGGTTTGCCATGCATATGAAAATATTCCATTTTTATGCTCATGTTTTCATTATTCAGTAACATGAATTGCTTTCTGTTGTTCCCGAATACAAGTTGTAAGTCTGCTCAAAAAGTTTCACTGATCTGGGATTTCACTTAGTCTTTTGCGGTTGACCTGATCATTTCATTTCAACCAGAAAAGTAATTCAGTGGAAATGAGTAAGAATAAATAGAAATAGAAGATCATATATCTTTGAAATTTAAAAAAGTCATAAAATTAATTATTTATTTTAGGGTCCTTTTTGTTACCATACTCAAGTCCCTATTTTCATCCATGGAATTAAATTTTATATCATAAACATGAAATATATTTATGTTCAGAGAAAAGGGAAACTTAAAAAGCCTCATTCATCTATTTACTCATCCACCTACTCAGTTTACATAGAAATTTGCCTTGATTCACTTTCCTTTTTTTTTTACAGTACTTAAAATTTTCATGTATTTTAAATCAGACAAAACAAAAACCTGTTCTTGTTGTAAAAAAATGTTTTTTAAATAAAATACACATAGAACACCTTAGTTTTTCTTGGTCAGCATTCATCTCTACTGTCTAACTCTCCAGGGGTAACCATATTTTAAGACCAGAGTACAAGAAGTCAGATATTTTCTATTGAAATTATATGAATGGTTTTGCAGATTATTTTTATACATCTTGGAGGTTTCCTCTGTCAGGCCTAACTCATCCTTTTTAACGAATGGAGAATGTTTCACAGTTATACTACATAGAAGCTTTATTAAATGATTTCCCTATAGGTAGATATTTAGGATTATCCAAATGTTACACCATTTTACAAACAATGTTTCACTTATAGTCCATGATAATGCCTCATTGTACATATAAGCATTTGTCTGGGATAGACACTAAGAAGCCAAACTGATAGTCATAGGGTACAGGCATCATTCATTTTAATAGATACTGTGAAATTGCCCTCCAAATGTCAGTACCAATTTTCTTTCCCACCGGCAGGGTATTAGAATTCATAGGCCCCATATTTTTTAGAAGCAATGTGAAGAGAAAATGCTATCAATGTGTTATTTTAATATGTATTTTCTCCGATTTGTGATAAATTTAGGTTTTAATTTACTAACTGGCTATCTTTCTCCATTTTGAGATACCTATTTATAGCCTTTGACTTTTTTTTAAGTTTATTTAATTTGAGAGAGAGAGAGAGGCAGAGAGAGAGACAGAGAGGATGCACAAGAAGGTGAGGGGCAGAGAGAGAGGGAGAGAGAATCCCAAGCAGCCTTCATGCTGTCAGCACAGAGCCCAACATGAGGCTCCAACTCACAAACCCTGAGATAATGACCTGAGCTGAAATTGAGTTGGATACTTAACCACCTGAGCTACCCAGGCGCCCCACCTTTGACCATTTTTATATTGCTTTATTTTCTTATTGATTTGTAGATAATATTTTTTAAATTCTTTTTAAACCTTTTAAAGATTTTATACATGGCAGATATTTTCAACGAGTAATAATTGCAGAGCATGTTACCTTTTCTTACTTTGCTTAAGTTGGTAAAACTTGTTTTTAATTTTGTAAGTTTAATGCATGAATCTGGTCTTTGATGTTTTTACCCCTTGTCATGTGTTATTTAAGAAAGCCTTCTGGACTTCCTTATCTTAGTGTCAGAATCTGAAGTCAGGTACATTTATAGCTTCTTAAAAGAAGCATTTTGATGTATCATCCATCTAGAATTTATTCCATGAATGGTGTATGATAGAAATTGGTATAAAAATGAACATGTGTGTGTATACATACATAATATATGACAGTTTCTTTGAATTATTGTCACATACAAATCAAAGACAAATGACAGTGGGATATTATTAACTTAGTTACTTGGGCAATTGGCAAGAGTTTGATATTACTTTTCCCTGTGCTTTTTAATATTTCCTCTAAAATCAGAATGCTACTTTCTACTTATATTTGGGCTATCACCAAAATATATCCCTTCTTGTTCATTAAGGCCAGTTCACTTCTTTGATTTGAACTTCAAAAGAAGGGATGGACCTCGAGGGTGTTACGTTAAGTACAGTAAGTCAGACAGAGGAAGACAAATACCATACAATTTCTCTCATATGTGGAATATAAAAAACAGAAGAATAAACAAAAAATCAGAATCAGACCTATGAATACAGAGCACAAATGGGTGAAGGGGCATGGGAACACAGGTCTCCAGCTATGGAATATGGAATATGTCATAGGAATAAAAGGTACAGCACAGGGAATAGTCAGTGATACTGTGATAGCAGCATATGGTGACAGATGGCAGCTATACTTGTGGTGAGGACAGCGTAACATAGAGATGTAGTATCATTATGTTGTACACCTGAAACTAATGGAACATTGTGCCTCAGCTATACTTTAAATAAATAAACAAACAAGCCCCCCCCCAAAAGTAAGAACACACCGATTTCTTCTCTTTATTTTACTTGCATCAAGATTGTCCCATGTATGTAATCAGTAAAGTAATGCCTACCTCTTGTCCTTATAATGCTCCTTGTGATGAGATTGGGCCCAGATGAATAACCCTGGCTAATCTTACCATCTCTTGACCCTTAGTTTAATCACACCAGTAATGTCTCTTTTGCCAAGTAAAGTAATATATACAGGTTATGGAGATTAGGGTGTGGATGTCTTGGGGGAGTTGGTATCCTGCCCTCTTAGTTATCACTGTTCCAGTTCACTTGGCCTCATTGTAGAGGTTTATGTGGATGAGAAGAGTTATAGGAGCTGAGAGTGTGTGTCCATTGCCTTCAGCTGAGTTTAAGCTTGTGCTCTCAGTGGGGGAAATTTCCTTTCCTGTTAAAGTTGCCAGAAATGGAGGGTGTTTCACCTATGATGCTAAGCAGGCATCATAAGAGATGCTTGTAGCATCATCCCTGAAATGAAGGCGTTTACATATCAAAATGTATGATAAATTGAATGAGTTATATTTTGTAAAGCACATATAACAATGCCTGGGCATAGTAATATATGTATGTCTATATATCATACTTTTTAAACAAAGCCACAAAAATAGTGCCCACAAGGAAGACATTTTTAAGTAAAGAATTGATTTGTACATAAAATATATCCTCTTAACCGAGAGAGCTGATGGATTTTGTCCATTCCTTTTCTTGGGGCATATTAAACCTTCACTGTTGACTATCAGGAGGAAATACACCTTAGCAGGTTTGTCCAATGGTGGTCTTGATTATGTATGGGCTATATATTTTGTCATGCTATTATGAGGATACCTACTTAAAATCTAGAATGAAATGTATATACTGAAAAAGTGGCAGTACTAATTGGTCTATCTCTTATTTATTTATTGAACACTTACACTGTGCCAAATGCTACAGAGCATTAATGACAGAGCCTAGGTCCTTTTGTCCTAGGCTTTTGAAGTATAGTAGGGTGAATTCTTCTGAGTAGGCAGATATTTATAATACAAAGTGGATTACACTGTGGGCTAACAAAACATAAATAAATATCTCTAAAGGGTTACAAATGAGAGTATTAACACAGTACAGATGTCTTAGAGTAGGTAATACTTGAAATGAGTTTTTTTTTCCCTTTTTTATTAAAGTTTATTTATTTTGCAAGAAAGAGCATGGGGGGCGGGCAGAGAGTGACGAAGAGAGAGAGCATTTCAAGCAGGATTTGCTCTGTCAGTGCAGATCCTGGTGCAGGGCTCAAACCCACGAACCTTGAGATCATGACCTGAGCCGAAATCAAGAGTTGGACACAACCAACTAAGCCACACAGGCACCCCTGAAATGAATTTTGAGTACAAATGTGAAAATTAGACGCACTCCAGGCAAGGGCTTAATGTCACCCGAGAGAAAGAAAATACAAGGATGTAAAGTTGAAAACCTTGCCAGAAATGGAGGGTGTTTCACCTATGATCACAGTGAGAGAGAGAATGGGAAAGTTCGATGAAGCTTTCAGATCACATCCCCTTGTGAGGGGGTTGTACTTAATTCTGTAGGAGGTAATGAATTTTGAAGAGAGAGATGTGTCATCCAGCCTCCTTTTGAGAAAAATTGATTTGTCTGTCATATATTAGATAAATAGAATGGAGGTGAGATCAGAGGGAGGATAATAGTTAACAGCTCATTACCAAATGGCCTAAGTGAGAAATAGTGAAGGTTTGAACTAGGAGAGTGGGAAAGAAATGGAAAGGAGGAGGTATGAGAAACATTTTGTAAAGCAGAATCCACATGATTTAGCAACTGATGAAGGGGGAAAGGGAGGGGCCCATAATGACTGGTTTCCTGCTTGGATGACTAGGATAATGTGGTATCAGAATAGAAACAGGAAATTGGGCAGATGATATATTCTGATCTTTAACTGAATGGATTTAAGATGCTAGAAGAATTTTGAAGATGACTGTTTCAAACTGGTATTTGAAAATCAGACTAGAAGTTCCAGAAAGAGTAAAAGAAAGAGGAAGAGATTTGGGAGTTTTAGTCTAAAACAATCATAGGATGGGGGAGAGTACTTTGTAGCTCATTTAGTTTTATGTGCTCATCGTATGTTTCCTTGTCCCGTATCTGCCAAATGGTTGTCTAGCCTGTATTTGAAGTTTAAGTCCATGACATCCTGAGACAGGCATTTCTGTTTGCATTGTTCACTTATGAATGTCTTCTTTATTCTGAGCTCACCAAAGTTCCTTCCTTTTGAGCCAAGTTCTGTATCTTGGGACCCTACCCTAGAGCAATTGCAGTTGTTCATTCTTACAAAAGCTCTTCTGATATTTTAAGAAAGCTGTAATGTCCTGCTCTTCCAGTAATGCTGGGAGTGTAAATGGGGCTCAGAGGCGATGTAATATCTTTATGCCTTCGTTAGCTCAGATCCTTGCTAGAATTTTCCCAGATACAAATAAACACAGAAAACACAGGACAAAATTTGAAGGGGTTCTAAGCTCAATAAATCTAACATGCAGATATGAATTTAAAACCACCCTGACACAGAATCATTAGGGTCTCCCTGTGGACAGATGCGTGGGGTCACATGTCTACCTCTGTCACCTCTCCCCCTTTTTATGCTCCTGTGTTCTTTTATAGGCTGAACATCTCTAGTTCTCATAGTGATTCATTTGACATACTTCCAGTCACATCACTGTCCTTTGGTCTAACACGTGGAAAAGAATGAGGCTAGCCCCTCCCTTGGTCTAAAGATTGTGATACTTTGTTTTGATAGCTAAAACCAGTTTGTATACATCCCCCAGATGGTGCACAGTCACATCCTGCCACTGTTGTGGTAGCTGTTAATCTTTTGCAGCTTGCTGTGTAACCAAGTGGAGGCTCTTCTCTTCATTGATGTTACATTTTGCCTTGTTATAGTTGACCATTACTCTAATCTACATGGACTTTTCGATCCCAAATTGGTCCTATTTATCAGGTTGCCCTCTATATTTCCATTCAGGACATTGTTCACAGCTTAATAGTAAGTTGTCAAAGATCTGGGAAGGAATTTGGAGGGAACTTCATGGAAACGGTATAGATGTAAAAAGTGCTTTTAAGTGTGGAGGTTCCTCAAAAACCTATCAGTAGAACTCCCCTATGACCCAGCAATAGCACTGCTGGGGATCTACCCAAGGAATACAGAAATGCTGATGCATAGGGGCCCATGTTCCCCAATGTTTGTAGCGGCACTTTCAACAATAGCCAAATCATGGAAAGAGCCTAAATGTCCATCAACTGATGAATGGATCAAGAAGATGTGGTTTATCTATACAATGGAATACCACATGGCAATGAGAAAGAACGAAATCTGGCCGTTTGTAGCAAAATGGATGGACCTAGAGGGTGTCATGCTCGGCGAAATAAGTCAGGTGGAGAAGGACAGATACCATATGTTTTCACTCATAGGTCTAACAGGAGAAACCCAACAGAGGACCATGGGGAGGGGAAGGAGGAAAAGAGTTAGGGAGAGGGAGGGAGACAAAACACGAGAGACTCTTGAATCCTGAAAACAAACTGAGGGGGGAAGGGGAAGGGGGAAAGGTAATGGGGGGTGATGGTCTTGGTGGAGGTCACTTGTGGGGAAGAGCACTGGGTGTTATATGGAAACCAACCTGA
>CM053579.1:82991886-83133003 GCA_028646485.1 Cryptoprocta ferox | reverse complement strand
AGCTGTAGGAGGCATGGTAACTCGACTCATTTCCACAGAGGATTTCTGGGAAGTGGCCATGACTGGGGTGGCCAGGGTTTTTTGTGATGAGCTGGTAGTAGATATGGTGGCTTTAGGAAGTATTCTAACTTGAGTCACTTCCGCGGAAGATTTCTGGGACTCGGCCATGACTTGGGGGGCCAAGGTTCTCTGTGACGAGCTGGTAGTGAACAAAGTAGCTGTAGGAGGCATGGTAACTCGAATCATTTCCACAGAGGAATTCTGGGAAGTGGCCATGATTGGGGTGGCCAGGGTTTTTTGTGATAAACTGGTAGTGGACAAAGTGACTGCAGGAAGCATGCTAACTTGAATCACTTCTGCAGAGGGTTTCTGAAAATTGACTGTGACTGGGGTGGACAGGGTTCTTTGTGATGAGCTGGTGGTAGTCAGGGTGGCTGCAGGAAGCTCACTAACTTGTTTCACTTCCACAGAGGATTTCTGGGAATTCGCTATGACCTGGGGGGCCAGGGTGCTTTGCAGTGAGCTGGTGGTGGACAGAGTGGCCACAGGACATGTGCTAAATGGATTCACTTCCACAGGGGATTTCTGGGAAAGACTTAGTGGCTTAGTAGGTGGAACAGGAGATGGAGATTTAAGAAAGCTGCTTCCCTGCCATGGAGTAAATGTGTTACCTGACCAACTCTTTCCTGAGCTTGAGGGAAGTTTGATGGATGGAGATGGATGGCTGACTCCCTTACCTAGGACTGAAGACTGAACAGACACCATCTCAGGCTGTTCTGTTTCTTTCCCTGGAGGCAGCTGGCTGAGGCTGGCTGAGCCACTGGAACTGTGTGACATGGTAACCGGATGTTTGGGCTTCTGCTGGACCAAGACCTCTGACTGAATGACTTCCCTCCCAGCAACTGTCTTTGACCCAGGCAGAACAGTATTTGAATGGTCACCTGTGGAGGAGTGTGGAGGAGATGCCTGTCTTTCATGTCTGATTTTTTTACGTACCCTTCTTTTACCAGAGATAAGTGGATCATTAAGTGACTGCATGAAGGCCGGCTTTGTTGTCTGAGACTCATTGCCACCTTCATATCCAAATTCAAAGTCATCTTTTGCCTTGTACACTGGCCAGACTGTTGGCTGTGAGTCATCATATTTGACAAACTTCTCCTGTTTAGCATATTTGTGCACGTCCACTTCAGAAGGTACGGCCAAGTCACAGGATCTTTGTTTCCATGTATCTACATAATTCCCTGCTTTAGAAATTAAAAAGTCACAATTCTCACTTGTTTTACTTTCTTTGCTTTTTTTATAAGTCAATACTCTCAGCTCAGGAGGAGGTGGACGATGAGACAGCTCCTCCTGCCAGTTCAGGGAGGGTGCAGAATACCTCTGGAAGCTCCTTTTCATTGGGCGAGTGTTCATCTTTTGCTTGTTATAGAGCAGCCGGTTTTCAGTGCAGGCTACTGATACAGAAGGATCAAGACACAGCGGTTCGGCTGTAGCTAAGATCAGCTGGCTCTCAAGCAAAAGTCTGTCTTCCTGGGTCCAGGTCTGGTCATCGCTGGTCATGGCCTGCACGTCGCAGGCTAACGTCTGCATCGTCGGGCGCAGGAGAACATGTCTGCTCTCGTAGCCTGGAGGTTCCCGACTGCACTGCCTGTAGTCCCGCACTTGGGCTATGACACACCCAGAGTGAAAAAAGTTCACCTGACATTTTTCCAGGAGGTCCACCAGGGCAGGAGGCAATTCTTCAGCGTCCAAGTACTGAAGCAACTCCCCTTCTTCATAAGGCAGTCGAATGGTCTCCGAATAGGATCCCTCTTCGCCCTCAAGCATCAGCGAATATCCCTCCTTGCCGGGGTATAGGTTGACCACTAAGCGCGGCAACGACTCTCTCCCGACGAGCTTCTCCAACAAGTTCACATTGCTTCTTAATTCCTCCGCAGCCTCAGGCTCTTTCCCGCATTCTTCCACATAGAGGTCATACAGTTTCTCAAACAGAGACGCTTCCCCAGTCGACGAGCCTTTCCTTTTAGGAGGCCTCTGCTGGGCACTTGCAATGATATAGTCCGCACGGTCCAAAGCTTCTTCTAAAGACCGCTGCATGATGGGGCAAAAGGGGTCCTAAAGAGAAGGGAAAATGCAAGTACCTTGAAGAGCTACATGAAAATAGTGTCTCTAATATAAATAGTTCTGAAAAATGTCCCAACTCCACAGTGGAGCCACCAGCTTAACTTCAAAATTGATACCAAGAAACCCGCCAGCAAAAAAACAAATCACAGAATTCTTGGAAGTCTCGGAAAATACCTGTATCTGTACAGGCTGTAGCCTTCGTACTGGGCCTTTAGCCGTTGCCCTTGGCTAGGCCGGCAGCTGAGGCGGAGGGGTCAAGCTACATAGACAGCTGTTGCGCTTGCGTGCTGCCTGAGGCAGCACCTTCCGCGCCTCCTGGCTGGGGTGTTCAGTGGTCTGCACTTCCTGTTGTTCCTGCACTTCCTGTTGCGGTGCTTGCGCTTCTTATTGGCAAGTAGGGCCAGGAGGCCATGTCTAGTCGATGCGGTTTTACGGGATAATGACAAAAACCATTTCTAGGAACTGATTTGGTGTCCTCCTTTCCCCCATTTTCTTCTCATAAAACAAAAAACAAAGAATAATTACAAATATAGTTATGTTCTGTGTGCTCTCCTTTTCCCCATAAAAAATGTGTGTTCAATCAGCAGCTACTTTTGAGAATGAATTACAAGGGAAGTCATATGCTGAGATTGAAATAATAGGTTCATTAACAAGTGAGTTTCCATGTAGGAGGTAACAGTTTGCTTGGTGAGGCAAACAAGTAATCAGATAAATAGAATGCACCACAATTTATGGACTTGTGGGCACAGTGATAAAGGAGAGGAAGTTCTAAACATGGAGAAGTGAGAAAGACTATTTCCAACGGAAATAATAGTTGAACTTTCTTAAAGGATGAATAGAAGTTATCAGACAAATAAAAGGATTCAAGTCATGGTACTTGCGGAGTTAGGAGAGAAATCTATATTGGAGCTATGGATTAGGATGTTGTCAAAATCTATTTGAGATTATTTTCCAGAGAGTTCCCACCAAGAGTCAGGCATATTTCAAAGTTATTCAAAATACAATTTATCTAATGCTCCAGGAACTTTACAAGGCAGGCATTTTTACCCTCTTCTTTTCAAATGAGGAACCTGACATTCAACCAATTTAAGTAGTAGACTAAAGGTTATAAAATGATAAGCCATTGAGGCAGGGAACAAATCCAAGTCTCTGCAAAGTCTAGCCTCTTTCCGCTTCTCTATGAAACTACTCCTAAAAAGAGAGGAGCATCTGGAGACATTGGTAGGGAATTTGGTTATAGATGACCAATAGTATATCATCTTAAGATGACATTCGAATTTTGTGGGTTTTTTTTCACTAATGTGAAACATTAAATTACTTGTTTTTATGCAAAATTGATCATTCATGAAAATGTCCCATTAAAACCAGTCATGGATAGGTAAATACCAAGAATAATGAAAAAATTGTTTGGGAGATGGGTCGGGGGGGATGGGTAAAACAGGTGATGTGAATTAAAGAGTACTCTTATGATGAGCACTGAATAATGTATAGAATTATTAAATTGTTATATTGTACACCTGAAAATAATTTAATACTGTGTGTTAACTATACTGGAATTAAAATAAAAACTTAATTAAAAAATAAGTAATGGCAAGAGATTTGCCTTACCAGATATTATATCAAATTAAATGGTATTTACTGATATATAAATTTCAAGGGAGATAAGGTGAACAGTTGGATACCTAGGAAATAATTCCCAGGACATACAGGAGTTTGTCATACAATAAGAGGGCATCACATGTCAGTGGAGGAAAGATAAAGTTTTCACTCAGTGTTGTTTGTTAAAAAGGGACCTGTTTGAAAAAATAAGCTTTTTTCTATCTTACCATTTTTGTAAAAATAAATCAGTCAATGATGATACTATAAAAGTACTATAAGAAAATACTGAAAAATCTTAAAATATGTATAATTACAGCATAGAAAATGTCTTTCTAAAAGTCGCAAAATCCAGACGTTATAAAATGGTTGATATAATTATTACAAAGAAATACTAGCCAATCTTCACATCAATCAAAATAAAATTAATGACAAATAACTGACCAAAGATATTTGTACTAGAAATCAGAATAAACGGATACCCTTAATATAAAAAGATCCTACAGCTCTGCCATACTATTTTTTATTATATGTTCTTATTTTTTTGTTCCCACCAGGTATCTTTATACTGATACCTTTATGTAATCACCTTAGCCCTCTTTTATCTTAGATTTATACTGTTATGTCAGCTTTAAATATTTGAGTTCTCACCTATATGTTAATGAATCAGGTTTCTCTGTACTCCTCTCTCCTTTCTCTTTGCATTTTTTAGGTGTGTAATTTCTACTTCATCAGAGAAAACAGCATTTATGTGTTATTTTTACAACCATAATACCTAATACTGCCTTTATTTTAGTACTCAATCTTCAGTTAAGTATGGTCACTACCAAAACCTCTCCAAATCCTTTACATTGTAACATTTTCATTCTCTATTTGTAGGTAGCATTTATATGTACAATATTTCCTGAGATTCTTTTTTTTAATGTTTAAAACCTTGCTGTTAATAAAATCTTGGCATATACTCTGTCCTTTCCTTTAGATTCTTGAAATTGTTACTCTGCTATGGTTGGGCTTTGTGTTTTTTTTTTTTTTTGTAAGTGACTTGGCCTTTTTTATGAAGGTTCAGAGGATGTTATTTTTATTTTTTTTATTTTTTTTTATTTACAGGATAGCTAACATATAGTGTTATGTTATTTTCAGCTGCACAATTCGGTGATTCAGCAATTCCATACATCGTCCTGTGCTCAACATGACAAGTGCACTCCTTAATCCCCATCATCTACTTCACCCGTTCCCCCACCCATCTCCCCTCTGGTAACCATCAGTTTGTTCTCATTAGAAAAAAAAAATGAATCGTTTGTTTCTTGGCTTGTCTCTCTCTTTTTATTTCCCTTGCTCTTTTGTTTCTTAATTCTACACATGAGTAAAATCATATGGTATTTGTCTTTGATTTATTTTACTTAGAATTATACTCTTTAGCTCCCTCCATGTCTTTGCACATGGCAATATTTCATTCTTTTTTATGGCTGAATAATACTGTATATCTATATATACTTACACACACACACACCCCACATCTTCTTTATCCATTCATCAGTCAATGGAAACGGGCTGTTTTCATATCTTGGCTATTGTAAGTAATGCTGCTGTAAACATAAGGATGCATGTCTCTTTTTGAAGTAATGTTTTATATTTGGGGGGGTAAAAACTCATTAGATTGTAAGGTAGTTCTATTTTTAACTTTCTGCAGAGCCTCCATAGTGTTTTTCACAGTGACTGCACCAATTTGCATTCCCATCACCAGTGTAAGAGTTTCCCTTTCTCCACATCCTCAACACCTGTTGTTTCTTGTGCCTTTTGTTTTAGCCATTCTGACAGGTATGAGGTGATATCTCATTATAGTCTTTTTTAAGTTTGTTTATGTATTTTGAGAAAGAGAAAGAGAGAGCAAGCGAGCATGCATGCATACCAGATAGGGGCAGAGAGAGAGGGAGAGAAAGAAACAGTGTGGAGCCCAGTGTGGGGCTTGAACTCCATGAGATCATGACCTGAGCTGAAACCAAGACCTGGAAGTTTAACTGGCTGAGACACCCAGGCACCCCCTCATAGTCTTGATTTTCAGTTCCCTAAAATTAGCATCGTTTCATGTGTCTATTGGCCATCTGGATGTCTTCTTTGGAGAAATGTTTGTTCATATTCTGTCCATTTTTACTATTTTTTTAAAAATTTTTTAAAGATTTTTTAATGTTTATTTTATTGTTGAAGGAGAGAGAGAGACAGAGCGTGAGCAAGGCAGGGGCAGAGAGAGAAGACAGCCCAGAATCTAAAGCCAGCTCCAGCCTCTGAACTGTTAGCATAGAGCCCAACATGGGGCTCAAACCCATGAACTGTGAGATCATGACCTGAGCGAAAGTCAGACACCTAATCGACTGAGCCATCCAGGCGCCCTTCCTCTGTCCATTTTTAAATAGGATTGTTTGTTTTTGGGTGTTGATTTATGTAAGTTCTTTATATATTTTTGGTACTAACCCTTTATCAGATATGTCATTTGCGAATATCTTCTCCCATTCCCTAGGTTCCTTTTGTCTTTCAAGTCTGCTTTGCCAATGCAGGGTCTTTTGTTATTTTTAAAGCATAATTGTTTTGATAAGGTATTTCTTGGACTTGACCATCCTTTCTCTTTTTTGCCTGATATGTATTGGGTTCTTTTATTATGTAAATCCAGAGTTTTTATTTCAGCACAGTTTTGAGTGGAGTCTTAAAAAAATTTCTTCTTTTCCTTTGATTCGATTTTATTTTCCTTTCAGGGATTTCATTTATAAGTATGCTGGATAATCTCTTTGTGTCTTTTCTTTCACATTCTTTCTAAACCTTTTTGTATTTTTTTCTCTTTTCTATTCTATCCTTTACAAGCCTATGTTAATGGTGGTTATACCTGTTACAGATTAACTCTATTAATTTACTGTTGCTGCCATACAAATTACCACAAACTTACTGTCCAAGAACAATATGCATTTTTGTTTTCTTACAGTTCTGTTGGTCAGAAAACAGGGCAGGCTGAGCTTAGGGTCTCACAAGTCAAAAGGCAAGGTTGCCTAGGCCAGATTTGTAACTGGAGGATCTAGGGAAGAATCCACATCAAGTGGTTAGCCAAATTTAGATTCTTGTGATTATAGGAGTAAGGTTCCCATTTTCTTGCTGATTGTCAGACAGAGACCACTGTTAGCTCCTAAAAGTTGCTCCTATTCTTCGTCAAGTGTCTTCCGCCATCTTCAAACCAGTGATGGCTTATTGAATCCTTTTCATGCTTCAAGTGTCTCAGATTTCATCTTTTGCTACCAGCTGGAGAAAGCTCTATGCTTTTAAGGGCCCAGTTGGAAAATATGGAATGATCTTCCCTATTTTAAGTTATTGTGCCATGTAACATATCATAACGAAAGGAGTAATAAGTCATATTTAAGTGTGCTGAGAATTAGAGTGGGTCATCTTTCACTGGCCATTTAAAAATTCCGCTTACCACAAGCACCTTGTAATTTAGTCCTCATTCGTTCTCTATCTCTCCTGAATTTGATTAGCTCCTCTTTCTTGTGTTCTTGCAATTTGTCCTTTTCCGTTTGGATTTTTTTTAATTTTATGATTCATAGTGTTTTTCTAATTCTGCAATCACTTATTTAAGTACAAAATTCCTATTGGGGTGTCACGTTAAAATTTTCCTCTGCTATGTGCAAGTGTGGACCTGCATGTGTGCAGATGTGTCTTTTTTTATTTTATTTATTTATTTTGAGAGAGAGCGGAGGAGGAGCAGAGAGGGGGAGAGAGAGAATCCCAAGAAGTCTCAGCAGTGTCAGCACAGAGCCCAACGCAGGGCCTGAACCCATGAACAGTGAGATCATTATCCAAGCCGAGATCGAGTTGGACACTTAACCAACCAAGCCACCCAGGTGCCCCTATGTGCAGATGTATTTTACAATGGCTTTACCTGCTTAACTGATACTCATTTTTTGGCTTGTTCTCCCTGAACCAGCAATAGAAGACATTTTGAGGTGGGTGGGGTAGGGAGATCACGTGGCTTACTTGATTTCATATTTCAAGACCTTCATTTGCTATTATTATCACACATAGATTTTATTGTTTTTATTGTTGGTAGTGGTGGTAGTAGTTTTTAGAAAATGATATATTTTTTCACAAGTCTGGTTTCTTCTGATTCTTTGATACTATCTTGGTTCATTAGAGCCCCTTATTTTTAGTCAGCATTTCCATTAGGTTTCAAAGGACACATTTCCTCTCAAAGGTACCTCACTCTCCTCCTAAGAAGGAAGGGATGACCACTTCTGGTTATATGCGCTTTCTATGCTCCTTTCTTTCTTTCAACGTTTATTCATCTTTGAGAGACAGAGACAGAGCATGAGTAGGGGAGGAGCAGAGAGAAAGGGAGACACAGAATCCAAAGCAGGTTCCGGAAGGCTCTAAGCTGTCAGCACAGAGCCGGGTACGGGACTCCAACTCAAGAACCGTGAGATCATGACCTGAGCCGAATTTGGAGGCTTAACTGACTGAGCCACCCGATAACCGGTGCTCTAATCTACCTGTTTGCAAAGTGTTTCTCAGAGTCTCAAAAGCTGTCTACAAATTAATAATAAGATAATTAACCCAGGAGGAAAGAACGGGTCAAAATGACAAAAGGAGGAATACAAATAACACTCAAGTATATGAAGACATTCAGTCTCACAAATAATAGAATTGTAAGTTAAGACTAAAAGAAAAGACCTGTTTTTCCCTATTAGATTGCCAAAGATGTAAACACTTTATGGCTTATTTTGTTAGCTAATGGTGTAGGGAAACAGCTGTTAAACATTGTTGTTGAGGGTGTTAATTGGACGAATTCCTGTGGATGACAAAGAACCTGGTACGAGGGTCTGACCCCAGATTTGGCTTCAGGGTAGCTGGGGATCATAGGTGGGAATTTTCCACAATTAGCATATACTCATTAAAAATTTACTTACTTTTCCATTTTTTTGAAAAAGTGCAACATTTCCTCTTTTACTTCATATACTACAGGACACAACTGCTAACTCTCACTCGGGGTAGCAGTATTTCATTCGGAGTACCACTTGTAACATAAGAGCACTCAAGAGGAATAGCGAGGACAAAAATCTTGGGAAATTCTGGCATTTAAGGGAAAAGGAGGGAATGAATAAAGGCACAAAAGGAACACCGGGAAAAGGCCCTGTAATAAAATCTCAAGATGAATGGACATAAACAGTATTAAATGCCATGTTGTGCTGAAGCCAAATAGTGATTGAAAGTCAGGAGATTATTGATAACCCTAGTAACAACATTTTCTGAGAAATAATGGAGAGAAAATTCAGACCATAGTACAGAAAGGGAAGCGCCTGTGTTGAGAAAATTAGAATAGTTTACAACAGCACTGAAAGGTTTGTATTAGTGAAGGGAAAGAGCTAAGTTATAGGTAGACAGAGTACACAAACATGCACACAAACAAAAACTCCCTCTCTGTAAAATTTCTCACTAATGCACTAAATGGATCAGGTAAATGTAAACATGCGCAATGATAGTATCGATAATGTCATTTTGGAATTTCAGGAAAGGATGTAAACCTTCATGTAGACTGTTATTTGACAAACGAGAAACTAACATCCCCAAAGCCACAATTCAGATTAATGACTTACTCATGTTATGTGCTTTATACATCGTAGACATAATAAGTGGTAAATAAAGACATCAGTAACTACAAAGTCAAATTAGGCAGCAATGCTTTGTACAGTTTGTATCCAAATAAATCCATATTAGTAAGGGAAACCAGAAGCCAGAAACAATGTAATAGCTTTTTCAAATTAGCCACCAAGGTAGTCAATTGCAATTGTATTTAATAGACTAGTGAACAGAAGGGTTTCAAGAGTGGGAATGATCACAGTACTGTTGTATAAATTGTGGCTTCAAGAAAGCACTCAAATAAAAGATGTCCAGTTAATCATTATGATATTCTTTATGTGTGTATGAAGAATTACGTGGGAAGGCCCTGCATTCTGATAAGACAGAATATAATGGGATTGAACTCCTCCATTCCATAAGCGTTTTCCTTTTCTGGCTATTATCGTATGGACTTTTTAAGGAAGAAGCAGATATTATAATTGGGATTCATGCATACAATAAAGCCATTTTCCATTCTTGTGACAGTTGTTTCATATGAGAAGAACATGAGAAAATAACCTTATAGTATTGACAGCAAAGTAGGTTTGACAGCTGACTGTTGCAGAGTCTCCTGTGTAATTATTCCACCTACCCTCTGGCTAGAGATAAGTGTGTTGCATATGACCCAGGCTTCTGAAAATACTGAATATTAAAATGAATGTTCCATGAACACAGCAGTTGACAACTGCAAATATTTTTTATTCTTTTTTTAAATGTTTTATTTATTTTTGAGACAGAGAGAGACAGAGCATGAGAGGGGGACAGGCAGAGAGAGAGGGAGACACAGAATCCAAAGCAGGCTCCAGGCTCTGAGCTGTCAGCACAGAGCCCGACACGGGGCTTGAACCCATGAATGTGAGATCATGACCTGAGCCGAAGTCGGAGGCTTAACCGATTGAGCCACCCAGGCGCCCCACAACTGCAAATATTTAACCACCCAGTTCTAGAATCCCATTGGTGATTCTTCCATCTAAAACCAAGAAAAGAGCAAAGCTAATAATGGGCAAGCCCTCCTTCATGCTGTTTTATTTATTTATTTTTCTCCTTGCTGCTGCATCTGGGGATACCTTCCGCTTTATGCCTCATGTCAACTGCAGCTCTTTATGGCAATAATATGAGACAAGTTTAACTGAATTTCAAATGTATGGGACTTCAGTTCCAGAAAGGGCATTCTATTTATACTGAACTTTTCTATAAAAATGAATAGTTGGATCTGGAGAACAGAAATGGAAGAAGACTGTATTAACAGTAGAGTAAGGAGATGAAATATAAAGGGCTGTCTTATTTATCTCATTTATGAGGTGTTGCTGAAAAGGAGATTGAGCTTTTAAAAAGTGGTGACCTTGGTATAAATTCCATATTTAGCCAGTGGTGAAGTATTATGAATAATGAAGGGTATGTGAAACAACATTGGACATAAGTGAGAAGGTTCCAGAGATGTAGTGATGTTGACAGTCATCTAAGAGATGAAGCCATCGCTGCACATCATAGTAATAGCAGTGATACATGTTAAGTAGCTATTCATCCATTACAAAGTATGTTTACAGTAGGACGCTATTTGCTTCTGACAACAAGGCTAGGAAATTAAGTATCTTTATAATTTTATGATCAGGTAACTGAAGTTCAGAGAAGACTAGTTACTTCTCCATGATCACACAGCATGTTAGTGGATTCTTCTGCCCATGCAAGCCTCCTCTTCTTGTATTTTTTTTCATATTTGGGTAACATTTGGACCCACTTGTGATTTGTTCTGAACACTTTGAATCATCTCTTTAACATGACTGTATGGCATTATATTCCGGCAGTCAGAGTGTAGAGGATTTTATTCCTACATTCTTTGCTGACAGAAATTTTTAACATAATTGTTGCATTATAAGCATGTTTGTATTTATAATGAAAAAAATTGTTAGACCCTTTTTTAAAAAATGTCCTATTTTGCCAAGGAAAGTAATTAGATTGCTGGCATTTAAACCATTTTTTTCTTTTAGTTAATTGTAGGTGATTCAGATTAATGGCTCGTCTTTCTAGTCGGAAAAATCTAAAAATTATTGATTGAAATTGATACTAAAATTGCATAAAAAGTATTGAAAAGAAACCAACTGTAGAATTTGCATGTCATAGAGTATAAAAACGTTTCTCCCTAAAAATGCTTGATTCTTCCTTTAAATTGAACTAACTCACTGTTTAATTCTGCTCTTTTTGGTTTTAGAATACCAATAAAAGACTTTCCTCATAGATAAGAAATGTGAAAATACCTTAATTTATTAAATGGGCCATGTTTAGACAGTGTTATTTCTACAGTTTGCAAATACGTAACTATATAATTTGTTTACCTCTTTATTTTACCTCGTGAAAAACTTTTAGGAATTTATGTATAATTTTGAGTAAACACTCAGATATTTGTTTCCTAAACTAATGTAGTGGCCAGGATCTAGTTGGTTAAAGCAGATGCATTCCAAGTAGTCCAATAGGGGAAATTTAATACACAAAATGGGTTATAAATAGGGTAGAAGAGCTGAAATGGCATAACATGAGGCATTCCAGGAGTTAGCAGAAGCAGGAAGCCACAGCCACCCCTCCGTCTGGAGGGAAGAAGAGGAAGGAGGTAGTAAAACCAATTCCAGAACCTGAAATGACAGATCCTCTCTTGGAAGGATTCAACCTTGAAGTCAGCCAGTAGGAGAGCCTGGTAAATGGAGCACAAATTTATGTGATACAGTAGTGAACAAGGCAGATAAAACTCCCGATCTCATGGTACTTACACTGTATGGAATCATAAAATATCTACCTATAAACAGAAATAAAATCAAGGAAATATCAATTAGCAATCATTGATAAGATAAATATAAAGCAGAGTGGTACAGTAAAGACTTTGAAACCTTTATTGTTCTCATGGATTTTTTGTATTAATTTGATTTTTTAAACCTTGTATTGAAATATCACTTATCTTAATCATTGAGAATTTGGTACCCCCTCACTGTCCTCATGCTAGTTTTATTGGGATGACACTGTAATGTCTGAAAGAATTCTAGCTATTTTTCTTGAGCAGCTCAGTGAATGGCGTGGCTATTAGTCAGATATGCAAGGTCAGGGGAAGATTAGCTTTGAGAGTAAAAGTAGAGATTTATTTGTGGGGCACATTAGGTCTGAAGTAACTTTTTAGATTTCAAATAGGTATGATAAACAGGCAACTGGATATGTAAGTGTGGAGTTCAAAGAGAAGTCAGAGCTGGAGATAAAAACACAGGAGACAAAAACAGAAATGATATTTAAAATAGGAGGGTTAAATGTGATTACATAGAGGAAGATGAGATCCCAGAATGCGTAAAAGCTTTTTTAAAACCAGTGCCCTTATTGAGATATCATTCACATGCCATATAATTCATGCATTTAAAATGTATAATTTAATGGTTTTTGATCATGGTAAAATAAACATAACATAAAAGTCCCCATTTCAACTGTTTTTGATCATACATGTTAGTGGCATTCTGTACATTCCCAGTGTGGAACAACCATCAGCACTTTTCATTTCCAGAAAATGTTTATCATTCCAAACAAATTCAGTACCTTTCTTTCCCTCAGATCAAGAGACTTCTAGTTTACTTTTGTCTGTATGAATTTGCCTATCCTAGGTATATAAGTGGAATTATACAATGTTTGTCCTTTTGTGTCTGACTTATTTCACTTAGCATAATGTTTTTAAGGCTCATCCATGTTGCATCAGGTATCAGAATGTCATTCTTTTTAAAGGCCAAATACTACTCTGCTGTGTTTATATACCACATTTTGTTTACCCATTCACATTCAGATGAACATTTGAGTTGTTTCTGTGTCTTGGCGGTACGAGTGATACCGCTATGAACATTGATACACAGTTATCTGTTTAAGTTCCAGCTTTCAGTTCTTTTAGGTAGATAGCTAAGAGTGGAATTGCTAGATCCCTTGGTAACTCTGTGTTTAACGTTTTGAGGAACTGCCAAACTGGTGTTCCATAGCAGCTGCACCATTTTATATTCCCACTAGCAATGCGCGAGGGTTCCATTTTTCCCCACATCTTGGCCAAAACTTGTTGTCTTCCATTTGTTTTATAATAGCCATTCTAAGTGTCTGTGAAGTGGCATTGTATAAAGTTTTTTTGTACAGTATTCCTCCCTCCACCATTTCCTCTCAGTAAAATATAAACTCTATAAAAGCAAGTACTTTGCTTGTTTGCTGATACCCAGCTGGGCCAGGCACAGTCTTTGTTCACCAAATATGTGTTGACTAAATGAATGAAGTTTAAATGCTCAATAAGTGACAGTTAATTGACTCATTTAACAAATGATGTTATACGTGCATCCCTATATCATGTTGAGTGTTCTCTGTTGGGCTGAATGGTTTTATTTTGTTTTATCAAATGGCATGCCTTTGCTCTACGAAGGATAAAAGGAAATATGCTGAATTTATACAGAAAGAAACTATCTCAATCCATTCCAGGAGAAAAATCAGTGAAAGAGTTCAAAAAGTGAAATTAGAGTGTTGTGGAAAAAGCAAGCAAGATCTCACATGTTACCTTCAAATTTGAGCACCAAGCTAATGGTGTGAACATGTTGACTCAAGGGTGGTAGCCTCAATCTCTTTTTCAGGGAGCATTCCTGGCTTCCATTTCCTTTTCCTCCAAAACTCTCCTGGGTGAGGAATAGTTTTCCTGGATACAAACATGCTATCTTGTCCCCTTTGTGTCTGGCAGATATTGGGCTAGTTTCTAAATATGCTAAGTTCAAAGAGATCACTCTTTTTTTTTCTTTTATAATTTATTGTCAGGTTGGTTCCCATATATCACCCAGTGCTCATCCCTACAAGTGCCCTCCTCCATGCCCATCACCCTCCTTCACCTCCTCCCCACCCCCATCAGCCTTCAGTTTGTTCTCAGTATTCAACAGTCTCTCATGGTTTGCCTCCTTCCTTCTCCCCAACTATTTTTCCCCTTCCCCTCCTCCATGGTCCTCTGTTAAGTTTTCTCCTGTTCCACTTATGAGTGAAAACCTATGGTATCTGTTCTTCTCTGCCTGACTTATTTCATTTAGCATAACACCCTCGAGTTCTATCCACGATGCTACAAATGGCCAGATTTCATTCTTTCTCATTGCCATGTAGTATTCCATTGTATATATAAACCACATCTTCTTGATCCATTCATCAGTTGATGGACATTGAGGCTCTTTCCATGATTTGGGTATTGTTGAAAGTGTTCCCGTGAACATTGGGGTACATGTGCCCTGATGCATCAGCACTCCTGTATCTCTTGGGTAAATCCCCAGCAGTGCTATTGCTGGGTCATAGGGGAGTTCTATTGATAGTTTTTTGAGGAACCTCCACACTGTTTTCCAGAGGGGCTGCACCAGTTTAAATTCCCACCAACAATGTAGGAGAGGGCCTGTTTCTCCACATCCTCGCCAGCATCTGTAGTCTCCTGATTTGTTCATTTTAGCCATTCTGACCAGCATGAGGTGGTATCTCAGTGTGGTTTTGCTTTGTATTTCCCTGATGATGTGTGACGCTGAGCATCGTTTCATGTGTCTGTTGGCCATCTGGATGTCCTCTTTGGAGAAGTGTCTGCTCATGTCTTCTGCTCATTTCTTCACTGGATTATTTGTTTTTCGGTTGTGGAGTTTGGTGAGTTCCTTGTAGATTTTGGATACTAGCCCTTTATCCGATATGTCATTTGCAACTATCTTTTCCCATTCCGTCGATTGGCTATTCGTTTTTTCGATTGTTTCCTTTGCAGTGCAGAAGCTTTTTATCTTGATGAGATTCCAGTGGTTCATTTTTGCTCTTGATTCCCTTGCCTTTGGGGATGTGTCGAGTAGGAAATTGCTGCGGTTGAGGTCAAGGAGGCTGTTTCCTGCTTTCTCCTCTAGGGTTTGGATGGTTTCCTGTCTCACATTCAGGTCCTTCATCCATTTGAGTTTATTTTTGTGTATGGTGTAAGAGAGTGATCTAGTTTCATTCTTTTGCTTGTTGCTGTCCAGTTCTCCCAGCACCATCTGTTAAAGAGGCTGTCTTTTTTCCATTGGATACTCTTTCCTGCTTTGTCAAAGATGAATTGGCCATACATTTGTGGGTCCAGTTCTGGGTTCTCTATTCTATTGCATTGGTCTATGTGTCTGTTTTTGTCCCAATACCATACTGTCTTGATGATAACAGCTTTGTAGTAGAGGCTAAAGTCTGAGATTGTGATGCTTGCCATTTTGGTTTTCTTCTTCAATATTACTTTGGCGATTCGGGGTCTTTTGTGGTTCCATACGAATTTTAGGATAGTTTGTTCTAGCTTTGAGAAGAATGCTGGTGCAATTTTGATTGGGATTGCATTGAATGTGTATACTGCTTTGGGTAGTAATAGCATTTTAACAATATTTATTCTTCTGATCCATGAGCATGGAATGTTTTTCCATTTCTTTGTGTTCTTCAGTTTCTTTCATAAGCTTTCTATAGTTTTCATCATACAGATCTTCTATATCTGTGGTTAGGTTTATTCCTAGGTATTTTATGGTTTTTGGTGCAGTTGTGAATGGGATCAGCTTCTTGATTTCTCTTTCTGATGCTTCATTATTGGTGTATAAAAATGCTACTGATTTTGTCCCCTGTGACTTTGCTGAATTCCTGGATCAGGTCTAGTAGGCTTCTGGTGGAGTCTGTCGGGTTTTCCATGTAGAGTATCATGTCATCTGCAAAAAGTGAAAGTTTGACTTCATCTTTGCCACAAAGAGATCACTCTTTACATGAACTCTGATCATGAATTTTAGTAATGATTATATCTTTAAAATGGCACCAGTCTCTAGAGTCTGGAAATATGCACCCCTACCAATTTTATACAATAGATTCAGTTTTTGTCTCATACCTATAATTAGAAATATGATATAAATGTCCTTAATAATTATTTACTCTCTTCACAGTTTATTTTATTTATTGTATTTTTCTTGTGAAGTTAAAGAAAGCAAAGTAATTATCAGGAAATATTGACCTGCAAAGTAAAGCTGAATAAAGCACATGCCATTATGATATTTAGAAAATATTTAAAGAAGAATTAGCAGAAAAAAACCCACTGATTATGGGGGGGTGTTTCCTGACATAGTCCATATTTGGTTTCTATACAGCGGGAGGAAAAAGCATGTATTTATTAGATGTTATTAATCTAACTCTGAAAAATCTATTTGCGAGTGGGTAATATTTCAGCAAACCCTGGTAGCTTTCTGTCTTCTTTAAAGATGACTATAGATTTTGTTTTACTCTGTTACAGCTTTCCCTGCAATTTACATTATAAAATGAGGAGGTGGGATACAAGATTAGCTCAGCATCTGGATCCTAGGTCACTTCTGTACAACAGCCCAGGAGCAAGATTTCTAATAGTATAAGAACTCTTACACTCACTGTAGTAAAAGCTTCCTGTGTGATGCTTGAAGAGAAAAAAAATAAGTAATTTACAACTGACCCAAATGTGGCTCACACATTTATTCTCCTTTTTTCTTATCTTTCCAATCAAGAAGGTCAACAGCAGTTAGAAGAAAGTCTCTTGCATACAGGGTGAGAGAAGGAGATAATCAGGTGATTGCAGATAGCTATTCAGTACCAGGAAATACTTAGAACTCCATTGTAAGTTTCTGCCAGGCCTAGAAGACACATTTTCTTGCCCCATCCACTATCAAGAAGTGTGTACCATTTCAAAGAAGCGTAAAAGAAAAGGGGGTAAAAATGAGTTTGGTGGGGTGTACATGAGAGTTGTTTAAAGAGATTAAGCAAAGAAAAAATGTAATCAGAACTTTATAGCCTTTGATTAATAGTTAATTTATTCATTCACTTCACAAATATTTATTGAGAACGCCTCCTCAATGCCTAGCACTGTACTGGGCACTTAAAAAATCATTGGTCCTTTTAAGTTTTTAGCCACAATAGTCAGTGACCGTGTTTCTCTAGTGCCAATAATCAGTGACCATGTTTCTCTAGTGCCTTCGTCTCCATTTGGCAGCAGAAACTCATATTCAGAAGGAGAGAAAGAACTTAAAAAAAGAAGTCCTTGATTTGTCCAAAACTTAAATGTAGAATAACCATATTATCCAACATGTCCACCCCAAGGTATATTCCCAAAAGTATTAAAAGAAGGGACTCAAACAAATACTTGTACATGAACATTCATAGGAGCATTACTCTCAGTAGGCAAAATCTAGAAACAAATTCAAATGTCCATCTGCTCATGTACAAATGAACTACATTGGTTTATCTATATGGTGGGCTGTTAGCCAAAAAAAAGGAATGAGGTACAGATAGATGCATACTACAGTATGGGTGAACCTTGAGCACTTTATGCTAAGTGAAAGAAGCCAGGTGCAAAAATCCACACATTATATGATTCCATTGATCTGAAATATTCCTAATAAGCAAGTCAGAAAGACAGAAAACAGATTGATGGTTGCTAGGGGCTGTGGGAATGGGGAAATAGGGACCACTTGCTAATAGTTATGGGTTTCTTTTGGGGATGATGAAAATGTCTTAAAACGAGATAGAAATGATGGTTGCACAGCACGATACGTGTACTGAAGCACTTAATGGTACACTTTCAAATGGTTAATGGTTAATTCCATGTTGTATTCCTTTTACCTCATTTATAAAATATGTCTCTAAGAATTCAAACAGCATAGAGATAACTCCTTCATTTTATATACTGTAAGAAGAATACCTGTTAACAGAGGAGGCAGCAAAATAAGTGGAAATAAATTATTACAAATTGAGACTGTATTATGCTAAGTGAAAGAAGTCAGCCAGAAAAAGAGAAATATCCTATGATTTCACTTATATGTGGAATGTAAGAAACAAAACACATGAACACAGAGGAAGGGAAGGAAAAATAAGATAAAAACAGAGATGGAGCCAACCCATAAGAGGTTCTTAAATACAGAGAACAAGCTGAGGGTTGCTGGAGGGGAGTTGGGTGGGGGGATGGGCTAAATGGATGATGGGCACTTGTTGGGATGAGTAGTGTGTGTCATATCTAAGTGATGAATCACTCAGTTATCCTCCTGAAATCATTATTACACTGTATGTTAACTAACTTGGATTTAAATAAAATTTAGAAAACAAATTGAGATTGTTATGAGGAAAATAAATAAAAGGATAAGATGGATAACCTTTCCTGAAAAAAATATTTGTAATTTATGTGACCTCGAACCCACATTGTGGGCCTCAGTTTCCTTCAGGGACATGTCTGTATTTTTGTTTTGCTATGTCCCTCTTCTTCCTCATGAAGAGGTCAGGAAGGAGACGTTGGGGTCTAGTTGTGAAGTTCGAAAGTCCTCATACCCAAGAATAACTCAGGCAGAGAAATATTGGACTAGAATTCCATATACTGAGGACTTTTCAACTCTAGTCTTTCAAGAATCTTAGGCTAGAAAAACATAAATGGCAAAATTTTATGAATTACTTTCCACCAAAAAAGACAGAGATAGTTATTTTGAATTTATAGTTAGCAGAAGTCTGTAGATGAAGTTCAGTGTACCAGTTAAATTTTTGGAAAACAGAACTTCAAATGAAAAGGCAATAAACTGGGATTTTTTAGTCTTATCATTTGCTCATTGGTCTCCCTGTAATCTTTTTACAAGGGCTGATTTCAAGCACAGTTAAATCAATAGGTACTCCAGAGCTCTTCTCAAAAGAAAACCTAATCCAAACAAATCTCACATTTAGTGCCAGTAGCCATAAGCATAGTATATATAAGAAAGATCAGATATAACAGAGGGGACACATGCTTAGCTTCAGGCATCACGGTAAAGACTGAGAAAACATTAAAGTACAGGGAAAAAATTGGAAGGCTTTAAGATTAGAAATAAACTGTCAAAGCATATTTAAGGCTGAACAAACTATAAGATGTTCCCTCCACAATCCAACCCTTACATTTTTGATTCCTCACACGTTAGTTTCACAGCTCATAATTGGACACTGTGGTCAAATTTCAGGTCTGTAGTAACTGAACTTTCAGATCTGTCTTTCCATGTGCAAATATTTGTGACACTTTAAAAATACTTTGTGGTTTATTTTTACAAAACAATTATATACAGATGATTACAACTTAAGAAATGACCACTTAATCCTTTAAAACCATTGATCAAATTCCTATCTTTCTCAGCACTTCATTATGTGGGAAGATATTTCCAAATACTATGGAAAAGTTATGATTTTCCCTGGGGACCTTAGAATTAACAGACAGGTCAAGTAGTTAGTGAGTCTGTTAAAGGATCTCTTTAACAATCATGTTACTGGTAATTCTGTTAGAGTAGGAGACATTCAACACAACACATTATCATGCATACGAAGTGTGATTACAGAATAATTGTAACTGTGCTACCCTTACATGTGGTGTCATGTGGATTTTATTATACTCTATCAGCTAATCAGGTAATATACAAAATTTCCCTTTTCACACATAGTTTTCTTTCTTACCTCCTGTCTGGACTACCCACATTGCCACACCTTGATCTATAGTTGTATAGTGTTGTCATCCTTTAAAAGATGAATTTTTAAGTCTGTGATAGCTCCCATGCATGGCAATTCAGAATCTTTGTCTATTTCAAGGTAGCACACTGCTAAGAAACCCTTGGAGAACTTGAATGCACTGTACTGACTTCCAAAGTATGTACTTACAGAAGTTTTTTTCATTATATTTGTGTCATATATTTGCTTCTTGATTATGTTCTAATATATTTGTTAGTTCTCAGTCTTTGTATTTGTTTAAGGTTAGATGGTTTTTTTCTTGCCTTATAAGACAGCACTCTAAGGCAGTCCTTTCAGGAGCCAACTCATTGAGAAGTATGTAAATATGTAAAATGTACATAGTAGAAAGGGCTGAAAAACACCATAATGTTTCTTTAAGACCTGTCGATTACTCCCTGTTAGTTCTTATTAAATTTGACGGAGTTTAAGACCCAAATTTTCAAAGAAATCTAACTTAGATCACATTTTCCCTTTCTCCAGAAGACATCTATTTGGGGGTACAAAATAACATAAAAACCAGGGGCTAAGAGTGGGTAACTTTCTTTTGTTTTAAACAATGTAGAATATGCAATATATATTTATATTATGTATTTATATTATATATTTATATTATATATAATATTTTATTTATATTATATATTATATATTATATAATATATTATTAGTGCTGGGATATATATGTGTGTGAGTATATATATATATATATATATATACACATCCCAGCACTAATATACACATATATATCCCAGCACTAATAATTTCCAGTAACATATAGAATTAGAAGTTAGGAGATGTGAGTTCTAATCCTGTTTTTTGCCACTAAATGGATAGTAGAACTTGGGTAAGTCATTGGCTTCTTCAGCCATTGGATAACTTTACTGTAACCTCAGCTGGGTAAATGAAGGAAATCCGTGTGAACTATTTGTACAGTACATTCTGTGTACTTGGTGTGTACTTCAGGTCACCTTTGCCAGAGAAAACTAGGTCTTTTTTGAAATCAATATTGTATTTTTTATTATTGAAGTAGAGTTGAACTAATTCTATTGTTTTTAAATCTACAATAATATTATTTTTCACCAGAAAGGACAACTGAGTATTGACTGTCAGTTAGGAACAAGTGTTTTCTCCACATACATGTATATCCTGTCTCTCTAGCCATTTTACAAACATGGAAACCAGTAGTCATGATTTAGCTTTTTGCCTAGATTGCAGCCCATCTGTTCTAAACAATATAAGCCGAATAAATACATGCTGATGATTTTCACCGAAAGTCCTGTAGGAGCCTTCGCCTTACCCCATTTACCCCCTCGCATGATATTTCCCTGATGGCACAGAGCCACAGTGCCATCGCAGTCATGCTGCAAATGTGATGAGGGCGGATAGTACTCTTTACTTTGAGAGTGTGTAATTCCCCTCACGGGGATCATATGTTTATTAATGTGTCACAAGTTGCTTGCTTCCTGTTAGCTCTTCTCAGTAAATAGGACTATAGTGTTCATTGGATGCTGCTTTATTTTTAGCTTTTCAAATCACCTCCTGATGAACGGAAACAGTAAACAAGTATTAAAACATTGAAAGTAATTTGAAAATAGTGCTATCCTGGGGAGTCTGGAATTCCAGACATTACCAGACAGTTGTAAATCAGCAGTCACCTCACAGAGCTGTGGAATAGAAGTCAGGAAAATAAGAATACCTAAGTGTGCTCATCCAGAGCCACTTTCTGAAAATTAGTGGTCAGTTGCATCTATAGAAGAGGAGAAAGGGATAGCTGGGGTGGGGAGTCTGTATTTTTCATCGAGTTTACTCATTCTTCTCCAGCCCATGCAGATATCCAGATGAAAAATAGAGGGACTTTTCTGGGTTCTTATGCTTGACACTAATTAATCACTGAAGAACTGAAGGCATCTTCATGGTCATGTCATCTGTCTAACCTGCCTTCTAAAACCACTGGGTGGTTGTACTGGAAAATGGAAATCTAAAGGAAAGAGGGAAAGGGGATGTAGTACTGATAATATCTAACACTTAACTCCGTGCTCTCCAGAAGACTGGCACTGCCCTAAGCTCTTTCTTGTGTTCTAACATGTTTGATTCCCAAAACAACCTCCGAGGTTTTTAGTATTATTTTCTCCTTACACAAATGAGGAAATGGCAGCCTCAGGAGTCAAGTAACTTTGCCTAATTGTCAAAAGTAATGAGTGATCGAGCTGGAATCTGAACCTCTTACAGCTGGGCTTTGGAGATCTTGCTCTTGACTCAGCCCTGTCCATGTAAAAAATGTCTGGCATTTGGTAAAAGAAGGTGTGGAAAAACAAACAAACAAACAAACAACAATAATCAATAGTTGATGAAAAATAGAAGGACTTTTCTGGATTCTTATGCTTGACACTAATTAATCACCGAAGAACTGAAGACATCATCATGGTCATGTCGTCTGTCTAACCTGCCTTCTAAAAACACTGGGTGGTTGTACTGGAAAATGGAAATCTAAAGGAAATAGGGAAAGGGGATGTAGTACTGATAATATCTAACACCTAACTCAGTGCTCTCCGGAAGCCTGGCACTGCCCTAAGCTCTTTCTTGTGTTTTAACATGAAATAAACTTAAGACTCATGAATTTAAAAGATTAATGTGGAGTGTTCAAATTTAGAATTCACTGATTTACTTCTTGGAAAAGTCTAAATTCTAATGTGTACAAATATCAGTATAATTCTAAAGCATGAGTATTTTCTTACTACACATTGGGATGTGTCCTAGGATAGTTAATTGCTTAACTTATATAATTATTTTTTCTGAAAATATTACCTTAAAATGAGGCTATGAAGATCATGTTCTAGTCTGTGCTGGAGTAAAATTAATAAATAATGCATGAGCAATATTTCTGGCAAACCCAAAGAGGTTATTTTTTCCATTTGGGTGTGAAGCTCAAGCTAAAATTTAGCACACTTTCTTTTCTCTCAAAGCTGTTTCTTTTTCAGTATTTTCCGTGCTGAAAGATTGACTCTACTTTTTATATACTCATCTGAGAAAAGTTCTTCATCATCTTGGATACCTCTCTCTTTCCCTTGCTCCTTCACGGTCATAGCGATTCTGTATCTTTAATACAATTTGAGCAAGATTCCTCCTTTCTGTCTCAGTGATCATTGCCTTTGGAGCTGCCATTTTTCTCCTGAATGAATGATGTTGCTTTCTAATTTTCTCACTGCACTTAGTCCTCTGTTCTCTCTAATCCATTTTTCTCACTGCCATCAAAAAAATCTCTCCACCATTGCAATGTCTTCATTTCCCAACATAAAGTCCACATTCTGCTGTGACTTACATTACTCTCCTTCTGGCTTCTGCACACCTCTCCCATCTCAGTGCCTGCTGTTCCTATGTAACTACTCTCTAATCCAGCCACACCAAAGTATTTGCAATTCCTCCAGCATATCAAGTTGTTGCATGTCTTCAAGCCTTTGTGCATACAGTTCCCTGAATTAGCCTTTGTTAAAATTGCCAAATTCTTATTCATCCTCTAAGACAACCAGGTATTGGGGTACCTGGGTGGCTCAGTCAGTTAAGCGTCTGACTTTGACTCAGGTCATGATCTCGTGGTTCGTGGGTTCAAGCCCTGTATTGGGCTCTGTGCTGATAGCTTGGAGCCTGGAGCCTGATTTGGATTCTGTGTCTCCCTCTCTCTCTCCGCTCCTCCCTCACTCATGCTCTGTCTCTCTTTAATGAGTAAACATTAGACAAATTAAAAAAAAATAAGACAACCAGGTATCACAACTTAAGAAGTCTTGATTCTTTGATGCTTCCTTTGATCACGTTGAATATCAGCTGTTTACTTGTGTATCACCTTTGGACTGTGAAGGGCTAAGAGCAGGGAATGTTTTATCATTTTCACAAAATCTCTGAACACATTCTTTCAGGACCATTTTACTGGTTGACTTTGTTTAAAGATTAATGGTTTTACCTATAAAGTATTTTAGGTGTACTCTAGGCTATTATACTAAGGTAGAGACATCCATATTTAATCAGTCTACATAATAATTTTCTGGCACTTTGTTATCTAATATAAAGCTGAATAAATAACTATAAAGGAAAACTCTATTTTTCTCCTCTACTCTCAGTACTTCTGACACCAGGTATGTGGGGGCTTTTCCACACCAAGCAATTTTGCAACACCAGCTGGATATGCTACCGTTCAAATCTGTTCCGATACTATCTACTTGGAGATAACATCACACCCTGCAGGTTAAGGACTCAATCCCACAAGACTGCCTCCTGGCTCAAAAGTCAGACACTAGTTGCAAGTCCAGGTTGTCACCTGTGCTTCTGACAGACTGACTACAAATCAGAGATTCTCACAACCCCCTCCTTGGATTCAATCATTTGCTAGAATGGCTCACAAAACTCAGGAAGTAGTTGACTTACTACTGTAAATGTATGACAAAGGATATCTCAAAGGATAGAAATGAACAGTCAGATGGAAGAGATGTGCAGGGCACAGTGTGGCATGCCCCCTCCCAGTGCCTCCATGTGTTCATCAGCCCAAACTCAGCCAGTCTTTGTTGTTCTAGAGTTTTTATAGAGCTTAACCTGAAGCTCCTGCCCATTTGCTTTAGGGTCCCTGGCTGGAGTTAAAAATCCCAATCCTCTGAACACTTGGTCTTTCTGGTTACCAGCTCCATTCTGAGGCTTTCTAGGGTCTTCATCCTAAGGTATCTCATTAAAACAAACTCAAAGGTGATTAAAAGGGGCTCCCTTTGAATAGTCAAAGAAACTCCACTCCTATCACTCTGGCAGTTCTTAAGAGTTTCAGGAAATCTGTGCCAGGAACTAAGACCAAATATATATTTTTTATTATACCACAACCACCTACCTATTTTCTGGCTATTCTCATCTTGTCATATTGGCACTTGAAAAAAAGCAAAAATTTGAATCAAGTTGCTGCTTAAATGGCAAGTATCTTGGCTGAATAAGGAGGAGGACTTGGGGGCTGTGATCTCTGTGTACCAATGAGAGTGAGAAGAGCCAGTGTTACTGAGCACCCTTGACAAGCCAAACTCAGACACGTGTTGTCCCACCCCCCACCTAAGGTTCTGAGGGGTTAAATGAGTTGTCCAACATTGTGGAAATAGTAAGCAGTAAAACTCAAATCAAGAACTTTGATAACAAAGTATACAAATGAGCCACTGGGCACTTACCACGTAAGAAGTTCTCTATGAAACCTTGAATTTGATGTTTTATGCTTCTCTTTTTTCTCACTGCCTACCTCACCGTGCCTGACCCATAGCAGTGTTCATTGAATGTCCAGAGACTTAAATGGCCGACCCAAATAGTGCAATTTGCAGGAAAACTTCCTTTGGCCCAACTCTTCCAAAGAGGTCTCTGAACACGATTTCTATTCTCGTGTGTTTCAAGCTATAAACTTGATTTAGGAACCAACAAGTTTTAAAATGAGGCACTAATTTAATGAGCTGATTCTGTAGAACCTATCAGGATGGGGTTGTCCTTACATAGTATGTTAGAATGTTTCTCTTGTCTGACAACCTGGACTCCAGGTCCCAACCCACATGAATTTGGGTCTGTAAAGATAGTGAGCTTGCAGTGTTTTTATCCAAGGCTTTTCTTCCCAGAATCACTGATAACCTCTCCACTTACCAAGACAACCAATGCTATAAGAATTGAGCATCCTTTATCTTCTCCTTCCATTATGCCTAATAGACCAGTTACATTTTTTTACTTCTCTGTTGAGTTTGCCAAGTTTAGCATAAACCCAAGGTTGACTTCCTTTCTGACCTAAATCTTTCTTTATTTTGTTTATTTTTGTAGATACAAAAATCCCTAGTGAACATTTTTTCAAACCACACTTGTATATAATGCAAAGCTTGTTTTCTAGCAGATGAACAATATACCAATGGTTTACGGAACCAAGCTTTGTGTAGCTGCATGATAAGAGAGAGCTCTGTGGAATAAGCCATAATACCATCGCCTTAATTAATCAAGGGAGTTTTTGCTTGTCACTCTTCCTCTTCCTCTCCTCCTCCGTCTCTCTCTCTCTCTCTCTCTCTCTCTCTCTATTTCTCTTTCTCTTTTAGTGAAGTAAACACATTGCCTGGCAGCACTTTTTGTTCACACCAGACCACCTTATTTATTCTGCTTCATTCCAGAAACTCCACTTACTGTATGAAAGTATCCATCTCGCTGACAGTGGGCGAAAATGACACTGGACTCTGCTACAATTCCAAGATGAAATACTTTGATAAAGCTGAACTTAGCAAAAGCAAGGAAATTTCCTGCCGTGACATAGAAGATTTTTTACTACCAACCAGAGAACCTGAAATCCTATGGTATAAGGTATGTACTGTGAATGATTTTGTTACTTATAAATAGATTAATGTGTATCTTATTCTTGGACAAGTTGGATAAAAAAATTAAGTGGATATGATGAAGTTCAGCTCTGCCCTCCTAAAATAGTATAGCAAGTTGTATTGGTCATTATAAGATTTCAAACCAATAGCTTTGATAAATGCTTGTCAGTATTTACATTGATAATCCATTGCAAATAAGCTGTTGTGTTAATGTTCACATCTAGCTTATGCAGTTCTTTCAAGTCGATTATAATCTGTGTTGATAATTTCAGGAACTAAAATACATTAAGCGTTCATTTCAGAGCTCTTCACAGAAACACTCCTAATGTCCCCAAACAAGGAAAGGATTGATTTACTTCTGTGAGAAAATGGTACACTAGCTTTATTGAATTGTTCTGTTTAATGGAAGTACCTTTGTGCATATTCAATTCGTTTTCATATAAAAACACATATATTTTCTAAAATATGATGAAACTTCAAAGCATTATAAAAATAGCACTAGATTAACTTCAAAAACCAAAAGAAACTTTAGTCTTAAAGAGAATAACTCAACCCCTGTCCTTCCTATCACATAATTGACTTTCTCTCAGTTTGAAGATTTGAATGTACTCTTCAACTTATTTCTACCTTACCAGAAATTTTTGTTATTGAGTGTACTCAAGAAAATACAATATAGGTGCTATGATCATTTGCCTGGCATATTATATGTCTGATTTAAAGAGTACTGGTATAAATTTTACTTTGTATAATTCCCTAGAAGTAGGAATTTAGGAAGCATGACCTCTTAGTAGCTAGACCCACCAATATCTATATGTCATTAATTCAGAACTTATGAAAAATTATCAAGAAACACATCTTTAATAATTTGTAAAGGATTTGCCATAATTATCCATGCCCTTCTCTGAGTAAGACTTAATTTTCATTCTTGATAGCAAGTAATAGATGATTCAGAACATTTGAACTGTTGAAATATTTTTGTACCCTTTCCCTTTTTAAAAAAATGTGTATTTCTCACCCTGATTCTTGGTGGTTTGCCTGCTTTCCACAAGCAGATCCTTAGCAAGCCCTAATGATTACTTCGAAAGGGAAAGGTATTAGGGGAGTTTGACTCAAGGTCTCTAAGAACAAATGTTTGTCCAGGAGTCCTATGTGTATATTTATGTCTACACATGTACACAGACACACACACACACACAATATTTAAAATGGATGGCCTCACATTGGTCCTTTAGTCATGTTTAGTCATGTTTCCACCACCACCCTAATCACTGTGACCTTAAGCAGTAAAGGCTGTCACTTGTGGAGTGATGGGAGGCAATGCAGTATATATGGAACTTCAAACTCTTGCACTAATCCAGATTATTTTCCCATACTCAAGGCAATATATATTCCATGCATTCATTGTATAACTTTTGCAATTATGACAGTGTATACAACTAATATGAAGATACAAGATGTATATTTCAGTCTGAAATCACTGGACACTTCTCTCCCATTTATACAAAGGCATTGATCCACATGATCAAAATTATAGTCTTTAAAAAGTTGATTTGGCAATAATTTTTTTCAGAAATAATACTACCTGTGAACAGTGTCAAAGGGCTTAAAGCTACTTTTATCCTCATTGCCTTGATTTCGAATCTGGCTAGTGGAAATGGACTTCTGGCAAAAAGAGAAAGCTCCTGAGCCAACATCATTATAATCCAAAACTTAATTTAGAAACCATAGTTTGGTAGACACGCCAACAATGAAAATAAGTATTTGTTGTACTGTAATAAAGACCTTGTATATAAATGTTGGCCATTTCTTTTACTAATTATAGAATATACATGTTATGAAGAGAGTAAATTATTTCTAAATGTAGTATGAAAAGATTTAAAATATTAAAATGTAAGCGTTTTTCTCTACAGAATTAATTTTTCTACTTTACACTAAAATATTATATTTTCTATTTTATGTTATTAGTATCAAGATGGTAGTATAGTATCAAAATTTCACATTCAGCAAATAAGGAGTAGTTACTTCTAAAAATGATTTTGGGAGTTATCATAATGAGTGTCTCTTTTCTTATATCTTCTAAATCAGTACATATCTGATTTAGAGACACTAATCTTTGAAGTTAATACAGTGATCCTTGCTTAAAAAAAAACTAGCCTGTTTTTTTTTTAATTTTTTGTTTATTTTTGAGAGAGAGAGTGAGGGAGAGACAGAGACAGAGACACAGTGCTAGTTTGGGGAGGGACAGAGAGAGAAGGAGACACAGAATCTGAAGCAGGCTCCAGGCTCCGAGCTGTCAGCACAGAGCCTGATGCGGACCTCGAACTCACAAACTATGAGATCATGACCTGAGCTGAAGTTGGACGCTTAACCGACTGAACCACCAAGGTGTCCTTAAACTAGCCTGTTTTCAAATTGAGGTACCTGATTTCCCAGAGGTGTGGAGAAGGTATGAAAAATTTTAGCATTAATTCCAAACCTTTTAGCCCTTTAAAGTATAATATCAGAAGCTTTTGGTTTAGTTATTTAGAATACTTTACTCTATTTTTCAGTTATTATACTTACCACAGAAATTTTGTGATTTCCATGCAGGAATGCAGGACAAAAACATGGAGGCCAAGTATTGTATTCAAAAGAGATACACTGCTTATAAGAGAAGTCAGAGAAGATGACATTGGAAATTACACCTGTGAATTAAAATATGGAGGCTTTGTTGTGAGAAGAACTACTGAATTAACTGTTACAGGTAACACTAGTCTTTACTATTTCATTTGCAAGTAATGAAGTTGAGTTTTTATGCTATATATTGATTTTTTCAAATCTTTGCAATGAAAGAAGTACTTAACCAAATGCTAAGTGGACTCCTGTAGGTGAAATTTATTCCTCCTTGCTTTAAAATCATCTTGTGCTGAAATGCATTTTGAAAGGTTAAAGAAAATATGCTTAGGGAATTAGAGAAATGTTAGCTGTTGAAAGCACTTGAAATAATGAGTTTATGATTTCAGAAAATTATGCTTATATTTTGTAATGGTATCATTTTTGGAAACATTTTCCAAAGCACTGAAATAGAATATATGAAATCTATTTCTTTCTTCCTGTCTTGCTCCAATTTAGAGAAATTACTATTTTATTCATTTATCACTCTATGAATCTGACATATGTGTTCTAATGAACTTGAAAATTACATAATTTCCAGGGCAATAATTGAATAATTATATGAGATGCGGTGATTGGTGTCATTCCTCTATCTGTTGCTAAGATAGAAGGGCATGAGTACAAGATTTGGAACTTTCTCTATAATCACGAGTCTCCGGCTCACTGGTCTCATGACCTTATTGGAATCACCACAGCCTTCACAATACCAGTTTCTTCATGTACCAAATAGCAATTATAAAACTCGCCTTGTTTATTTCACAGGACTTTTGCAAGGATTTAATGGCGTAAGGTGTATGAAATCAGTTTGCGTAATATAGAATTATATCCAAATATGCATTTTGGTCATTTTATGTCATGTAATATTTTGCTCTCATGCCTTTTTTACTTGATAGTTTACTTCTCTAAAAGTGGTTCCGAGAGGAAAAAAGGGAGGAAAACAAGAGCAATATTAGGAGTTAAAGAAATTGTTCTCATCTTATTGAGAAAGGTTCTTTTTGGTAACTTAGTACAATCATATTTATGAAACGTAGAAATAAGTGAACAAAGGCTATCATATACTTTTAAGAGATTTTCATGTGTTCATTGATTCACTTAATATAGTTTTCCTGTATATGAAGAGTGTTTAGTAGTAGTCACCTTCATCTTATAATCATTGTCTTTTCTTTCGTATCTTGCAATTATGATATATTTTGACTTAAAAACTAAAATTCAATTTATGAAATTCATTTGGTGAATGTTAATTATTCTTATCTAAAGAAAATTTTATTTAAATAAATAAGGTACTCTTTGGTAATGCCTTTGGTAAATATTAGACTTAGTAAATAACTGACACTTGCAATATATGATATATTTAAATAGTAAACACTCATTCAGTCTTATATTACATATGAATGGTATGCATGGGTATAATCTATAACTAGTTTGGTTTTCAGTTTTGCTGTGTTTAAAAGGTCTCTGTATAGAAAATGACAGCACTTTATCACTTTACCTCCCTCTCTGTTTAATGGAACAGTGAAAAATATAACTGTTTATACTTGGGTTATCTTTGCAATAGATATTGAGGTTTTTGTTTATTTTTTCCTTTCAATCTATAGTGAAGTGGATTTTCCACGAGTAGGTATAGAGAAAAGGAATTTAAACATATAATGAAAAGACATTTATAAAGAATGTAGAATATACTTCTAGTCTTAATTTTTGGAGTATAGAACTGATCCTTGGTGAATACATCTCTTCCCTTTCTAGAAACGTTAGAACAGTAAACCATTCTCTTCCCTTTCTAGAAACATTAGAACACTAAACCACTATCTAGAAAGAGGTGATTAAAAAAATCTCACAGAGACTGGAAACTGGGTCCCAAAAGGTGTAATGACTTAAATGAAGCTATATTTTATAACCAGTAATATAATCATTTTCTCCTAAATGCTACTCAGGGCCACTATATTTTCCTAACTCTATCTCTCCAAAAATATCTTGTCTTCACTTGAAAAGAATGAGTAATTATTCTCTATTATCCAAGAGGAAGTAGATGAAAGTTTTAATGAAAGTTTTCATTCAACTCATAATCCTGAATACCTCTAATTTAAGTGAACTTACCTGTGACATTGATTTGGGCAAAAAATATATATAAAGCCCAGTTTGCCTATATATGAAATTTTGGGTGAATGGGAGAACTGCATGACCTATAATTAAAATAGTTATGTATTAAAATGCATATTTTATTAAAATAAAAGTCTATTGACAAGACACATATTTTTATTTATTTTTTATAGTTTATTGTCAAATTTGTTTCCATATAACACCCAGTGCTCCCCACAAGTGCCCCCCTCCATGACCATCACCCCCTTCCCTTTTCCCCCTCCCTCTTCAGCCCTCAGTTTGTTCTCAGTATTCAAGAGTCTCTTATGATTTGTCTCCCTCCCTCTCCCTACCTCTTTTCCCTCCCTTCCCCTTCCCATGGTCCCCTGTTAGGTTTTTCCTGTTAGACCTATGAGTGAAAACACGGTATCTGTCCTTCTCCGCCTGACTTATTTCGCTTAGCATGACACCCTCGAGGTCCATCCATTTTGCTATGAATGGCCAGACTTCATTCTTTCTCATTGCCATGTGGTATTCCATTGTATAGATGAACCACATCTTCTTGATCCATTCATCAGTTGATGGACATTTAGGCTCTTTCCATGATTTGGTGATTGTTGAAAGGGCCGCTATGAACATTGGGGTCCATGTGCCCCTATGCATCAGCACTTCTGTATCCCTTGAAGATACATATTTTTTATAACCTTGATTTAGTGTGACACTGTAGCATATTTACTTTGCCTGTAACCAAATTAAAGAACGATTCTTAGAACCCAAATTATATCTGTCACTAACACAGCAAGGGTGGGCTGTTTTCCGGATGATAATTAACTAGTGTTTATTATATTGATTTTCTGCAAATCATGATTACATTGTACTTAATGTAAATATTATGCACAGCATGCTATCATTTAATTTTAGTGCATCTGCATTAGCTGATGATAACCAAATATTTTGAAGTGTTTTAGAACATGTTTCTTTCAAATAAGAAAGAAAGAATCCTGCATGTGAAGAGGAAAGGAAATTCTAGTTTCATAAGGTGGCTATATGTGCAGGCAATATTGTGAGCTTTTATAGGAGAGCCTTCACTTATTAGTAGTGTATGTATCTACTTAAGTGAAGTAGTGGTTCAGGGAATGGATCACAAGGATAAAATAATAAACCTGCTCATCACTTTTGGTATACTTTCAACATTTTTTTTAAATTTAAGGTGTTTTTAGCATTGGTCTGTAGCCTCCACCCTCCTCTCTAAGCCTCAGCCACACTGAAGTTTTTACTGTTCTCCAAATATCTTCCCTCTGAGCCCCCTATATCTGGTGTGCTTCCTCTGGAATGCTTTTTCTTGTGCATTGTCGCAGTGCTGATTCTTACCCTTTCTTCAAGGCACAATGCAAATGTTCCCTTTGTTTGGAGGCCTGTAGTTCTTCATGCCTTCATAGCGCTTTGAGAATCCCCAGTACAACACTTACACACTGCATTGTAACTGTTAATACTCCTGTTCTTCCACAAGAACGTGAGCTCCTTACAAAGGGATGTCTTCTTTTTAATAAGCGTTTTATTTGAGACCAGTTTTACATTTACAGAAAAATTATAAAGACGACAGAGGGAGATCCCATATACCCTACATCCAGTTGATGTAGGATTAAGAGGTGGAGTGTTGGGGATTAAGGAGGGCCCTTGTCATGATGAACACAGGGTGATGTATGGAACTGTTGAATGACTACATTCTGCATCTGAAATTAATATAATGCTGTATGTTAACTAATTGGAATTAAAAACTTTATTTTTAAAAAAAAATTCATCCATATTATTTCATTGATCTGATATTGATCCATTACTTTTATGCTATAATATTCTGTTACATGAATGTTTCAGTTTATTGACAGGGTTGTTTTCTAATTTTTTTAATGTAAGTGATATTGCCATTAACCATCTCATAAGCACACACAGACACACACATACACATACACATGGCTCATTTTGCCTAATAGTAGGCATTTATGTAGAATTTTTATGTAGGAGTGGATTTGCTTATTCTGAGTGTGTATATTTTTAAATGTACTAGATATTGTTTGGATTGGTTTGGGTAATGGGCCAACCCAACTAAATGAGATGAGAGGAGGAAGGGAGTAGTACTCCAAAGAAAAGTTGGGGTGCCCAAAGAAGGTGAAAAATATTCAAGGGATATAAACAGGAGATGTCCAGTACTTCTAAAAAGTATGATTTCTTAAAAATTGTGAAATGTGGTTTGATATTCATAAAAATCTATTGTGGGTATTATAACAATTTCAGTATTGCTAAACAAAAATGTGAAAATATTCAAGTTTATTTTCATATAAATTGCCATATCTCAGGATTCCTTACACTAAACTCTAACTTATACTCAAACCATGGCTTTAACAGTGATCCTCTGCCCGATTATTTGTGGGTGTGTCATGTCCAGAGTGGCTCCATAAAGGACCTAGTAATTCCAAAATAAATTAGACCAGCTTGGCTCTTTGTACAGTAGTCTCTATTTAGATTAAAAAATACAGATTTAAGTTATGATACCTTGTTTTGGACTTGTTACATCTAAGGAAAAAATTATACACTATATAGATTTTTTTCCAGAAGTGTTGATTAAATTATGTGATACTCCCTTTCCTCTGATTAATACTTATTTTTTCTTCTGGCCAAAACATTCTTCCAGAATTCTTAGAAGAAAGATTAAGAACAGAATAACACTGTATTTCCATTAAAAAATTTGAAATGAGTCCGACCAGTAGAAATGCCATTTAATTTCTAGGGCTAGATCATAAAGTGAAGTAATGGTTAAAAAAAAAAAAAAAGGACTGTGAAAATGTTACATCAGGGAAAAAAAAATCCCAACAAAATGCAAGGGTCCAGAAGAACAGAGGAAAAGTGAAGGAAGGAAAACTGACTTGGAAAAAGAAAAAGAATAAAGTGATTGCTACAAGGATGTGATAGTTTTAGTAGCATTTTTATACGTGGTTTAACATTTATAAAGAGTTAATGTAGCAGTATGTTTAAACTACTTCCCAGTCAACCAGAGGTTGAAGATATGCTCTCAAAAAGTACATCTTTCTCCTCTTTTTATGGATGAGGAAGCTGAGGCAAAGAAAGGTTAAGTGGCTTTATCACAAAGCATCATGGTGACAAATTTAGGAATAAAATTTAATTTCCTGAACTTCAGTTTATGATTTACTCTACTGGATAATTAATAGCAAGGCATTGTATTTTTCCTATTAGCTCTGCTGATCAGTATGAAAGATTTATCATTTAAGTTCAGCTGAAACACATTTTACTATGAGCCCTTTAATTCTTCTGCCACTGATGTAATTAAATGGTGCCTTTGTAGTGTAGCCCAGGGGCATTCAGTGATTCCTTTTATTTATTTATTTTTCCTTAAAAAATAGTTCCTTTTATCTTCCCTTTTAAAAAACTATTTTTGTTGACATATTTCATAGACTCAGGTGTGCTCTACTGACTATAACCTAACAAGAATTGATGAAATTGATAACACGAATTGATAAATTCCATACTTTGTGTGTTCAGTAATGTGCTAGAACTAATGCCCACAACAACCATCACATATATTATTTTTTATAAAAGGAATCATATTACAGATAGTTTTAGCTGTTTTTATGAGTAAACATCTGTCATATTTTACAACTCAAAAATCATTTAGATTAATTCAGAGTTTTGAATTCAAAGAGATTAAAGCTGATCAGTATAGTGAAACTGAGTTTAATCATTTTGGCTGTCCAATCCTGATTTGGAATTCAGTCCCTAGAGCAAAAGACCTCTCTTATGAGTATTTTCTAATGATAGCTCTGCTGACACTAATTACCTTAATTTATTGTTTGATCTCTCCATATATTGACTGAATTGCCAAAATATATTAATCAAGCAAATATTTAATGTCAAAGCATGATAACTTTGAATAAAAAGCATGCTTTTTTTACTCTTAAGCAGAAAATGTTGTAAAATGTGTTAGAATATATCAATAGCAAATTTGGGATGTGCCATTTCTAGCCATGGGGAAAACAAGGCATTATTCTTTTGGATAATTTCCATCAATACAAGCAATGATAAGCATTAGTAATAAGAATAGTTACTGCTGCTTACTATATGCCGGGATCTGTTCTAAGTTATCATTTATAATTACTCATTGAATCCACATAACCTTAGTTTAGTCATCCTTTAAAATTTTTCAGGCACTTTCTATCTAGATTTTATAAATTACACTTGAATATCATTCATTTTTTTTCATTGCCGACTGACTGGAATCCAGCCAGAGCATCAACTGAGCCCGGGTCAAGATAGCATTTAAAGAAACAGAAACAAAAACAAAAAACAAAGCCATATGACACACCTAAGAATGTCGAGTATTAGAATCCATAGATAACAGGTTATAATTAGCTATGCCTAAAAGGATGAGTGACATTTTAGAAACCTAAAAGAACAATGCCATTTTTGGTTCTGTGTGAGAGCGTCCCTATTAAGAAGAGTGCTCGGTCAGCAGTACTTCCTACCCCAGATCTCTATGTTTTGATTTGATTGAATGTTATGTCCTACTTTTTGGTGTTATATTGTTTCCTGACATAGTTTATCAGCAAGAGCTAGCGTTAAATTTCTTGCTGCTTTTCACAGCATTGGATTTGAAGCGTACTAGAATGTTTTCATTATGATGACCTTGCCAGTGCAATCCTTTGGACTGCTTGCCTCTGGGAAATGATATAGTCTTCATGTCCCCAGCCATCCCTCTGGCCTGGTCCCGGTATGAGAGCTGTATTCTAGCCTTGCAGACCACTAACCAAACTCATACCTACCTCATTGGTAGAGGAACAGCTACTTTTTCTCTGACTACTAACCATATGGCAGTCACCTTGCAAAATGATTGATAGGCACTATTATCTACATTTTACCAAGGATGCAATTCAAAGTACATCATGGACATGAATTTATAATGTTAAATACAAATCAACATCATCATTTCTAATGAAATTCCATTCTTTTATTTGCATCTCCTGTTTCTGATTTTCTTATGCTTATTTCAGCAAACTCAGTTGTGAGGCTGGAAGAGCTGACCAATAAAGATTCTTTCATAGAATGATTAGTTAATTAGAGAAACAGACATCTGGAACTGTGCTATCTGATACAGTAGACATTAGCAACATGTGCCTCTTGAGCACTTGAAGTATGACTAGACTGGACGTAAATGTGTTGTAAGGATAAAATATACACCAGATTTCAAAGACTTGGTATGAGAAAATAATGTACAATATATCATTTGTAATTTTCTATTGATTACACATTGAAGTTATAATATTTGGTTAAATACAAAATATTACTAAATTAAATTTACCTATTTTTACTTTTTAAAATGTGGCCACTACAAAATTGTTAATTTTATATGTAATTCGCCTTATGTTTGTATTGGACAGCACTGTTCTAGAAAGTGAATGTGATCAGAGTCTTGAAAAGTGTAAAGGGAAGGCACAGGACCTAGAACCTTGGGTGTAGTTCCATGAGTAGCTGTGCCACGCTTGAGCTAAGAGACTTGACCAAATCACCTGACTTTGTTAAGTGTTGTCAAAATGTTGAGACCATGAATACCCACTCACAGTGCTATGGTAAGGAATAAATTAGCCGAAGCATATGGAAGCAGGCTATAAAGAAATGTGCTAATGGGAAGTGTCCACCGTCATGGTTTGATCTGATCTGTGAATCTTTACCTTGGCTTGTTTTAATTAATGGAATGTTGATATTTATAATCTTAACCCAATATTTCGAATGACATTATCATCAATACAAAGCATTGAGTAACACTCATTGATCACTAAGTAATGGTTTACATGTGTGGAGAAATCTCAAAAAAATCCTATTTTTATGCAGTCTATTAACAAATGAAGTCTACTATTTGGAAGGATGTAAATAATGAACATATGCATGGCTTGCATTTCTGCTTTTGATCTGATTGTATATATGTATATATAAGTTTGATTTCTTAAGTTCACTTCTGTTATTACAAACCTGGTTCCTTCTTGGTGGGTCACCTTAAAAGTCCCATTTGAGTATGATTCTTCTTATATTCAGTACTGAGAATAAGCAAATTCATAAAGACAGAAAGTTAAAGGGGTGGAGGAGGAAGAATAGAGAGTTGTTGCTTAATGGCTATAGAGTTTCAGCTTGGGATAATGAAAAGGTTTATGGAAGTGGATAGTGGTGATGATTGTACAACATTGTGAATGTACTAAATGCCACCAAATTGTACACTTAAAATGGTTAATATGATAAACCCCATGTCATGTATAGTTTACCACAAAATGTCCATTTTAAAAGAAATGGTCATTCTTAACAGTTGGGAGTGCACTTAATTATCTTGTTAAAAAAATTTAAGAGCATTCTTTTCCAACTTCATGTTGGCTCTCTAGCTCAACAGGCATTGGTTTTGCATAAAACTTATGAAACTCAAGCCATTATTTTGGCACTTTATATTAACTTATTTTAGTTTTGACATCACCAAAATTGACTGGGAACTCAACATTACACCTATTTCAGTACAGAAGCTCTGGTATGGATGGTGTAGTAGGACGAGCTAAGACACCCCTAACACCCAACGTTCTCCATCTTCCCCAACTCATTAAATCAGATTGCAAATGAATTCTAGGATGATGCATTCCTGATGCGGATAGATGACTACATATTTAAAAGTAAAACTCTTAGGCATAGAATATAACATAATAGGATCTAGAATCTTGAAGAGGGATTCCAACATATTTTATGGCAGTTAAGTCTCTGAGGACTATGAATAAAGATGGCTGTAACCTCAGTGCTAAATTGCAATTAGTACCTTCGTCCCTGTAAACTCTTTACCTTCGTCCCTGTAAACTCTTTAAAATATGAAGACTCAACTTAGTACATAATGTCAACACTAGAACTTAGGTGAAACTGGGTGAGATAAATTTCCTAGTGGTTCAGCAGCTTAATTAGATGTTTTAGTGTGATAATACCTATATGTATATGCGTGTGTATCTATATAAATATATCTCTATATATAGATATTTTTTTTCTTTTAGAGAATTACCAAACCTATTTTTTATACAGCTCTTATATTCCCAACTTTATTGTTGCTTATGAAATGACAAATTTATTGGTATAAGTAAAACCCAAGTTGATTTAAGCAGTAGGTTCCTACTAGACTTAATGATATTGTATCATTCCAATATTAGTTTAAATAAGTTCTTATTATCTTATATTTCAAAGTGAACAGTAATGCATAGTATCTACAATTGAATTATTGCAAAAGCAGTATGATCATGCTGCTACTTCACTATGGGTGTTTTCGTTAATAAACTGAACTCTGTCAGCTTAATGTGTACAGGACTAAGGAAAAAATTAAAACCACAAGCCAGTTTCCTATCATACTCGCTTCGTGTATTATCCTTAATGAAGTCTCAAATTTATATTTCTTCTCTCCTAGACACCAAATTAAGAAGGACAGGAAGAATTTATGGAGAACTGTGGTAGGAAAAGTTCAGGAGACTGAGGATTTTAACATTGTTTGGATTTTAAAAAACTACGACATGATATAATCGGATACTAAGAATTGGGAAAATTCAGGGACACCTGGGTGGCTCAGTTGATTAAGACACCAACTTCTACTCAGGTCATGGTCTCATAGCTGTGGGTTCAAGCCCCACATCAGGTTTCTGCTGATAGCCTAGAGCCTGGCTCCTGCTTCAGAGTCTGTGTCTCCCTCTCTTTGACACTCTCCTGCTCGCTCTCGCACTCTCTCTCTCTTTCTCTCTCTCTCTCTCTTTCTCTTATTTTCTCTCTCTCTCTCTTTCTCTTTCTCTCTCTCTCTTTCTTTCAAAAATATATAAACATTAAAAAATTAAAAAAGAAAATTGGGAAAATTCAGAATAATGGAAGAGCAACGAAAAGTTATTGCATTAAAAATACATCAAGTAAAGGTTTCATCATGATTTAGGTTTTTTTTTTTTATTGTTTACTGCTTATATGGCAGTATGTTTACATTCTCCACATCTCATCTTTTTGGTTAAGTGAAGGGATTCAATTTATAACTCTCTGAGTTTAGAATTTGACAGTGGTTCCTGGAAAACTCATTGCTCAATACTGGGAGTGATTGCTTGGTGCTATCTTCTTTGGAGGTTTTTAAAATAAGATAGATTCAGAGCACATGGGTGGCTCAGTTGGTTAAGCGTTGGACTCCTGATTTCAGTTCGGGTCATGATCTCACAGCTCCATGTGTTTGAGCCCCACATGTGACTCTGTGCTCATAGTACGGAAACTGCTTGGGATTCTCTCTCTCCCTCTCTCTGTCTCCCCCCCTCCCCCACCTGGACTGTCTCTGTCTCTCTCAAAATAAAGAAATAAACTTTTAAGAAAAATGTGATAGATTCCCCTCTGAGGTATGTGTAGGCATAGACAAGCTGGAGGAAGGTCGCCGAGACTCTAGTGATTTTTCATTATGCTAATTATTTTAGTACTCATATTTTTCAAAGTTATTTTATGGCTTAAAAGCCAGGAAGCAATTAAGAAAATCAAAATATTAGGGTTTGATATGACAACTTAATAATCACATAGTGAAATTTTGATGAATGGTTATTTTCAAAAGATTTTAACTATTTGGAAGAGCTTTTATTATCTTCCCACTATGAACAGGTCTACTAGGTATACAGTATTCCAGGGTTTTAACCTGCCTCTCCTGCACTTTTGAAGTCTCTTTCTTGATAAAATCCATAGGTAACTATTCATAGTAACTTGCAAATTATGTGGACATTGTGTAATACATATTCAGAAGAATTTTTAAAACTACCTATGAGAAAACCTCATGGAGATAGAGTTGGTTTTATTCATGTCAAAATGTATGGTTTTTGCATAAGAGGAATTAATGTTTTCATCTCTTAAAATGCTTGACCAAAGCTTTTAGTCATTATGTTAGCATCTGTTGTTCCATCTGGAAGACCTAAAAAATCCAATGAATTATAAATGGACAGTTCAACATGAATATGCAAATTAAAGACATTTTATGAATTCTATGTAAGATGTAAGGAATAGTTTACTCTGTGCCTTAACTAGAATATCTTACTATATATTTCTTAATCATCTGTTGGGTTCAGCCTTGGGTTCTACTCCAGTATATCAACCATGACTTCCTGGAATATAAACAGCATTGAAGATTCATCATAAATATCATAGAATTTATTTCAAATGATACAGTATAATATGCTTATCAGGGAAATAAAAAAACACAAATTAACATGTAAGGTATTATTTTAAATATAGAAGTACTGTCGGTAGTCACTGCTGTGTTGTGGTATCAACATAAAATTTTGGCACTTTTAATGAGTCCTTATTGTTAATATTCCCTTAGAAAATTACACTGTTTTCCATAATTCCGCCTCTTGAAGGACATATTTGCTTTATTCACTACACCTTGACACATACTCTAAACTTGAATATAAATGCTACTGTTTCTATGCCCTGCCTTCTAAGTCTTGTGATTTCTAATTTGTTTAAAATGTTTATTTTCAATATATCACTTATGATTGTGAAGCACATAGGGAGCTTTTTTTAAAAAAATTGAGGTTTGCTTTGTCAAATTAAGGATGAAAGAGTGGCACTGAAACATATGTCCTTTTTTTAAAAAATGTAAAAATGCATTTTAAACTTTTTAAGGGAAACTGTGGCTTCTGAATGTCACAAACATGTCATGTTTCTTTATGCATCAACTTTTATGAGTCCCCGATTAAAAATATAACCTGAAAACAGAATGTTTCTACTTAGATATTGTTGCTATGGTGCTATTTAACTAATCATATAACCCTTTCAGAATAATGAAACCAATAGCACTTGTCAACACCAAACATAAAGGAAGGGAGTGAAGTAGCAGAGATGTGAAAAATATCCATTAATATGAAAGCAATATGTTATGGGGGCAGCAAAGAGGTAGTAAGCTATTTACTATTTACTGGTTGGCTATGACATTGCTAAAATTAGATTAAAGCAAAAAAGCTCAGTACAAATATAATGAAATAGTTTTGATGATATTTTCCATTTGGGGTATATAATTGGATCCTTTTATATTAATCTAATTTCTCTCTGAATTAAATAAACTGAGTAGTCTTGACCTACCTTTTCATATGCTTTTTTTAATTTAACAAAATCATTTTATAAACATTTTCTAAGAAATACAATTACACTCAGAGCAACAATTGTATACTTATGCAAGCTACTTGCACTGTATAAATGAATGTGCTCTATGGTTGTAAGATCTGCATTTATTATTTTAAATAAAGTTAGAAGTTACAGATAATTTCTATGCTCGTGCCATTCAAACTATAGATTGGAAATAGCAGTCAAGAGGTTCTTTACTCCAAATACTTGAGAAGCGCTGTTTTTGATGGCAGACAACAAGAGGCTGAAACAAAGGTAAGACAGGGAGTTTGAAGAGGAGGTAACAGATCTAAAATATACCTAGGTGTATCTCAAATAATATGATTAGTTGTTACATGTGAGTGTTCATGGAATGGGGGCCTGGTTATTGTCTGGAGGATTTTAATTTTGAAGGATTTCAAGATGAGCCTGTTTGGAGAGGAGTGTATTAGGTGGTTTTTGTTTGTTTGTTTTACTCCAAGTAACAAAACATATACTATGTTTTTTTTTTTTAATTTTTTAACATTTTATTTTATTTTCTAAGACACAGAGAGGGAAAGAGCATGAGCAGGGGAGGGGCAGAGAGAGAGGGAGACACAGAATCCAAAGCAGGCTCCAGGCTCTGAGCTGTCAGCACAGAGCCCATTGCGGGGCTTGAATCTTGAAAGAGAGATGATGACCTGAGCTGAAGTCGGACGCTCAAATGGCTGAGCCATGTAGGCGCCCCATAGAATATGTTTTCTACCAAGAATTCCAGAGGTAGATAAGGCCCAGGATTAGTAATTTAGCAGCTACAGTGACATTATCAAGGACACTTTTTTTCCCTTTTTTTTCTTTCCTCTGCCATTCTCAGCAAATGACTTGACCTCTTAGGCTGGCTTACCACATGGCAGTATGTTTGACCCCTGTGTCTACAAAGAATTGCTCCATATTGTATTCCCTAAATAAGAACCAGGTCAGTTTTCCCAGAAGCTCCCAGAACGCACTTCCATCCACCATCCATTGTTTAAAATTGCCCACGGATAAACCAATCACTAGAAGAGGCCAAGATCACTGTCAATATGACTGGTTTTGACCATTCACGATTCAAGACCCTGCACTTAGAAGACTCTCAGCCTCCCCATGAAGCACATAAGGACCTGGAGTAGGGTGAACAATATCAGCACAGCAAGGATGGCAAGGAAGTGGGGTCAGGGGGTGGGTTTTGGAGAAGCTGCTAGATTTTGTGCTCACAAAGTAGCAGTTAAGTTTTGGTAATGTTGGGCTTGGGACGTCTGTGGGATATCTGTTGGAAGGTTTCAGGAGATGATTGGAAATGTGGGCCAGAAAGATGTTAAGAATTTGAGATTAATCACACAGTTGACACTTGAACCTATAATAGCGAATGGGATTATCTAGGGACAATATATAGAGTAGAATGTGAAGTGTCAAAGAACAAAATGCTGTAAAGATAACAAAGATGTTGAGAAAAGGTGATTTTCCAGGAGAGACTGTTTTTTGTATGTGTGAAATACAGTTAAATTCCAAAATATGAATTTGTTTGGTGGAATTTTCCAACCTCTAAAGTTCAACTTGGACCCCACATTTCTAATTCATAGGAATTCTAACATTTACATGGTTTTTGTCTGTTTAGTTTAGAAACATATGTAATGACCTATTCTTATTCACATCATTGCTGGTCATTGATTAAAGTCCAGTTTAGTCTGAGAATTTGGTTTTGATTTCCTGTACTCTGGTGTATAACCACATTCCTAGAGAATAATGACAGAGGATTTCAACAGTTCTCCTGTAGTAGTGGTTAAGTCTGCCACTCGACTGCAGCTGTTGGAGTCATAGTTAACAATATAGGTGAAGCTCTGCAGTATAAATGTATCAAGTGTACCATTAATTGGAATCTAAGATAGGTTTTTGTATACATGTTTCTGTACATTGCCAAACAATAGTGGGTGGGGAGCTGGACAGCACCTGCTCAGCCCAGAACTGTAGTCACCCTTGAACGATGCAGGGATTAGGGGGTGCCAGTTTCCTACGTAGTCACAAATTTACCTATCATGTTTGTGGGTTTTTTTGTTAATTGTATTTCTTTGGTAAAAACAGCCTGGAGTCAAGGATTTCCTTTTTACTGCTTTTTTTTTAGTATAATTAACATACAGTGTTACATGAGTTTCAGGTGTATCGTATAGTGATTCAGTGATTCTATCCATTACTTGGTGCTCATCATGAGAAGGTGATCTTCATCCCCTTAACCTGTTCTACCCATTCCTCCCACCTACCTCCCTCTGGCAACCCCCAATTTGTTCTCAATATTTAAGATTCTGGACTTGTTGTTTATCTCTTGTTTTCTGTTTGTTTTGCATCTTAAATTCCATGTGAGTTGAATCATATGGTATTTGTTTTTCTCTAATTTGCTTCATTTAGCATTATACCCTGTAGGTCCATCCACATTATTGCAAATGTCAAAACCTCATTCTTGTTTATGGCCGAGTACTATTCCATTGTGTATGTATACTACATCTTCTTTATCCATTTATCTATTGATGGACACGGGCTCCTTCCATATCTTGGCTATTGTAAATAATGCTGCAGTAAACACTAAGGTGTTTCTTTTTGATTTAGTGTTTTCATTTTGTTTGCATAAATATCTAGTAGTGGAATTACTGGATCATATGGCATCTATTCTTAATTTTTTGAGGATCCTCCATACTGTTTTCCACAGTGGCTGCACCGATTTACATTACCACCAACAGTGTGCGTGAGGGGGGGTGGTTCATTTTTTCCCACATGCTCGCCAACACCTGTTTTCTTTTGTTTTATTTTTTGTCTTTTTTTGTCTTTTTTTTTTTTTTGGCATTTTACAAGCCTCCTTAATATCTGGGTTTTTTTTTTTTAATTTAAATTCAAGTTAGTTAACATACAGTGTAGTCTTGGCTTCAGAAGTAGAACCCAGTGATTCATCACTTACATATAGCACCCAGTGCTCACCCTGAAAAGTGCCCTTCTTAATGCCCATCACCCATTTAACCTACTCCACTCGCCCCTGACCCTGATCAGCCCTCAGTTTGTTCTCTGTATTTAAGAGTCTCTTATGGTTTGCCTCCCTCTCTGTTTTTTTTCCTCTCTGTTTTTATCTTAATTTTCCTTCCCTTCCCCTATGTTCTTCTCTTGTGTTTTTCAAATTCCACATAGGAGTGGAATAATATGATATTTGTCTTTCTCTAACTTATTGATTTTAGCCATTCTGAGAGGTGTGAGGTGATATCTCATTGTGGTTTTGATTTACATTTCTGCTGTCTGGTGATGTTGAGCATCTTCTCGTGTGTCTATAGGCCATCTGAATGTCTTCTTTGGAAAAATGTCTACTCAGGTCCCCTGCCCATTTTCCTAAACTGGATTATTTGTATTTTGGGTGTTGAGTTATAGAAGTTTTTTATATATTTTGGATATTAACTCCTTATCAGATGTATCATTTGCACATATCTTCTCCCATGCTGTAGATTGACCTCCTGTGCAGTCAAAAATTTGCATATAACTTTTGACCCCCAGAATCTTAACTACTAACAGCTTACTGTTGACCAAAAGCCTTACCAATAATACAAATTGTCAATTTGCATGTATTTTTTATGTTATATGTATTATATACTGTATTCCTACAACAAAGTAAGCTTGAGGAAAAAAAAATATCAAGAAAATCACAATAACATGGGGAACCTGGGTGAGTCAGTCAATTGAGCATTTAACTATAGATTTCAGCTCAGGTCATGGTCTCATGGTCATGAGATCCAGCCCCATGATGGGCTGTGTGTTGGGCGTGGAACCTGCTTAAGATTCTCTCTTTCCCTCTCCCTCTGTTCCTCCCCTGCTTGCACTGTACTATAAAAATGTATGTACAAGTAGACTGGTGCAGTTCAAACCTATGTTGTTCATGGGTCACCTCTATACCTCCTACCCCCTATTGTTTCTAAGTAGAGCCATATGACCAGTTCTCACCAATGCAAGGAAAAGAAGAACGGTCACTTCTGAGCCACAATAGTGAAGAAATGAGTATTCTTTTTCCTGTTCTTACCCCAGTGATTGCTTAGAGACAGAGAATGCCTAGGCCCCTGTGGAGGGAGAGAGCTCTTATGTCTACATGACATCATTGGTGAAAGCCAATCACTGACCAGAACAATTCTCATTGCAGGCCTCTGTGAGTGAAAGATGACCATCATGTAAGTTAAACCACTGACCTCCTGAAGTTTACTCTTAAAGCAGGTAGCCTTATCCTACATAACACAGGCAAATTTTGCTAATGCAAAGTTATTTGAATAAAAGATCCAAAAGGGAAACTCCTAAGCTATCCTCCTACTTTCCTGTCTGAATGCCCCTTCCTATACTTTTTCTCCATCTCCTTTGAACACCCATCAGATCTCTGCATGTTCAGAGTCTACCTGTCTTTCAAGGTGCAACTCAAAAAACCATCTCCTCCGGTTAGCCTTCATTCAGTGCTTTCCTCCTAGATCGGGACAGTCCCTTCTTCCCTAGAGATCAGATTGCTTCTGACATTGTTTCTTCTATGCTTATTTGGCTATTGGGGGACACACTTTTTCAGTGGCCTCTAACTTACTTGAGGTAAGACTTCATCTTGTCTCTTTTGGTTTTATAAGTAATTCTGTATTATTTAGCACATAGTAGATGATTAATAAGCAATTTTTGAAATGTTGAATAAACAAAAGCTAAATTTGGTATGTATTTAAGAAATATATTCTATTGTAAATAACTCAGCTAAATATTATTTTAGTCTTAATCATAAGCCTGTTATATAAGTAATTATTTTTACGGCTTTTAGCTTTTGCATAAAATAATCTAAAATGTAACTATTTTGTTTAAAATTTTTTTTATATTCATTATTCTCAAATTAATCTATAATAATCCTAATGAGCTATAATAGCTGTTTTTTCTTTATAGTAATTCAAATGATATTATTTTCTTTTAAAGTAAGTACAATATATTTTCCTTGTATAGGGTCAACTGAAGTGTTTTTAAAAGCTTGTAGAGTCTGGCAGTTCATTTACTTTTTTCCCCACTATTTTTATTTCAAGTTTCTACTTAAGTTCCAGTTCGTTAACAAATAGTGTAATAATGGTTTCAGGAGTAGAATTTAGTGACTCATCACTTACATACAGTGCTCATCCCAACATATGCCTTCCTTAATGCCCATCACCCATTTAGCACATACCCTCCCACCTCCTTCCATCAACCCTCAGTTTGTTCTCTATCATTATCAGTCTGTTTTCTGGTTTGCCTCTCTCTTTTTATTCCCCTATGTTCATCTGTTTTGTTTCTTAAATTCCACATATGAGTGAAATCATATGGTATGCATCCTTCTCTGACTGACTTCACTTAGCATAATACCCTCTAGATCCATCCATGTCATGGCAAATGGCAAGATTTCATTTTTTTTATGGCTGGGTAATATTCCATTGTGTGTGTATCTATCTATTGTGTGTGTGTGTGTGTGTGTGTGTGTGTGTATACACATATATATACCACATCTTCTTTATCCATTCATAAGTTAATGGACATTTGTGCTCTTTCCATAATTTGACTCTTGCTGATAATGCTGCTATAAATTTTGGGGTGCAGCAATTCATTTATAAAACACATAGTAAAATAGATTAAAGTTGGAATCTTCAAAAAGTACTATAATATGAAAAAATAAATAGAATACCAAGACAGCTTGGAAGACTAATGTCAACAGAAGACATACTACCTAAAAAGAAGAGAATAATAGAAAAATAAATAAATAAATATGAGAAAGAAGGTAGAAAGGGAGGAGACAAAGTGAAAAGGGAAATTATCCCTGGTTTTCTTGCAGAGGGAGTGTTTCCTAAGTATTAATCTTAGAGAATGGGGGTGGGGGAAGGAGGGAGGGAAAGAAGCAGTTGTTATTAAGCTGTCTCCTTGCAATGTTATCTGTAAGGTGCAGTACTGGAAACACTTTAAGTGTTTAGAAAGTGAAAAGGAAAGGATCTTATAAATTATGTGAGGTACTGCCATATAGTAGAAAGAATCTGGATTAGAGTGAGGTGACTTTAAGTTATGGTCCTGCTTTCAACCTGCTTTAGGCTGGTGTTTTAACCCTGACTTGTATCCTAGGAAACTCTATGGCTCCTTCCAAGACTCAAACTTTCTAATGCAATAAAGCATTTAACAGCGCTATTCTGATTTTTGCATGTTTCCTGAAGAGCATCTCTTCATTGTGTGGTGGAGGGCAATAAGCTATTCTTGAAAGAACAGAATCTCCAAAAGCCAATAAACCATTACCATTCTTTTGAGAAATGCTTATTGTGTGGGTACTAATCTAAACCAGGATTTTTTTTTTTGTTCCTAAAATGATACCATGGGCAAGTTAACTTTTCATAGTTACTTCCTTTGGTCTACATAAAATTGTGATAAGAGTTGAATTATATTTAAGCACCCAGTACAGTACATAGCATGTAATAGACTCTCAAGAAAAGCTTATATCCTCCCTCTGGCATATAAAAGAACAATAAAATGAAAAACTAAAAGGAACAAGTTAGCTACACATCTATCCTCATATCAAGGGGTTGTTTGACACCAGAATGGTCACAGTCAATTTTCATTACTGTGATACAAACCATAATAAAATTATATTTAAAAAATTATGTGAGAAAAAGTTAATATTCCCTGGTTAATTTCAGACATAATAATTATGTAAGTTGGCTTCTATTAAGTAAGCATCTGTTTAATGCAGATGAAAGGAGGATTGTGTTCTGCTGCTGCTGCTGATGATGATGAAAACTAGCATTTATTGAATGCCTACTGTATGCATCATTATAAGCACTTTGTATATTTTATCTAATTTAAACTGTATCAGGGGCACTTGGGTGGCTCAGTCAGTTAAGCCTCCGACTTCAGCTCAGGTCATGATCTCACAGTTTGTGGGTTCGAGCCCTGTGTTGGACTCTGTGCTGAATGTTTGCTCAGAGCCTGGAGTCTGCTTCAGATTCTGTGCCTCCTTCTCTTTCTGCCTCTCCTCTGCTTGTGCTCTCTCACTCTGTTCCTCAAAAATAAATAAATGTAAAAAAAATTTAAACTGTATCACAGATGACATAATAGCTTAAAGTCACCCGTTTGTTGGCTGCATTTTACCGTCTACTGCCATTTGATAGATTCTTTGGATGTACTAAGTCCATTATTTATTTACTTTATAAAAACCAAGTTCTTATTTGTGTAATGTGCTAAGCACTATGATAAATCAAAGAGTGAAATAAGCAGAGATCTCCTGGGGCAGTTGCATCGAGCAGAAGAGATAAATTATGCACATAATAAGATGCAAAATAAAAAGTATAGTGTGAAAGAAATGGATCGTAAACAGTGGTAGGAATTCTGAGATGGTCATAGAAAGTTTCTTGCACAAGTGGAATTTGAAGTCCTCCTTCAGGGAGAGCAAGAATTTGAACATGAAGGTGCCAAAAAAAATTTTTTTAATCTGAACTTGATAAGGACTTTATTTAGATGGATTATTACAAAGAGTGGGTCCTTTGCAATAGAAGGAGAACTATTGCAATAGAGAGACCATTTTGGCTATAAGATATGCACACCTCTCAGGGATTAGGCAAAGAGAGTTTTTCTTTTATAGAGGGAGGAGAAAACAAAGCTAGAAAGAACAGGATGTGGGGAGGTGGTCTGAACAGGAATGGCATGATGGGAAAACAGATCAGAGAAGGTTTGACCTTGAGGCCAGCCTATGCTGTGGAAGGGGTATTAAGAAATGGCTGGGTGCTGGCTCAGGATGAGGGTTGGTCAAAGTTGGGGGCCTGTGGGAGGGAAATAATCTTAACCAAATTATAGCTAACAGGCGTTTCGTTCTAGCTAACCATTGGGGACAGCAGTTTAACTAATTATTTATGAAGCAAAGATGGGACTTTGGAGGGTCTGTGGCTGGCCTTGTCATAGGTAAACAAAGTAGCTTCCCTGAGTTTTATTTAAGTCATATAAGGAAGTGTGGGTTTTTATGGTAAGCTGTTGCCTGGAACACAAAAGAAGGGAGGAATTTCTCAAACTTTGCTATTTTCTAGGATCCTGGGGCTTGGGTGAAGTTCAACATTGTCAGGGATGTGGAAATAATGAGGACTCCCTAATGAATGAAGTGTGCATGTGAAGGATTTCGTTTACTCAGAATGTCAAGATTTTGAAAGATTGCACTAATAAATAATAATAGTAACTCTCTGAGTGCCAGGCACTGTTCTAAGCACCTTACATCTGTCAACTCATTTAAATAATCCTCACAACTATCCAATGACACAGGTACAATTATTCTCCCATTTTATAGGCAAGGAATTTGAATTCCTCAAAGGTAAGTATCTTTGTCACACTGTTAGTAAGACGTACAACTGGGGCTGCGACTCATAAAGCTGTTGTCTCCTAGTAGCTGACACAACCTCTTTTCATTACTTTAAACTATTTCTTTAGCCCAGAGAGGGGGTTAAAACTTGTAGAACAAGGGAGAAGGGACATACAGTGATTTTCCCATTTCCAAAAACAATAGACTCAACAAATACATATATATGAGAGAAGGTGTGGGACCCAGAAGAAAGAAGAATGTAGAATACTAGCAAATACAAGTTTGGAAAAAGCAGCAGCCAATGGAACTTGACAAAAGAAAATGACAGTTAGCAGGAAAGATTCTGGATGCCGAGAATAAAAAAAAACCTCAGCTAGTCAGGACAGAAGAGGGCCCACTGCTTTGTGTGCTTTCTCTTTGTGTAGGAATGGGGATATGGGTGGAGATCAGGGTCAACTTAAATCTTTGTTAGCCCAGATTTTCAGGCTTCCTTCTGCCATGGATGAGATTATGGCAGGCCTTGAGGTATGAGCCGTAGGTGGAGAATGGCTACTGCTTTAGTCCTTAAGAGCATCTCTGAGCTACAAATCAGGCATCTAGTACACGTTAGCCTTCCAGAGTTAGGGACAATTGCTGAATCCAACAGGCATTTACCTTTCCTTCCCTTAACCAGCTCCGTTTGCATTCATTTCTACTATTCACAACTACCATTATTTTTCCTACTGATTATCTTGTGATTCAGTACATTTGATCAAGTGAGCTGGGGAGTACATAACACATGGTGGAAAATTTTACTGAAAATATTGGTAACTATTTTGACATGTCAAGAATTGAACAAAGTTTACGTAGAGAGCATAGTTTATATAATGGTGCTGATTGCTACAACCAACAGAGATTTCTTGGAAATGTAATACTACATAGCCATGAGAAAGAATGAAATCTGGCCATTCGTAGCAAAGTGGATGGACCTCGAGGGTGTCATGCTAAGCAAAATAAGTCAGGCGGAGAAGGACAGATACCATATGTTTTCACTCATAGGTCTAACAGGAGAAACCTAACAGAGGACCATGGGGAGGAGAAGGAGGAAAAAGGGTTAGGGAGAGGGAGGGAGACAAATCATGAGAGACTCTTGAATACTGAAAACAAACTGAGGGCAGAAGGGGGAGGGGAAAAGGGGAAGGGGGGTGATGGTCATGGTGGAGGGCACTTGTGGGGAAGAGCACTGGGTGTTATATGGAAACTAACTTGACAATAAACTATAAAAAAATAAATGTAATGTAATAATTAAAGCATTTAACTTCTACCGAACCCATTCTATGTGTCTGGACCCATGGTAAGGACCTTCACATCCTTGTCTATTCATCTTCCCAGGAACCTGTTAGTCAGGGATATAGTTTCTGCTTTATGGATGAACAAATTAAAGTTAACACAATTTAATCACTATGCTCAAGAGTTTGTACTTTAATCCTTAGAGTCCAGTTTTGAACCTAGACCTCCTAGATTTTAAAAATCTTCTAAACTATTCCACTCTGAATCAATCACTTACATTTTCAAGGCTGATCAATAACAGCTCTGGTGCCTAATAGCTCTGTGACCTTGGGGAAATTACTTAACTGCTCTTTGGCTTTGTTTCTTAATCTGAAAAGTGAGGGCAACCATGTCTTCATCATAGGATCATTGCGAAGATAAATTAATATGTGTAAGGTATTTAAAAGACCTACTTAGCCACCATTGGTATATATGTCAGCTGTGGTTATTGATGGTGATTGAGATGACAGTGAAACCATGCTCTCTCTTTCTTAAAAACTCAAAGTGAATAGCCACCCTCAGTATCTCACATTGACTTTGTGTGTTCCAGCAGTAGGATTGATTATATTTGTGTATATATTCTTTGTTTCCCCATACTTTTCTACCAGTTTAATTTAAATAAAATTATAGAGAATTAGGAACATTAGTTTACTCAAAATTAAATTCACATGTAATTTTTTTAAAACATAAATTGAGAAAACTCTTTGGTGTCTGTCTTTGAACTTCTATGAGTTCCTAAAATAAAATTTATATTTGATCTAAGAGGACAGGGTGGCATCTTTGACAACTGGATTCTAGGAAACTTAAAAAAACAAACAAATGGCATTTGAAAAGTCAACATAATATTGAAGAGGAAGAACAAATCTGAAGGCCTGATACTACAGGACTTCAGTCCTTATTATAAAACTGTAGTAATCAAGACATGTGGCATTGGTGAAAAAATAGACACATAGATCAATGGAACAGAATAGAGATCCCAGAAATAGACCCAGGTAAATAGAATCAACTGATCTTTGACAAAGGAGCAAAAGCAATACCATGGAGTAAAGTTAGTCTTTTTACCAAATGGTACTGGAGTGATTAGAAATCCACATGCAAGAATGAATCTAGACACAGAGCTTACACCTGTCACAAAAATTAATTCAAAATGTGTCACAAGCCTATATGTAAATGCAAAACTATAAAACTCCTAGAAGATAACACTGGAGAAAATCTAGATGACCTTGGATTTGGTGATAACCTTTCAGATAAAACAGCAAAGTCATGATCCATGAAAAGAAAGAATTGATAAATTGGCTATAATTACAATTAAAAATTTCTCCTCTGAGAAGGATAATGTCAAGAGAATTAAAGGAGAAGTCAGAAACTAGGGGGAAATATTTTCAAAAGACATGTCTAATAAATAAATGTTACCTAAAATATACAAAGAACTCTTAAAACTCAACAATAACAAAACAGACAACCGGATTTAAAATGGGCCCAAGATTTTAATAGACACCTCACCAGAAAAGGTATACAGGTGACAAATAAGCATTTGAAAAGCTGTACCACATCAAAAGTCATCAGGGAAATGCAAATTAAAACAACAGTGAGATACCGCTACATACTTATCATAATGGTCAAATGCTGGCAAGGGTGTGGAGGCACAGAAACTCTCGTTGATTGCTGGTAGGAATGCAAAATGGTACAGCCACTTTGGAAGACAAATGACAGTTTCTTACAAAACTATACATACTCTTTATCATCTGATTCAGCAATTGTGTTCTTTGGTATTTATTTACCCAGAGGACTTGAAAACTTTTGTCCACATGAAAGCCTACACGCAGATCTCATACCAGCTTTATTCATAATTGCCAAAAATTGGAAGCAACCAAGACGTCCCTTCAATAGGTGAGCGGATATATAAAACTGTGGTACAGTCAGACAATAGAATGTTATTCACTTTTAAAAGGAAATTGCTATCAAGCCACAAAAAGACATAGAGGAAACCTAAATGCCCATTACTAAGTGAAAGAAGCCAATCTGAAAAGGCTACATACTGTATAATTCCATCTAAATGATATTGTGGAAAAGGCAAAACAATGGAGACAGTAACAAGGTCAGTGGTTGCCAGGATTAAGGGTGGGGAGGTAGAGGTGAATAGACAGGAGTTTTAGGGCAGTGAATATACCCTGTATGACTCTATGTTATATATTTTTTGTGTGGCTTCAAGTTTTTATTTAAATTCTAGTTAGTTAGCATAAACTGTGTTATACATTGGTCCAAAACCACAGAATGTATACAACCAAGAGTGAATCCTAAGCTATACTGTGGACTTTGGGTCATTATGATGTGTCAGTGTAGGTTCATGTTGTAATAAGTGTGCCACTCTGGTGGGGGATGTTGATGATGGCAAGGCTGCGCATGTGTTGAGGGAGAGGGTACCTGGGAAATCTCTGTACCTTCCTTTCTATTTTGCTGTAAACCAAAAACTACTCTTAAAAAGTAAAGTCTTTTATAACAAAATAAGTAAAGAATTTGCATATCATTGCCCTGGTGTAAAGAATCAAGATTACTAAAATGTAACAAACTAACTCAGATCTCCCATTTGTTTGGAACATAGAGATGTTGTTAACACTGTTTTAACTTACTTGCTCCCTGTGATGGTCAGGCTGCATGGAGCCTGAACTGAGCCTGAGTTTTCTTGTCTAAAATATATGTTGATAGGTGTGAATTGTGATCAGACATCAAACAGGTCAACAAAGAAGTATAGGGAAAAGGCTAATGTGCAAAAACAAGGTTCTTTCCTAGAAATTCAAATCTGGATTGAAGTAAAAGTTATTTAAGGCTGTGATGTGTCTGAGTATTGGTAGTAGTGGTACCGGTAAAAGTAAAATTACTTTTACTTCTCAAAAGTATGAAGATCATGTATCAGGCAGACTGGAAGGTTTTCTGATGCTCTGATTCAGCTATTTTCATCATTGATCTACTTCACTAAGAACAGATCTCAGAGGATTAAATATTTTAATATAAAAAATAAAACTAAATTCATTTAGGAGTCCCACTCTGTCCTCTATGTAGCTTTGAGTTTTGTCTCTTGCTGCCTTGAAGCTGAGCATAAAAGAGCAAACAGTGGCCTCTCTCTCCAATCCATGTGGACTAGAAAAAATGATCACACAAACAACTACTGATTTGTGCTTTGTTAAAAAAAAATATTTCCATTCTAGAACACAAAATGAGTAAAAACAATTAAAGGCTGTTTAAGAACTGTACCGATTTCTTCTGTATCTTTGAAACAAAAAAATAACTAAGATACAATCTACATATCCCCATGCCTAAAGAAATCGGTTCCTGTATTCTACGATAGGGGTATCTTTCTGCTGCCACCTTGCCTGCCTCAGAACTGTTCTCCACATTGTGAAGAACAGTTGCTTAAAAGCCATCAGTAACTCACTCCACATTACTCAAAGGATAAAGTCCCAAAACCTTAGTTGGTTTACCAAACCATCCATCATTTGTCCTCACTCACACCCCCCAACATCGTCCATCTCCCTTTGCCATATTGTATTTTAACATCCAGCCAAACTGAATTTTCCTGAGCACATACCAAGGAGTATTCTTTATGCCCAGATCCCTGTCCGCCCTCACCGTATACATTCACTTGATTAGCTCTAATACATTCTTCAGCTGTAATGTATACCTTATAGGTGAAGTCTTTAGCCCCCAAATTAAGTGGCTCCCCTTTTTGTGTTCTCATGGTGTCAAGGCACATCTCTTTCACACACTTTTATAGTTGTGTATTTATTTTTTTTTAACATTTATTTATTTTTGAGAGAGAGAGAGACAGAGTGTGAGCAGGGGAAGGGCGGAGGAGGGGGACACAGAAGCTGAAGCAGGCTCCAGGCTCTGAACTGTCAACACAGAGTCTGATGCGGGGCTCGAACCCACGAACTGTGAGATCGTGACCTGAGCTGAAGTCTAACGCTTAGCCAACTGAGCCACCCAGGCGCCCCTATAGTCATATATTTAAGGTAACGTCTCTCAGACCTCGATATGCATAAGAATTATATGGAGATCTTGTAAAAATGCTGATTCTGAGTCGGGGAGATGCCATCGCTGCAGCCCCCAGAGCACACACTAAGTAGCAAGCAAGGACTTAGAGACTATCTGCTTCTCTGGACCTGGGGACAGGATACTCAGAGCCTGAATCACAGCAGGCCCTGAGTTAACAGCCGCTGAATGATTTTCAAAAGCAACAGAATCTTGACAATATAACATTTTCATTTTAAAATACAAGCCGTGCTTACAAATAACCATTTGGGAAGAACTTTGTTAACTTCCTTCCCTCCTTCTGTATCTTGGTATATCCATCTGTTCTTCCTGTCTCTTTGCCTCAAAGTTCACTGGTATCTGGAATTTCTACCCAATCCCCTGCTTTTCCTCTATTCCTTTTACACCCTGGAGGCATTTTCAATGATAGCACTTCTGAAAATAAAAAGTAAAGGAAGCCAGCATAGAGAGATGAAGAAAAATGAACCTCTTTTCTCCTCTTCAGATACCAGTTGAGTTACTTTCTTGTTTCTCCCAATCTAACCTCCTTGGATCCCATCAGACCATTTTTCAAAGAATCCCAAACACATCCCTAGACTCCACTTTGGTATTGTAATGCTCAACACTGTTGTCTGTTTGTTCCTCAGAAATGGAAAAGAACCTTTTATCAGTCACTTATTTATAGAAAGACTTGTCTTTTAACATGTAAGTAAATATTTTATTGTGTGTTGAGCCTATAAATACATTTTTAGATGAATACCTACCTAGGGCTTGGGGGAGAGAAGGCATGTAGTCATTTTGTTCCAAATGTTTATAGTTGGGTGCATTGTGAAAAATGGAAAAATGAAAATTGTCATAAACTCCCTGTGGTCCCCTTACCACCTGTATACCCAGTGCTTGTCTCATATACTTGGAGCAGTCACTGTAGCAAAGGAAGAAATTGGTGAAAACATTTTATGAGATAATAATTTTCTTACCAGGTGGACAGTCTTTTAGTAGTACAGGCACTGCTCTTCTCTTGTTAGGGTTAGATATGCTTCCAAGCAGACAAAAACCATCAGGTAAAACATTGTTTCAGGGAGATAATGTTTACTCAGAAACCTCAGACACCTGTGGTTTTAGGAAACCACAGATTGACTTTTCTGCTAGGACATACAAATCTTTGTTGGGCTTCAAGCTTATTTAATGTGCAAAGGAACAGTATAAGGAGGAAGGTTAATTAGTCTGGATTTCTATGTAAAATTTATGGTATGACTTATAGAATGTATGCTATCTTTCCTTCATTTTGGGATGTAATCTACAGCTACATGATAAGTAAAATGTGTATTTATATTTCTATATCCACATATCTAATTCATATCTGCCATATTTGCATTTCATGTATATATGTATGTGTATATGTGTATACTCTATATTTTCTTTTTTTTAATGTTTATTTTTTTTTGAGAAACAGAGACAGAGCATGAGCAGGGAAGGCGCAGAGAGAGAGAGAGAGAGAGAGAGAGACAGAATGTGAAGCAGGCTCCAGGCTCTGAGCTGTCAGCACAGAGCCCAACGCGGGGCTTGATCTCACAAGCTATGAGATCATGACCTGAGATGAAGTCGGCCACTTAACTGACTGAGGCACCCAGGTGCCCCTATATTTTCATGTCTTGACAGCTGAAGTATGAAAGAGATCAGAAGAAAAATTCTTGGTGAATGTGTTGATTTGTCCACTGACAAGATGTTAGACAAAATATAAATTTCGTACTAAAAATGCCATACCCCCAAACGCAAAGAGAATAGAACAATTATTGTAGGGTGTGAATTCTAGCAAATTAAAAGAAGTATCTGCATGATCTTTATTTCTAATTATCTGACAGAGTGCTGTTAATAACGTTCCTGGCAGCCACAAACACAGCAGTAGCACTTAATTATGATGTGGTCTTAAAATATAACACAGTGCACTTTTTCTGTGGCCTTCAAGATCACACTGGCAGCAGACCCTACCATAATGAACTGTCCCGAAGCCTCAAGATACTGTTTTCAGCAATTTCGCATTTGAGTATTCAGATTCTACAGTGTGAGAAGTCTGACTTGAATGTGCTCCGCTACAGTAACTTCAGAATATTCACAGTTTTCCTTTTCTTCATTTAAGGCCAGTTTCATAAAAAAGCATATAGAATATTGCATATAAATAGCTGTCATGAGCTAAGAACTAGATATAAGCTCAAGATTATTCAGGGTAGGCTGATGATTATTTTGCTCAATGGATTTCCTTTTGCTGCAACACACACATTAAAGGAGGGCCTTCACACTCCCCATGGTTCTCGCTGGTGAACACACCAGCCTATAATTAGCAGCACACAGTTATTCAATCATCTATTTGTAATCAAGAAAATACATCATTTCTTTTCTTTTGATATTTTATTTCACATCATGTAAGTGTATGTCTAAAGCATTAATAAAATTATAAATTACACATTTGATGATTAGATAGGATAAAATCTCTTAAACATTCTCACATTCTCTGAAATTTTCTTCCTTTTACAGATGTTATACCCATTTTGCTACTTCTTTCATCTTAATTTGAAAAGATAAAGATAAGGAAAAGAGAGGAAAAGTTAAGTCTTCCTAAAAAGGACTATTATGCTGAATACTAACTACCAGAATAAGTTATCATTCCTGGGAATTAGAAGGAGCCCCCTTAAATGTGCCTCTGCTGTTTTTTAAGGTTTAAGATATGTTACTTCAATTTTAATTCACCACTATCCTGGGTCACTTTTTAAAAATTAGAGGAATTTTTTACCACTCAGGTTTTGTTTTGTTTTTTATTATATCAAGTGAGCACTTAACTGGTCTTTTTGGAGTCACTCTGGGATGTTGCATTAATTTTAACTGTAGGTTAACAATAAAAAAATAATTTTAGTAAACCCCAAGATAACTTAGGGGCCTTATAAATGAAAGCACTTTTCAGAATGCCAATTGTTGAAGACAGTCTTAATGTTCCCTCAGCTTGACTAACTTGAGACAGACTGCTTCATCATTATAGGCCCCTCACCTCCCTGTTCTTAGAGCATTAGCTTTAGAAAACCTGAAATTGTCAATTCTTTCCTGCCCTTTTGAGGTAGAAATCATCTCCTAGGCTCTCGCCAGTTTTATATCTCAAGAATGTCTTTCTCAAAGACTTGGGAGCCTTCCCTTTGATATGTCATCATTAAAGGAGCTAAGGCACCCTCTGTCTGGAGTTCATGAGGGAGTAAGAGTCTACTTCTAATAGATAAATGTCAATTAGCAAACACAGATAGCCTAATCACTTTGACCAATTCCCTGTGTTCTTCAGTACTTTTCTACTAGCTCATCCCAGTGCTTAAAACCTCTCTCACCTTTTGTTTTGGTAGAGTTGAGTTCTTTCTTCCCTACTGCGGTTGTCTTCTATAAAGTCTTCCTTGCCTGTTTAATTCTGTCTGGTACATGTTTCCTCTGACATTATTTAGACCTCAAGTTTCCTGTAAAGGAATCTGGATTAATGTAAATAGATTTTTTAAAGGCTTTTTAATGAATACTCTAAGGCCTAGAAATGCCTTATCTACCTGCAATTACCCTTTTAAACCATACTACATTTTTTGCCTACCTTTATCATTCATGGTGGAAATATTCCTAAAATGTAATAAGCCTTCTATTTTTTTTCAACATGAAGAAAACTTTCTATCTCAAAGTGAAAATAGTTGTGTTTACATGTGTGTGTGTATGCGTGTGTGATTAAACAAAATTGCACATGTAGAAAAATCAAACTCTGAAAACCAGAGATTAAAGGAATGTTTCCCAGACTTTTCTGAAAGGCTGAGATTCTAACAACCTTCCCCCCATGCCCCCCCATGAGATTTTAAAATCATGGATGTATGGTATATCTATTTATATACTATGGCTTTTGGAGTGCCATAAACCACTGTACTAGCCAAGATTTCCTTGCCCCTCAGGAGCCCATTTTTGCACTTATGGGAGGATAATGACTGCTGAAAATGAATGGGTAAAGCACAAAGTAAAAATTGCCTAAAATCCCACAACACAGAGGTGACTGCTGTTTGCATTTAGACCAATATCCTTTCATATATCTTAACAATACTTTATATCCTTTCTTTTATCCATTCGTCTACTTCAATAGCATAATATAGAAATATCCCCATCTTAATTTAGGCATCATCCTTTTCAAGTATATACCATAATTGATTTCATCAATTACTTCTGGCACACCTTTCTTTTTCTGTGTTGTTGTTTTAAATAATGCTATGATGAATATCATACCATGTCATTTTTGCATATTTGATGTGATTTTTTGGTTGAAGATAGCATATGGTAACTTTATGTAGAAAAATATAAAGTCAAGACAAGACAAAACATACACATGATACCAGAATGTCTAAATGAACTAAACTACTATAAAAAGTGCATAAAGACAACTTATTCTTATAAAGTATCTTAGATCGACAATGTTCTTTTAATTTGGGCATCATAAATGAGCTGAGTGCAGAAAACAAGATCAAATTACATGTAGAATTTGGATTTTGGGTATCATAAGGAAATAGTAGGTAGAAGCTTTATAGTTAACGACAGAATATATCGGCTTGCTTATATAGTAAACCATTGCCCTACCACTCCTCCTTCCAAAAAAACTCCCCCAAACTGTTATTTGTGGGGAAGGGCGCATCTGTCTATAAAATTCATGTATATAAAAACTTAGACTTTGTTTCTGTTCATATGTAACCGTGTGGACATAGGCTGTCTATCATTGTAAGGCAAGTAATCGAATTTCTCCTTTTCTAAGGTCAAAGTTTTATGTGTATTCATATCTTTCATTTGCCAGTTTTAAACTTAAATATATACCGTCATTTTATAAAACTAAAATAACGCTTGGAGAAGATGTAAGCAACGGAATGCAAATGAGGGGTTCTTTTGTGCTTTTCTTGTGCAGTATTTACTCACTGTTCACCTTGTTGTCTACGAAACATGGAAATGCCTGATGTGATATCTTTAGAAATAATTTCTCAAGGTATAATTTCTGGACAAAAAGACATGTCTGCTTAATTTTTTTAATAAAATTTCCAAACTATCTTCCAAAAAATCTTTGTCAATTTACATTCCTTCATATTTTGCCTGAGAAAACACGTGGGTAATACCAATTTTTTTAATCTTTGCAAAACTTATCAACACAAAGTGAATCCCCAATATCATTTTAATTTTATATTATTTAATAACTAATTGGATTGAGTTTTCTAATGAGAATATTGGCTATTTGTATTCTGAAAAGAGATTTCCTTGATCTTAGAACTTTCAGCAGTTTTTTTTTCTTTTTTCTTTTTCATTTCTTATTAAACATCTTATTACCCAGAATATAATCATCATGTGTAATAATTTACTGCAATTTTACAGTCATGCTTGTGGGAACTCTGTAGAACTCTGTGTCTTTTCATTTTACAAATGATTTTGCTTCCTTCTAAATTTACTCTTATGTGTAAACGAGGTTTACATATTATTATTCATGTGTGTTACGATTCTTAAAATATATTTCCTAATAATTTCATGCAGTGTTTAGAAAAAGTAACATTTAAAACAATTCTTTGATCATCACAGGTAAGATTTTTTTATATTTAAGGAGAACTCTAACATTCTAATATATTTTTTTCATACTGAAATTTAGAAACTTCTCAATTCCCTTCACTTCTTGGTTTTTCTCTATAGACTTTGAACTGACATATTTGATTTTTTTTCATCTTTATCTTTTTAAAAAGTGTTATTAGAGTGAGACAATATAGCATTTTTCTCTGAAGTGGTACTTTTAAAACAGATCTTATGGAAAGATGAATATTACGGAGATAACAAAGAGAGTGTAAGCACATCGTATTAATCTGTACATTGCTGCACTTCCACTGAAGCTCATTTCAGTCATTTTTAGGGCTCATCATGTGAAGCAAAACCTGGTTTCGTAGTGGGCACATTTTTGTTTTATGCCAACTACCACCCATTGCTCCACATTTATTCATGAGAGTTGTTACTGATACAGTTTACTCCTCTGCTCATGTAAATTCTGGTGTTTCCCCAATATTTTGAATATGGTAATCGATATCCAGAAAGAAAACTGAAAGCCGGTAATTGTGCTTTGGTTTTGATGATCCTTTTTTGAGAATTATCTAAATAAGTTGACAGAATTTCATTAGACAGTATGGGGAATGGGGTACTATCATAGCATGCTACAACATAGATAAACCTTGAAAACATCATGCTACGTGAAAGAAGCAAGTCACTAAAGACAAACTATTGTACCATACCATTTATATGAAATATCCAGAATAGGCAAATCCATAGGGACAGAAAATTAATTAGTGACTACCAGGAAATGGTGTGTATGGGGGGGGGCGGGACCATTAGGAGGTACATTATTTTAATGTATATGTTAGCTCCATAAATGCATTTGGACTTTTACTCAGCTAGAATCACTTACCATAAAATTTACTATTTTAACCAGTTGAAAGTGTAGAGGTTAGTGGATTTTAGAATACAGTAGTCCCCTTCTTATCCATGTGGGTTACATTTCAATACCCCCAGTGGGTGTGTTAAACTGCGGATAGTACCAAACCCTATATATGCTGTTTTTTCCTATAAATGCATACTTGTGATAATGTTTAATTTATAAGTGAGGCACAGTAAGAGACTAACAACAGTAAGTAATAATAGAAAAGAACAATTATAATAACAGTATACTATAATAAAAGTAATGTGGTGTCATTTTTCTCTCAAAGTATCTTATTGTACTGTACTCACCTTTCATATTGTGATGATGTGAGATGATAAAATGCCTATGTGATGGGTTGCAGTGAGGTGAACGATGTAAGCATTGTGACCTAACATTAGGCTATTAGTGACCTTGTGGTAATATGTCAGGAAAATCATCTGCTTCCAGAGCACACTTGATCCTGGGTAACTGAGACTGCCAAAAGTGAAACTGCAGGTAAGTGGGGGAGGGGACTACTGTATTCATAATGTCATGGAACCATCATCATTGCCTAATTCCAGAACATTTCCATTATTCCAAAAAATAAACCCTATACCTCCCAATCCCACCCTACTCCTACTTTCTGTCTGTATGATTTGCGTGATCAAAGAGAATCATACAAAACGTGGTATTTTGTGACTGGCTCCTTTCACTTAGCATGTCTTTAAGGTTCATCCTTGTGATTTATAGCAGTACTCTATTACGGTTTATGGCTAAACAATATTCCATTGCACCACCATAATGCATACTGTTTATCCATTCATCATTTGATGTATATTTGGGTTGTTTCTACTTTTTAGCTATTATGAATAATGCTTCTATGAACATTTGTGTACATGTTTTTGTGCAAACATGGTTCGAATTCATGTAGGTATATACCTAGCAGTGAAATTGCTGAGTCATAAGTAACTCCGTTGGACTTTTTGAGGAACTACCAGACTGTTTTCCACACATGTACCACTTTATGTTCACACTACAAACCATATGTTTACAATGTATGAGGGCTCCAGTTTTTCAACATCTATACCGACTTGTTGTTTTCTAGTTTTTTTTTTTTAATTTTAGCCATTCTGGTGGGTGTAAAGTGGTATCGTGTTATTATTTTGTGCATTTTTTTAAATTGCTCTCATTACAAATGTGTCTGTGCTTTTATAAATGAAATCAATAATATCAAAATTATATGACCATTCTTGATGCATGCTGTGTATCTCATGGTATGCTACAAAGAGTCGATGATTATTCTATATTATAATTATGAAAGAAAAAAAACTTTATGATATGAAGTTGAGGATCGGATTGTATGTACTAGGCTTTAAACTAAGTCAGTTTTACAACTAATTACTTCAACCCCTGAAAATCTATCTTTATTAAATTTGCGAAAGTAGCTTTAAAAGAATTGTGCTAATAGACTTCTATGTTAATGGACTGGCCACTCTGGTTCTTTGTGCCTACTGTCTATAGTGCCCAGAAAAGGGAGCACTATAAATCATGCTTATTTATAACCTTTCTTGACCTGAAATTCCATTAGTGGGAGGAAAAAAGCAGCTTCTCATTGAAAAATATATTTACATAATACCAGTATAAAAACCATCCTTTCAGCTTCTCATTGAAAAATATATTTACATAATACCAGTATAAAAACCAGTTTTAACTCAGGGTAAGTTAAACTCCTCTTAAAATGTCATTAACTCTATTAGACTGATAGTCATTAAATAAATATATCTTCATGAAACATTTTGCTTCCCTGGAGGCAAGAAAATAAAAAAGATAAAACTAATTAAAACAATGGAGGGAAGGAGGGAGCAGGAAAATCACACAAACAGTATCTAGGTTTTAGATTTTCCTTATTGATAAACAAGAGTAATCTCTTTGATTTGGGTTTTATTGTAATGATTTTAATCTTCTTTCAAAAGTGTTGTTCAAAATGACTTACTTTTAATAACAAAAGTGAGACTCTTACTACTATCATTTCAGGAATTCTCCTACTGGGTCTTTTGAAAAGGCTTTTATTTTACTAGCTACAATGATCTTGCATGCATTTTAATTCAGGTACCTAGGAAGAAGCAGTTACGGCCAAACTGGTAATTGACAAAAGTTGTGAGGACTTCTGAAGAAAAAAATGTAAAAGAATCCAAACATCTTACAAGAACTGGCATTCCCCCCTTTTCTTACTCATTTGCATGGCAGACAGTACCCTGAAGGGTGATGGAGAGGAGCAGGAACTTCCCCTTCTTGGTGCTAAGTCCAGAGGGAGAGGCATCTTCTACACCATCTCTGGTGTGACTGAGGGCAAAATCATGAATTAAAGAGAGTTAGCAAAGAATATATACAGATTACTCTGTAAAGGTCCCAAATGAGATCTTACATATTATACTACAATTTTAAGATACTGTGTTATTTAAAATTACTTCTGTGTTTCACTAGTTTAATAAAATTTGTTATGTGTGTTGTATAATTGTTAAAGATTTTTGCTCTCTATTCTTGATCTCTTCATGAGAGTGATTTGTACTGTGTAATTTGGGCAGAAGTTTCTCCTAGTAGCAAGCAGACTGCTTCACAGTAAAATTTTAAGATATGTATATTAAAATTTGTATCTGAGAATGCAAAATTTTGAAGTCACAGCAAATAGAATTATTTTCTCTTCATTCTTTACTATATGTGCCGGCATTATTTGATCTGTGGGCCTTTTTATAAATCTCACGATGCCTCCCCACCCCCAAATTGTTAACATTTCAGGTTTTATAAATTCTGCTTTCAGTTACTTAGTGATGCAGTTATGTTTAACAATACATAGTTATTAATCGTTACTACTGAAACTGATTTATATCAAAATAATGCAAAATGAGGACACAGTTCCAATATGCACGAGTTTCCACTAGTAGAGTACAATCATGTTATTTGCAGATAGGGACAGGTTTATTTCTTCCTTTTCCCATCTCTATACACTGTTGAATCAGAGTGGTGGAAGCAGACATCATTGCCTTGTTCCTCATTTTGAGAGGAAAGCATTCACCCCATTCTGTCTTTCACCGTTAAGTGTAATGCTAGCTACAGGTTTTTGTAGATGCACATTATCCAGTCGAAGATGTTTCCATCTATCTCTCTATTCTTATTTTTCTAAAAGTTCGTATCATGAGTGGATGCTGAATTTTGTTAATATTTTTTTCTGCATCAAGTGATATGATCATGTGATTTTTTTCATTAGTTTGTTAGTATAGTGGGTTACACTGATTAATTTTTGAATATCGTACCAGCCTTGAAAATGAACTCCATTGTACCATGGTATAATTATTTTTACATATCGCTGAATTATATTTGGTAATATTTTATTAAATATTTTTGCGTATATGTTCATAAGGGTTATTTGATATCACATTAATACTAGCTTCATAAAATGAATGGAGGGGCCCCTGGGTGGCTCAGTTGGTTAAGCACTGACTTCCGGTCAGGTCATGATCTCCTGGTTTGTGAGTTCAATCCCTGTGTCAGGCTCTGTGCTGACAGCTCAGAGCCTGGAGCCTGCCTCAGATTCTGTGTCTCCCTCTCTCTCTCTCTCTCTCTCCTCCTCACCGCTCGCACTCTGTCTCTCTGTCTCTCAAATATAAATAAACATTAAAAAAATTTAAAAAAATAAAATGAATGGAAAGTATTCCACCCTCTTCTGTTTTTTGGAAGAAGTTGTATAGATTTGGTGCTAATGCTTTTTTAAATGTTTGATAGAATTCTCTAGTGAAATCATCTGGACATGAAGATTTGTTTTTTGCAAGTATTTTAATTATGTATTCAGTTTCCTTTAATACTTAGAGGACTATTCAAATTATCAGTTTCATATTGGGTGAGTTGGGACATTTTGGTGTTTTTTTGAGGAATTGATCCATTTAAGTTGCCAAATTAATACACGTAGAAGTCCTGTTAGTATTCTCTTCCTTTTGATGTTTGCAGGGTTTGTAGTGATTGTGATTGTTTCATTCTTGATATAATAATTGGTGTCTTCCGTTTCATTGTCAGTTTTGCTAGAGGTTTGACAGTTTTATTGAGCTTTCCATAGAACATTGATTTTTCTCAATTGCTTTTCTGTTTCAATTTCATTGATTTTTGTCTTTGTTTTATTGTTTCCTTCATTCAGCTTGCTTCGGGTTCATTTTGATATTCTTCTAGATTCTTCAGGTGGGAGTTTAGATTATTGTTTTGAGATATTTTCTCTTTTCCAACATATGCATTTAGTGCTTTCGGATTTCCTGTTAGCACTGGTTTGACTTCATCCCATAAAGGATTACAAGTTGTGTTTTCACTTTTACTTAGTTCAGTATACTTTTTTAAGTGTTTATTTAAATTCCCGCTAGTTAACATACAGTGTAATAGTAGTTTCAGATGTATAATATAGTGACTTAACACTTCCATACAACATCCAGTGCTCATCGCAAGTGCACTCATTAATCCCCATCACCTATTTAATCCATCCCTCCCACATACCTCCCCTCTGGTTCAATGTATTTTTGATATTCATTAAGACTTATTGTTTGACCTATAGATTATTTAGTAGTGTACTGTGTAGTTTCTAAATGTTAGGAGATTTTCCTGTTATCTTGCTGTTATACATTTTTAGTTTGATTCCATGGTGATCAGAGAGAATACTTTCTGTGATTTCATTTTTTTAAATTTGTTGAGGTTTTATGATCCAAGACATGGTCAATTTTGGTATATGTCCCATGGGAACTTAAAAAGAATAGGTTTTCTGATGCTTTGTGTGGCTTATTCTATAAATGATAATTACGTACCTTTCATTGATGGTATTTTACCAAGTCAGTAGGTTTGAATCTCTAATTCTTAAAGAATCTAACCCTATATACAATTGGTGCTTAATAAAGGTTTGTTGGATTTCATAGACCTGCTGTATTAGTACCTTCATTTCTGTCATCTGTTGTCATCTGACATGGGATTTGACTAGGCAGGCTACAGTGATAATGCTGCATAACAAACAACCCAAAAGTACAGTTTGCTCTACCATATATTTTATAGTCACAGGTCTGTCGCTTGGCTTATTTTGACTGATCTTGTCTGCCCTTGCCTGATGTCTGTTGAGCTCTGCTGGATTCCACGTTTTGGTTTAGATTCAAGTCTCTTCCTTATACCTCAATTTTGGGATCCATGCTGAAGGAGCAGTAGCTATCCAGAGCATATTCTTTACATGATGAAAAGTGGAAAGTCCAGTAGAATTGGTAGAAATGTGGAATACCTCTCAAAGGCTCAACTGGTGATAGGCAGAGTGTCACTTCCATCCCTGTTCCATTGTCCGGAGGGAGTCATAGCAATGTCTAAAGTAAATGTGTGAAGGGATATGTATAGTCCCCCTACCCCTGTAGGAGTCACCTCTAAATCATAGGGCAAAAGTCATGGATGAATCATTCTATTACAGTGAGGGAGTAAAGAATTAATAAGCAATGAACGAATTTACCTCTGATTTACTTTCTGAATTTGTAGTACTTACTGTTCTACACAGGGATCAGGAAAATGAAATTCACCCTTCACACAAAAAGGTGAGGAATCTTTATTTGATTTGTAAACTATAAAGGATATTCCCCTTTGACATAAAATGAAGTCTTATACATTGTGTTTTAGAGAATTTAAATAAATAGCTTTAGTACTCTGAGAAAGTACCTCAGAATATACTTAATACTGCATCAAAGGCAATGTACTTTTTATTTTTTATTTTTTAAATGTATTTATTCTGAGAGAGAGAGAGAGAGAGAGAGAGAGAGAGAGAGAGAGAGAGAGGGACAAAGAATCCCAAGCAGGCTCCATGCTGTCAGCACAGAGCCCAATGCAGGGCTCGATCCCACGACTGTGAGATCATGACCTGAGCTGAGATCAACAGTCAGAAACTTAACCAACTGAGCCACCCAGTCACCCAAAAGGCAATGTATTTTCAAATCCAGACTATATTTTCTTTTTCTTTTGGTTTGGAACTATAGGTGAATATTTGGCTTGGATAACTTTTTTGGGAAAAATATCCTTTGTAAGCTTGCACAGCTAAGCTAGATACAGCAACTTAAAATAGAGCTCATCTGTGTTAGTTTGACGTGTGTGTGTGTGTGTGTGTGTGTATGAGTGTGTGTGTATGTGTGTGAGATGAAACATATGTACTTGCCATTTATTTTTGAAAACCTTCTAATGTTTCTATAAATTAGATATGTAGAGACTATTTGGTATCTTTCAGTTGGTCATCACAGAATACTATAAGATAATACATGCCCAAGATTTTTCGGGTCACAATTTGAATTTTATTTGAAGAGACACAATAGTCATTAAAAATACAACAAATAAAACTCTGGGGACAGAATTCTTAATTTAAATCTAGAACAGGCATGTAGCACCTGATATTTCATGTACTAACAGAGTGACAGAGAACTTTTCTTACCAGTACAGAATAAAGAAAACGGTTTCTCAGAGTCTATTCAGGATACTAATTAGTTGTAGTTGAGGCAGGAGTTTTAATGAAATGGACACTTGTTCTCCAAGAATTGATCGGGGACCACCAACACATTAACAGACTATTGAACACATAACAAGCAAGTGATGATTTGCAATTAGTCCTTGTCAGATTGGTTTCAGTTAAAACCTTTAACCCAGAAGAAAGGGATGACCTCATTATCAGTTTTCTTAGGTCAAGATCAAGCAAAATTAAGAGTCATATTTAAAAAGTATTTGTGTTTACAGGCATCCATGTGAGTTACATTTTAAACACAATTATCAGAACAAAATAAAAGTAGCTGAATTAGAATTCAATTAGAGACTTTCCAATATATGTCAAATATAAAGGAACAAATTTCACTGGAAAATGAAGGAATGAAGGAAACATTTTAGAACCTGTTTATTGCTATTTGAATTATATCAGTTGCAAGAAAGGGATACCATTGAAATATTGGTATTAAATAAACTTTAGGGTTGCCTGGGTGGCTCAGTTGCTTAAGCGTCCAGCTTTGGCTCAGGTTGTGATCTCACAGTTCCTGAGTTGAAGCCCCGCGTCAGGCTCTGTGCTGACAGCTCGGAGCCTGGAGCCTGCTTCGGATTCTGTGTCTCCCTCTCCCTCTCCCTCTCCCCCTCCCCCACTCCCACTCATACTCTGTCTCTCTCAAAATTAAACATTAAAAATTTTTAAATAAACTTTAAAGTGGCTATATTTGTTCTAATTTTCCCTTCCATAATGTTTTCTGGTTCTTTGTAATATCACAATAAACAAAATGTAAGGATGTCAGCTTTGGATGTGTCTGCAGTTACTGCAGTTGATATGTTCTTACCTAGTGATAACTGTGTCAGAGCTCTCCTCTCTCATCTTCCTTCATTGTTGATTTACTTCCTGTCTTTTTCCCTTCCATGATTATCTACTTTTCCAACTCTATCAATGACCCTCTATTTCCTCTATTGCCGTGTCTTCCAAAGAACAGATCCCATATGCCTAGCTACTTACTGGAAGTATGCACAGGGACATCTTTATGTTGCCTCAGTATCTCCCCTCTTTTGTTTCTCATCCTCTGTCTGCTGTCCCCTTCCTTCATACTAAACAACAACAAAAAAAAATCAACTCATCATCTCTTGGTTTGCCATTAGTTTATTCTGCCACCTATGTCAAAAATCTCTATTATCTTTGAGTCTTGCCTGTCTCTTAACTCCAATTCTCATTTGGTATCTGACCAAATGGAGAAAGAGAAAATGACATCTGTGACTGGTTTCTAGAGTGTTAACATTTTATTATTAGTTATCTTAGTGGACTTTATTCTAACCTGCTTCATAGTTCCATGGATCCTACCTGCTGATTCAAATACTTACTGCCTCATACGTAGGCCAAAAAAGGTAAGCACATGACATATGGTCCTTGGCAGACATTTCATTTGACCTTCACATTCTCTCCTGATGTTCCTAGACATGACTTCAAACTTAAGTAGTGTCTCACAAAGTCAAACAGTACAGTGTCATCAGCACAGTTTGAAATCTGTCTGCAATCTTGAGCTATATTACTATAATACCATGTAAAATGTTCTTCTTGTCTGCACATAATTCCATTCTGAATATATTATACAAACTTCGATCAGATAAATCTACCTGAAGCACACTTCTTCTTGTATCATTTTACCATTCCACATGGATGCAATCATCTGTATATGCTGGGATGTGGAAATGTTTGGGAAGTCCTGTTTAATGAATTGGCATGATTATTGCTTCATGATGTGTCTCCGAACTCATTGGTGCTAATTTTGGAAGGTCTCCAGAGATAGGTTGGGAAGAATAGTTCTTTAAAAGCAGAACTCTCTTGCTACTGTTTGGGGTGGAAATTCTCTCTACTCTGTTCCTCCGATGAATGGTCCCACCTGCTTACTTTTACCCACAAAATTTGCACATCTTCCAGTTAGCTGATGACATCCATCATTTTATTTTAGTATAAGAATGGACTCATCCCTCTGTCAATCATTTCAGTAGGATTTCATTGAGAAAGAAAGAAAAACGAATGTTCTTAATCCAGAATTTTATATATTTTTAGCATCTTTATTTTGAAACAGTTTTCATCTTAGAAAAAAGTTCTGAAAATATCATATAAAGTTCCTGTGTACCTTTTGCCTACCTTCACCAAATTTTAACAACTTATATAATCTTAGTACCGTTATCAAAATCAGGAAATTGACATTTATTCAATATCATTAACTAATCTACAGATTAGTCCTGTTTTGTAAAGAGTCATGTTTAACTATTAGTATATTGACCCTATTTATCCAAAATTTTATTTCCACTTAATTTAAAACTAAGAGAAACAGCACTTAGGCACAGTGATTGATCTTAATACTGGTAAGTGAAATAATAGAAGACACTAATGTAATTTTTTCATTCTATTCCCATTTCCAAAAATTGTTTACATGTTATATTTTACTTACATAATTAATATATATCTAAGTTCACTTTTTGAATTGCAAAGATCAGCCTCTACCTTTATGTGATCAAACGTCTGTGGGGCTTTGTTTTTTGCAACCTAAAGAGTAAGAACCCTTAGGAGAATCTTGTAGAAATCCATGCACAGGGACCAAAGTGTAATGTGTCTCATTCAAACTTGCACTGAGGCCTAGGAATTTGTTAGGAAATGAGGGTCTTTCTCTATCTGTCTCTGTCTCTCTCTTTCAGTCTCAGTGGTCACAAGTCATCTTATTCCATACTCAGTAGGATTTTTTTCATTTCTCTGTCCATATTTCATTTTCTTCTCTCTTGTTGAGACCTTTTTTTCTCCTTACAAATGGCCTCACAATGGCCACCATAGTCACAGTAGATCATCTTTCACCTCTTTGATTCACCATAGCCTGAAAACTCCCCTTCGTGATTTTCTTAAGTCCAAAAGAGGACTTTGCTGAATCCAACTTATTTTGGGATAGGAGGGTGAGTCTGTACATAGGCACCTATTTCTAGGTGCTTTCTATTCCCTTATGTCAAGTCCTTAACCCTTACTAAGGCAAACTAATTGTATCATTTAGTCTTTGCGATGTACCAACCCCCCAAATACAATAATCATTTGCTCACAGTTCTGTGGGGTCATTGATTTGGGCTGGGCTCAGGTCGGATGGTTTGTCTCTGCTTTGCATGAGGTCAGCTGGGCATATTGCTCTCTGGGACCTCAGCTGGTGTGAGTTATTCTCCTTATGTCCTTCTTCATCTTCAAGAGGCCTAGCCCAGAATAATTCATATATAGACAGATGGGGGTCTCAGAAACAGCAAGAGAGTGCAAGCCCCGATACAATGGTACTTTTCATGTCTGTCCTTGTGTCATTTTTGCTAATGTCTCCTTGACCAAAACAAGTTATATGGCTTATTTCAAATACAAGGCATGAAGAAGTAGATTTTACCACATGTTAGAAGTTGTGGCATCAGATTGAAAAGAAAAGATTGAAAAGGATTGCAGAGGTGGAAGAATTTATGGTCTTTTTTTAATCTATCATATTCATCTAGGAAAATGGGGTATGATAGTGTAGGTCATGACACTAAGGTCAAAAGGGGATGTGAGCAAACATTTCCCCAGTTGGGCTTGCGAATGGGAAGCTCCAGAATATGGTTAAGATAGTGAAGCCAGAGGGTGCCATACTTCTTTTGTACTGATGCAGTTGGTTTTCTTAATTATCTCAGCAAAAGAGTCAGGAAATTGTTTGAGGAAAGTATATAAATAAAAAATGCACCACCTATCTACAGCCAATCCTTTGGTTATAATCTAATTAAGACTAGATAGCAATGACGACTGAAAATCATGTTTCCTGATATCTTTCTGTAGTACAGGCAAATTAAAGATGTGTTACACTTCCTGGTGTGAAAGCATCCACATAGGAGAAGAAACAAAAAGACAAAAACATCATCACAATTAATGCTAATTGGAGTTGGTATTGGCAAAAAAAGATAATTAATTCTAGCTTTCTTTTCTTTATAGTTGCCCTCATGGGTTGAATCCGAAGCACATCTATTGGTTTTGCTTGAAATTTGCACTGGTACTGCCCACACTATGCTTTTATAGTGGGAAAGTAGAAACAGTGAATTCCCAGTACCTAACGTGTCACTGTACAAAAATAGACAATCCATTTATATGTAGTCATGTGTACCTCTGTTTTCTGGAATATTCTTTAGATAGAAAAGTTAGAAGTGGACACATCCATGAAACAGAGTTCATTATGAGGTCAACAGGGTGTTCTACTTCTTTTTGTGCACTGAAAGGTACATCTTGGTTCTGAAAAGCATAATGGACTTTTATAAAGTGAATACTCTAGTCTCCACTGTCTTAGATTCATTCTTGGGGAGAGAAGGGATCCCACTAGTGAGCAGAAAATCAATTGCTAACTTTCTGGAGCTGCATTAAGTTTTACTTACCAGTAGGATACCATTATCTCTTTTGGAACCTTGCTGGCTTAGCCATTAGCTCCTTTTTCACAAACAGGGTCAGGCCTTTAATGCTTCTGAGTTAGAAGTTTTATACATCATACATAAATGTGTTTGTTTTTAGAAAAGGAATTGCATGTACAAATGTTTTGGTATTTTGTAGAGGTAGCTGTTATCAAAGAGAACCTGCAATGAAGTAGACTATGATTGACCTCTACCTATCTATTTTATGACTGCATTTACATTATACTCTCTATAAAATTATTGCAGAGGTTTCAAGTGTTTAATTAATATAGCTATTTAAGTTCCCTTGAGTGAGTTACTTTACTCTCTGTCGTAGTTCAGACATACGGGCCTTGAAAAGCATGTGTCCTAAGGCTTGAATTTCTGTGTTAAATAGGACAATGATCCTTTGATTTAAAAAGGAAAAACAATCACTTACTCTGATATAATTCCTGTAATGAAGTTGCTGTTCTTCCAGTGTCATTTATTGATTCCAAAATCAATTTTGAATCTACTTTACTATCTTTTAATACTTTAATTATACTAATATTATAGAAAAGTGTTTCAACTGAGAGAAGGTTGAACTAGAAATAACTACCACTTAAGTACTACTTTTAGTTTGAGATAATAGTTGAAAGTAGTAAAGTTGTCTGAAATTTATAATATAGCATCAGATGGTTCTCAAGATCTATTGCCTCTATAACGTTTTAATTAGAAAACTCACCCCTTTGAAACAAAGGCATAGTTTGAAAACCAAACAAACAAAAAGCAGTGTGGTTTAAATGTTGAAGAATTGTGAGCTGTTAAAAGCCTCCCTAAGTATGGCTTCATTTTATGTGTGTGCTTCATTTTATTACATCTGTGATTAAAAACACAAGCAAACAACAACTTTTGACAAGCACTTTTAATGCTTTGTTTTTAATGAGTCATGTTACACATTCTGACTCCTCAATTAGGATGTATCAGACAATACTTAGATAATTCTGCTTAAGAACTAAAACAAACATACAAACAAAAATGAAGAGGTAAAGAGGACTAATAAGCGCCCTATTATGCATCATCTAAAACTAAGAACCAGTTTTAGTTCTAATAATTCCCAAGACTTGATTAAACCATATGTAGTCTGGTGACTAAAGAACAACATATCTCTTCATCTCAGGTTTTCTTTCTGTAAAACAGTACTTAGAATGCTTCTTTAGGGTTAACAATGCACCTGACAGCCCATAGCAATGAACATATCAGTCATCATTTAACAACATATAAGTGGTTATACATGTAGTATGCTCTGGGAGAAACCACTTATACTTTCTTTCATAATATTTCCATTTTCACAAAAGAGAATACCAAGTCTCATTTGGAGTGCTCTCAGAACATTTAAACCAGTGATACAATGGAGCCAATTTATACCAACTCACAAGAGCTTAACAAATGTTACAAATCACATCCCTCCCCATGCAAAACTGTTGTTAAACATTCATCAGCGCATCACTGAGTTTTAAACTATATATAGTTTTATTTTTTTTTAAGTTTATTCATTTCTTTTGAGGGAGAGACAGAGTGAACAAGTGAAGGGCAGAGAAAGAGAGGGAGAGAGAATCTCAAGTAGGCTCTCCACCACCAGTGTGGAGCCCGATGCAGGGCTTAAAATCATGAACTGTGAGATCATGGTCTGAGCCACAATCAAGAGTTGGACGCTTAACCAACTGAGCCACTCAGGCGCCGCTGAACTATATATAGTTTTAAAACAGAATCTACAGCATCTCAATTGGAATGGATATTCACCTATTAATTGTTCTTGCTGTGAACTCTCAGTATAAGTTATAAAAGTCAACTAAGCATTTAAAAAACTTGTTTATCTTGAAAACCATGATCCACTTGCCTTACACAATTTTTGCTATTATATCAAAGTGTACTGCCTAGTTAGAGTCCCCATTTGTGTACATCTGGTTTGAGTATCTAGTGCGTGTGGAAACACTATTACTCCTCCAAAAAGAGATGCTTCATCTCACCTATAAAAACAAAACCTCTAGTTGGTTAGTTTTCATTGTAAAGCTGCCTTTCACAGTTTCATATTGAGACAATTGTGTGAGTCTCATATTAAAAAAAAAAGAAAAAGAATGTTTAATTACCTTCCAAAAGGAAGCAAAATAATTTACTTCCTCAAAGCAGGAACATGATTTTCAGTGTTTATCCATAAAGTTTAGTTTCTATATGCATTTTAATTGTCCAAGAAGCAATTTTCACAATAAGATATCTTTGTAATTATCCAGAATATATTAGTATCTGAAGTATTGATATTAATGAGTGAACAAGGGTTGTTTTAAGTCACAGAGCTTTGCTTTAGAGCTTTTTGTTTCACTTTACTGTAGGATTCAGTGAAAGGCAGGTGTATCATCTCATGGAGTTTATGATAGCAATTATTAGCAAGTTCTCTTATGACATCATGTCACTTAAAAAATCCAAACTTAGGGGGCACCTGGGTGGCTCAACCAACCAGTTAAGCGTCCAACTATTGATTTCAGCTCAGGTCATGATCTGACGGTTCTTGAGATTGAGCCCCATGTTGGGCTCTGTGCTGACAGCATGGAGCCTGCTTGGGATTCTCTCTCTCTCTCTGTCTCTCTCTGTCTCTCTCTCTCTCTCTCTCTCTCTCTCTGTCTCAAAATAAATAAACATTAAAAAAGCATCCAAACTTAGATTAATTTAACTAAAACAAGCTCTTCCTTTGAGCTCCAATAGCACAATTCTTTTATAAGAGCTATCTCTCTGAAATACAATTGTAGAATTACTCATCTGTCAACTCTTTGGTAATAGAAAACAAAGAATATATTATATGTCACTATGAGGGATTAGGTCTCTGGCATATAGGAGTCACCCAACACCCATTTGAAGAATAAATGAGTGGGCAAGGATTGTTGGCAAAAATAAGAAATCCATTTATTAATCAAAGGGAATACCCAGCATATACTTGAACTGTCAGGGAAGACTCCATTTCATTGGTAGGACTTCCATTTCTATATGGAAAGGACAGCAAAGTGGTCTAGGCAGGGGAAAATGCATGAGCAAGGTTGCCGAGGTGTAACTAATGCATTTGAAGTTCAGGATTAGTTCAGTTCGGTTGGAGTCAAGATTTGTAAAAGTTAATTCTGGAGATTGAGAGTAGAGTTGGAGTAACATCAGGTCAAAGGGGAGGTTGAAAGTTTATCCTTTTCGTTATAGGGAACCGCTGAGATTTTGCCTATGTATTTAATTCAGAAAGATTCCTTTGAAATAGATTGTGACAGGGTGAAATTATAGTTGGAAAAAAGTGAAAAAGCCTGAACTATTAGACTGTTAATTCTGTGAAATTCAGTGTTATTTAAATGTGTCCTCATTCTCCCTGCCCAAATCTATAAATAATTTTAAGGCAAAATTATTCTCAAATAGTAAATTGTTTTAGACTTCATTTCTAGGAAGAAGTAATACTTCTCAATTCTATGTCCATATTACAGAGGTCAAATATAGCAAAGACTCAGCTTTATCCCCAGCCAATACATATCTATCAGAACAGTCAAATACATGAAGAATCAGATTCAAAATCATTTTAAAATTTTTTTTAAGTTTTTTATTTATTTTTGAGAGACAGAGAGAGAGAGAGAGAGAGCACGAGCAGGGGAGGGTAAGAGAGAGAGGGAGACACAGAATCTGAAGAGGGGCTCCAGGCTCTGAGCTAGCTGTCAGCCCAGAGCCTGACGCGGGGCCCAAACCCACGAACTGTGAGATCATGACCTGAGCTGAAGTCGGATGCTGAACTGACTGAGCCACCCAGGCGCCCCCCAAAATCATTTTAAACATACATATACACACACTAATATTTACTAGGGCTCCTTGACAAGTAAATACAGAGGCAGAGTCATGAAAGTAAATGCAGAAGAGAAAGAAAATATGCAGTGGATGGTTGAGAAATGCAAAAACTTAAACTTGTTTTTAACTGTTTCATTTCTCAAAAGAAATTAGTAATACCTAGCATTTGCCAAGCTGTACTGTATGTTGAGTCTAGAACTTGTCATTTGCAGGTGTCTTAGCTCAGGCTGCTAGAACAAAATACCACAGTATGTATATACTACATCTTCTTTATCCATTCACAGACACTTAGGTTGTTTCTGTATCTCAACTATTGTGAGTAATGCTGTCCTAAACGCCATAGGAATGATAGCTTTTTGATATCCTGTTTTCATTTCATATACCCAAAAGTGGGATTGGTGGATAATATGGTAGTTTTATTCTTAATTTCTTTGAATAACTTCCATACTATTTTTCATAGTGAATAGCCAATTTATTTTCTCACCCACAATGCCCAGAGGTTCTCTTTATTACACATTCTCAGTAACACTTGTTATCTCTTATCTCCTGATGATAGCCATTCTAACATAGTGATATGGTATACACACACACACACACACGTACACACACACACACACACACCATGGATTTTATTCGGCCATGAAAAAGAAGAAAATCCTGCCATTTGTGACAACATGGATGGGCTTTGAGGGCCTTATGCTCAGTGAGATAAACCTAGAAAGACAAATATTATAAAGTATCACATATATGTGGAATCTAAAAAAGCCAAAATTGTAGAAGCAGACTACAGTGGTAGTCACTGGGGGCTGGGGAGTGGGGGAATTGGAGAAACGTGAAAAGGTGCTAATTTGCAACTATAAGATGAGTTAGTCCTGGAGACCTGATGCATAGCATAGTGATTGTAGTCAGTTTCATTGTATTATATCGCTAAGAGACAAGATCTTAAATGTTCTCACCACAAAAAAGAAATAATAACTGTGTGATGTAATGGAAGTAATAGAGGCAAGAGTGGTGACCATATTGCAATATGTAAATGTATCAAGTCAGCACACTGTGAACCTTAAAGACACCATGTCATATGTAATTTTATCACCATAAACATAATAAAAATATACATTTTAAAAATTCCATTGACGGTGGCTTAAACAACAGACATTTATGTCTCACAGTTCTGGGAGGCTGGGAAGTCCAAGACCAAGGTGCTGGCAAGTTAGTTCCTGGAGAAGATCTGTAAGCTTCCTAGCTTACAGATGGCCACTTTCTCACTGTGTCTTCACATCACAGAGAGAGAGCTCTGATGTCTCTTTATTTTCTAATAATTATGGTCACTAATCCTATCATAAGGGCCTAGTCCTCATAACCTCATCTACACCTAATTATCCCCCAAAGGCCCCACCTCCAAATACCATCATATTGGGGGTTAGGGCTTCAACTTACGAATGAGGGGGGACAAACATTCAGTCCCTGACAACAGGCCTTATCTTATTTAATATGTACAACTATCTAGTGAGAGGTGCTATTCTTCCTGTTTTGTAGATAAGGAAACCAAAACAGAAATGGATAAATTACTCACCTAAGATTACTGGCTTTGTGGTTGCAGGGTTGGGAAACAGCAATGATTTGAACTTGGATTCCTACGAATGATCCTTTCAACCTTTTCTCTGGCTCAAAGCGTAGAGTATTGCCAGTTTAACGATATCGGGGTGGCAGAAATGTGTAAAAATGAATGTGAGAGGGTGTCTGTATTTGCGAGTGAGAGGGTAAGAGAGAGGAAGAAAGAAATATAGGTATAAAAAATAGGTATAATAGTAACTTGGCATTTTCACTCTGAGGTATGCGTATTCTTTCTGCTGACTCCCACAGCTCTTCTAACAGGAAATCTGGATAGCAAGACACATCTTGCTGAATCTAAATTGGGCTCCATGGGTGAAGGGCTACCTGTAATGTATCCCTTTTTTTCCAGGAATCTCCCCTTAACAATGAAAAAACAGTTTTGCCATATTGACCAATAAAGAAAGTGTGATTTAAATGAGTGACTTATGCATGCCCATACACACAGAGAATATAGGGAGGAATAAAACAATCTTATTTTATCAAACACTTCAGTTATATACCAGTGTTCTTCCTATTGAAAATAAGAACATATTTAATTGACTCAAGTAAAAAAAATGAGGAAAGAAATAACAAAAAATGAAAGGAGAAAATAGTCAGGGGAAGAAAACTACATTAAGGGAATTCTCTTGACAGCTGGTATTCTTTTTAGCTTTTCTAATTCTCCTTTCTTGACAATATCAGCAACTTTACTATCATAAACTTAATGACTTGGGAAATGCAAACTGGTTAGAAAGTTGTCAAGGTAGAAAGGAAAATTTCTCATTTTTTTGCTTTCTAATGAAGGTTTAAGTTGACAAATCTAAGTCTATTTTAGCATAATGGGACGCTATGTTATCAATTAGGAGCATTTAGCTAATGCTGGAGTAAAATTTTTCAGTAATTTACAATCTAATGCTGAGATGGCTGCAGTGTGCGGACAGGATATGATAGATTTTTAAAAGATACCAGGAGGGGAAACACACATATGCACACGCATACATTCCCAACTCTGTAATAGAGTGGTGGGCAAACTTTTTCTGCAAAAGGCCAGAGTAAATATTTTAGGCTTTGCAGCCAGATGGTCTCTGTCACAACTACTCATCTCTGCTTTTATAGCATGAAACCACCCACGGACAATAATACATCATCAAATGAGCGTGGCTGTGTTCCAATAAAACTTTATTTACAAGAATAAGGAAGGAGCCAGAATTTGCCCACAGACCATAATTTGTTGACTTCTGATCTAATACAAAAATATATATTCATATATTAGATATAGACAGATAGCTTCACCTAGCAAGCAGTAGAAATGGATGTATGTATAACTTTAAACCTCACATAGCTAAATGAATATCAAAACATTCGACCTCTTTTTTTGAAAAGAACATTTCTATATATTATACTTCTCTGAAATAACTATTTTATATTAATGTTTAATTCAAGTGGAAGTCATTAAAATGAAGTGGCATCTTCATATTCAAAATTGCCTTAAATATATTCATGCTTGTCAGTGCTTTAAATAGAATCTGTGACCAATTCTCATAAAATATGTCCTGAATTATGCCAAATCAACTTGGAAACTAATTGCAGAATATCCATTTACCACTTCCTGTACATGATTAAGTTGCCAATATTTGTGTATAATACCAAATTAGGGAGCCGGGTGGGGGTGGTATTTATATTAAGGAGTCACAATGACATTGGTAAGAAACAGTCAACCTCATAGGAAGCAAACAAAAAGATAGGGGAGAGCGTTTCACATACAAGAAGGAATATGACTGCATCTGCCTATGCCTGATAAGTTAAAAAAAAAAAAAGAACTGTAGTAGATTTTACATGGTCATTGTCATTGTAATTTTACCATGATATGGGATGTAGACTTGTATTGTTCTATGAATTAATCTCTTAGGAATGAATCATTTAGGAATTTTAACCGGTTCTCTCTGTTTCTACCTCTCTCATCTATATCTATATCCTCTCTACCTATATCTAAGCATTTATGGAGCTCTTTGTAGATATTGTTTGATCAATTCTGTAACACAGTGATGTTAAAAAAAATATTTGTGAAAACATTGGCTCAGATTAACATCAGCTTCCATATTTGTTTTTCACTGCTCAGATCTAAATTGTATTTGCTTAAACAAAAAAGAAAGTAAATTTAAAATTAAAGAGGAAAATAAACTTAATGGATGTCATATTTTCCATTAGTTCTATATTTTAATAAGGACAGTTTACAAATTTTAATGCAGCTTTGCTCCAAGGTTTTTTATGCATACCAGAATATGAGTTAATGTTTGTTAAAAGAAGAAGAGAAACACTTGTCATGGAAAAACTTATGCAATTAGTCAAAATCAAGATGACAAAATAAGAAATATCAAGTAGCTAAATATAACCTGGGAGTTTTCAAAACAAGTTAACAAATTGATCTCAAGTGTTTAAAATCCCTCACATCTAAGATGGTAAAGCTATCCGAAATAAAGCAGTGTTAAACTTACTATTTTAAATATTAAATGTTATAGGATATGTGTATAATTTGCTTCACTTTAAGAAGTTGCCTTTCTTATCCAATTATTTCTCTATAGGTTTTAGATTAATTTTCCAGAGCTGGTATGTTGAGCTATTTTTTCTTTCTATATACTTTTTTTTTCAAGTTTTTCTTTAAATTCCAGCAAGTTAACCTATAGTGTAATATTGGTTTCAGGTGTAGAATTTCCAACGCTGACTCTTATTCGGGTCTAGGCATTAAATTGTTGATGTGGAAAATGTGCCCACTTGAGTAAGTTCACTTTATTACACATGTGTGAAATATATTGCAACAGAACATTGGGAAAAATGCCTCCTTGGAATATCAGTTCCCTTAAGCTAATGCCAGGGAATATTAGCTTTCATTTATTTATTTAGGAAACAGTTAGATGGAGTGGGGCAAAATTTTTGTGACTTAGCAGTCAATTCCAGAAATTCTACTAGCAATATGAAACGTGACATACTTTATTTTCATGGGTAGTCTATCTTTCTTAACATTTGGTTTGATGATACTTCAATGTAGGGATCACCTTCTCTGGATCAGTGACAGCAGGAATTATTGTCTGTTTCATTCTCAGCTGTATCATAACCTCCTACAACAGTACCAGGCCCAGAGTAGATGCTCAGTAAATATTTTTCACTGGAAGAATTAAGCTTTATATTGCCAGCAAAAGCTTAGAACAAAGCCATGGTCAGTACTCAACAAGTGCCTATTAAATTAAGTGGAATGAGCAACTTGAAATAAAGAGCTACTATGTCACTCTCCACAATGGGTCTGAGAGTTCACCCTTGTAAAGCTGTGGTGTATGTCCCTTTGAGAATTTATACAGCTTCCTTTCTTCCCCACATAATAAGAAGATTGGTGTAATATAAATGCTGTAAGAATGATTAACCTTTACCTAATATTGTCTTTATAAATGACTATATAATTATACTCTAGGATGCCTTTAACTAGGAAGAAAACTCCAGGAAGCATAATACTTAGAATTTTTGGTTATAGTCTGGTTTCAGTATTAGTGAGAAGTTACCAAGGGAAGATTTATGACCAGTTTCTATAGCCACAGCATTTTATAGGGAGAGATATTGGGATTGTTGACTTTGAAATGATTTTAACATCATCCTCGCTAGCAGGTCACAATGCAGTGGCTCTCAACCCTGCCTTCAAGGGGGCATCACCCAGGGAAGCTTTTAGAAAATTTTATTATCAGACCCAAATCCTACCTTCAGAGTTTACCCACTCATACTCATACTTGAATATCTGTATTTCTTTCAAAGCAGTTCAAGTGACTCTACTATGTAATTATTATTGAGAAGATCTTGTGGTCTTCAAACTGTTTTCCTCAAATAATTCTGAAGGAATTTGAAAAAACTGTAATCTCTCCTGATTTTTTAAAATTTATTTATTTTTGAGAGAGAGACAGAGACACAGAGCAGATAAAGGGAAGAGAGAGAGATGGAGAGAGAGAATCCCAACCAAGCCCCACACCCAGCACAGAGCCCAGTGTGGGGCTCGATCCCACAAACCATGAGATCAAGACCTGAGCCGAAATCAAGAGTCAGACGCTTAACCGACTGAGCCACCAGGCACCCATCCTGTGTTTTAAATATAAACATTTCATCATATATTTAAGTGGTCTCAAAGAATATAAGCTCCTTTGTATCACATGTGCTATGAACACATACTTATTAAAACTTTGAAGCAGAATATTGAACTCATTTGTTTTATGGAAAATGTCCTAAAATAAGGTAGTCTGAGATAGAGACAGAGCCTTTCCTAGAGTTTGTTACTTAGATGAAATAAGGGTCTGTCCCTTTTAGTATTTCTTCAGGAAATACTCTCAATGGACTATCCCAAAGGACCAGTAATTCTTTTGTTTGATACCCCAGAGGATTGTACTCTCTGGATCAATATGTTTTAATAAGATTTGCCTTTGTGAGGTATGACTTAAAAAAACTTTATTAAAAAAATATTTATTGAGGTATAATTAATATATAACATTTTATTGAGATATAATTAACATATACCATAGTGCAAATTTAAGGTATACAATGTGATGATTTGAGACACATACATATTGTGAAATGGTTAACACCATAACATTAGTTAACACACCCATCACTTCACATAATTGATTCTGTATGTATTTAGTGAGAACATTTAATATTTACTGTCTTAGCAACTTTCAAGTATGTAATGCTGTATTGTTAACTATAGTCACCATGCTGTACATTAGATCCCCAGGACTTATACATCTTATAACTGAAAGTTGTACCCTTTGATCAAAACCTTCCCATTTTCCCCATAGCCCAGCCACCATTCTACTGGTTCTATGAGTTTAGCTTTTTTTTTTTTTTTTTAAGATTCTACATGTAAGTCCAATAATACAGTGTTTGTCTTTCTCTGACCTACTTTTCTCAGCATAATGCCCTCTGGGTGCATCCATGTTGTCACCAATGGCAGAATTTCCTTCTTCCTTAATGGCTTAATAACATCCCATTGTACATATGTACCACATTTTCCATATCCATTCACCCATGGATGGACACTGAGGCTGTTTCCATGACTTTACTATTATGAATAATGCTGCAATGAACATACGGGTAAAGATACCTTTTTGAGATAGTGATTATATATGTATAAAACAAACAAATTTATTGGTTCGAGATGAGGTGAGCATTTTTGAATTAGGGGCATGTGAGCACCACATGCCAAAACAAGATAGGAGACTTCTAAAGCTAAACAGATAAGCACTGATCATATATATGAATACATTCATACCAGCAAAAGAGCAAGAGTGGGTGAGAAACCAGAAAAGTAATCACGTATCAATGGGAAAAAATTCTGAAGGGTGGAAGAAGATGAGAGAATCAAGTAGCAAAAATTTTCGGTAACAACAAAACAATTGGAATGAAAGACTATGATAAATGTGGCCAGAAAATCAATAAAGATGCCATCACCAAGTAGGTGACAATATGTGAGGTTCCCCTCTCTCCCACTGAAAAATCTGTCATGTTTTGCCTTTAAGGCAAGAATGACTTGTCATGCACTGTAGACACCTGTAAGGCAAAAGCAGACAATTGGTACTTGCATCATTCTAGTGTGGAAGTAGAAGTCAGGAAAGAGATCCTGACTTCTGAAGTACAGCGAATACACAGAAAATTTACTTCTCTTCAATGAAAAAGTATAGAATCCAAATATAGATGACATTTGCCAGAGATATTGACCACAGCTAATGAAATATTTTATAGATTTATTTTCTCTGAAACCTTCTTTAATAAAATCTTTTATGGATTTTTCCTTTTCAGTTAATTTTCGTGCTACTTGAAGTTTAGAAAGGGAACAATTTTTTCAAACTCAGATTATAATATACACTTCAAATGACTTTTTTCAAAAGGAGAATAAGCAGAGTGTTAATTTCTAATCATATGAAAGTGTTGAAGCAAAAGGAACTTTTACCTTTAAAGGCTTTACTCTTGAGCATCAAAATAAATGTAAAATTACTATGCTCTTGAGAGGAGCATATTTTGATTTGCCCTACCCCAGAAATCTGGATAAGGGTTAATACAAATAAAATATAACACAGTATTAATTTAATTAAGTAGTTATCTAAAGTGTTATCATAGATGCATGAGTTCATACTTGAGGCCCTTACATTTTCATATTGCCTGGCATTTGTCTTTTTAATTAAGAAAAAAAAGAACATGTTTCTAGTGCATTGCCATGGGGTTCTTCATTTAATTTTCAATTTAAAAGTACTTCCTTTTTCCCTTTAATTTAATTAAAAATGTGAAAATTATGAGAGAAAAAAAGTTAAAGAAAATCCTTAGTCATTACTCTTTCTTTCTCAAATTATTCACATCATTGATGAATGCCTGTGTAGAACAAACCACTAATACCACTCACTGGGTGATAACGAGCCTTTGCAGGACCAGACCTGAAATGAAATATATTTATCCTCTTTAAAGGCAGTGGAGCACTGAAAATTGAAGTCTACTTGCTTTGAGGAAATTAATAGAAAACAAACAACCAAAGTATTTCTTTCCTTTTTGACAATTTTTTTTAATTTTGAAAATAAAATGTCTTATGTGTAGAAGCCCATATCCATCCATCAAAGGGGAAGAAAAGATTTTCTTGTAACCCTGGAGTTAAAACACCTTACAACATCTTCTACTCTAACTTGAATTTCATTAAAATGTCTTGTTGCACCCTTTTGAAGTGGTTCAACATCTTGTTTTAAGTTCCAACTTTAGAAAATGCAAGAGTATATGGTATTGGAATTATAATCATTTCCCAAGTCAGGGCAAGTTCACTGGGTGAAGGAATGCAGGGAAATGGAGAAGCTAGTGGTCATGGCTACCTGCTAGTCAACTTAAATTGATGCCTTCCATTTGGGTGGCATGTAACTGGATATGGACTAAGACTTTGGTTGAAGGAAAGTTGTTTACTTGTAAGTATTCCACCAGGAATTTGCCAAAGTCACAGGGTAGAAAAGTATAGGAAGTGCTAATTTATTTTAAAAATTATGTATTAAACCACTAATAAGTGCTACAAACTATGCTAGATGCAGAGGATACAGTAGCAGCAATAACCAAAGACATGACAGTCATGACCCATAGAGATTAGAAAGGGTCTTATCTCTTATGGAGGTCCCCAGTGTTTCCAAAGCTTTAGTACCAAACACTTTTTATTGACCTTTTATTGACCCCTTTTGATGAACAAAAGGGAATGGGAAGACATTTACATATTGCATATATTTATCATTATTTACGTAGTATAAAATATTTTTCTAATAACACTTGAAATTGCATTAGAAAACTGTTTTATGGAGGAATCTTGAGCCCAAACCATTCAATTAAAATAAAATTTTATTATGCAATTTATGCCAGCTTTTATCTGCCTCTGTTCTGAAAAGTTCAGTCATCCACTATAAATATTTTGTTGCAATAAATTAGGTAACACATTTGAATAATTAATTCAATATCCTGAAGTATGGATCACTGCCAAATTGATGTAAAAAAGTGTACAAAAGGGGTTGTACTACTCGGGTAGTCAAATTACACACACACACACACACACACACACACAGAGTATTCAAATAGATCTTTGGACCACATCAGATGACATTGAAGTGAACAATAGTTGGTGGTTATATGATGGTGAAATTATATTATGAAAATCTTTATATTTTTTATTAGGATAATTAGTTGTAAAAAATTGTCTTTCCCTAATCAGCATGATCTAGATTAGATGTCAGAATACTTTTTTTGTAAAGAGCTAGATAGTAAATGTTTTTGGTTTGTGGACCATGTGCCTTCTGTCACAACTACTCGACTTCAACCCATTGTAGTGTGAAAGCAGCCACAGATAAGTAAATGAATGAGAGTGGCTGTGTTCTAAATAAAACCCAGTAGGACAGATTTGGCCTGTGGGCCATATAATTTGTCCACCACTGATGTAGATGACATAAAAGTTAAGAAGAGAAAAATACGGTGTCAACATAGGGAAATGGAAAGTGTTTCATCGAAGAGGTAGCATTTGGGGCATGCTTAAAGGCCGGGGTAATTCTGATGAGCTGAGATTGTGATTTCTGGTAGAAGGAATGTGCAGCATTTAAGCAGAATTGTTATGAATGCCAAATACACTGTTATGGCAGAAATGTAGGTTCTGTGTAGAGGAATAACTCTAGATGAGATAGGAATATAGGTTTGCTCATTTGCGAGATTTTCAGTGCCAGGAGGAGTGAGGAATTTGGATCTAATTTGATAAGCAGTGGTAGACCATTAAATATTTGATATTGATGATGGATTTGATAGAAACCACACTTGACTATAGTGAACCTAGGAATGGTGTGTGGACTACATGAGAGAAATGAAGGGCCATGAACAAAGAGATAGATTTGAAGACTTTCATAATAGCCTAGAAGGGAGATAATGAAGGCCCCACTTAGGGGGGGCAAGACCATATGGAAGTAAGGAGTTGTTACAATGAATTGTGTAACATATTAAAGATTAACAACTGGGAGCCTAAAGTATTCCCAAGCCTCAGTGCCACTCTATCTCCCAAGGTCTGGCTTGTTCCTGCTTCTAGAAAACTATTCAGTAAAACATCTATCTTCTGTCTATCTTCTGTGAATCCTGTCTTCTTACTAAGTCCTTTCCTGCAGACAGAAACCCTGTCTAGATCCCTGAGGCCCAGGGCATCAGGACTTGCTCTCTTGCAGTCATTGCCTCTGTGGATTTTCAGTTTCCCTGACATTAGTTTTCACTCCTCACTTGGAGCCTGTTAGCATCTTGGACCTTGTATCTCTTGGCCTCTCCTCTCACTAGAGATTTTCATATTTTCTGGGTAGTATTGTAATGACCTTTCATACTGATTCATAACCATCTGACTGTGGCTGGGCAAACTCCCCCTTCAGCTATTATGTCCCATGATGTCAAACCAATACCATGTCCCATCTCTCCTTATTCCAGCCTCCTATAAGCAACTACCCTTACTGCAGACCTGAACCTGAGATATGCCATTCTTGAGCTTATTTTTAAAACTGTAGAGTAAGAACTACAGATAGTGTATTCCCATGTATATATGTATATATATGATATATATACACATACATATATCTTAATATCTACATATATAAATATATGCACTAATACAAGTGTGTGATTTGTCTGTAAAAGACTACATATGATTAGAAATTATATTCAGCATAGTTTACAGCTGATACTGCCTAGCCACTGACCCATCAAAACAGTTGCCAGACATAAATAACTGCTTTCCTACCAGCAAGAAAAAAATCATCCCTTCTTGTGATAGATAAATATTTATAAAAAATACTACAGATAAGAGCTTAAACTATGAAATGTCTAGAAGGAAAAAGAGAAGATAATCTCTGTGATCTTAGGGCAGGCCCCAGTTTTTTTAAATATGATTGCAGAAGCATGAACAATGTAAAAAAATTAATAAATTACATCTAATCAAAATTAACCACTTGCTATTCCAAAGATATCATGAAGGCAATGAAAATCCAAGCCACAAACTTGTAAAAGTATGTGCAAATTATGTATCTATTTAAATTATATAGCTATTTAACATGCTGGGGAGAATCGTTATTGGAGATATATTTTAATTTAGAAGATGATTTTTATATAAAAAATCGTTGGTAACATTTTAGCACAAGGATTTTTTTAAATATCTAAGATATAACATAGGCACATAAAAGGCAAATTGCTAGAATAGATACCTCACCAAAGAAAATATACAAGTGGCCAATACAAGACATGAAAAGATGTTCAGCATCATTAGTCATTACGGAGATGCAAATTAAAACCACATTGAACTACCACACTGTACCTGCTAGAATGGCTAAAATCAGAAGAATGACAGTTCTACATATAGACAAAGAGGTAGAGAAAGTAAAACCCTTACACATTGCTGGTCCCAATGTAAATTGGTATAGCCACTTTGGAAAATACCTTTGCAGATTTTTTTAAATTATTAAATATACAACCCAGCAACTCCATACCTTGATACCTACTCAAGAATAATAAAAATATGCAAATACTTGTACTAAAATGTTCAGACTAAAATTATTTCAAGCAGCCCCAAACTGGAAACTCTCCAAATACCCATCAACAAGTGAATGGATAGGAACAACTGGCCTGAGAGATAGCACAGCCAGAACACAGCAGCAGGGCACACACTAGAGACACTCTCTGAAGCGCCAGACCCCGGGCACTACACAGCCTCTTCTTCATAAGGGCATCACTTTCAGGAGCAGGAGACATAACTGGCCTTTCTAACACAGAGAAGAAGGCAGAGACGTAGACCAAATGCCAAGATGGAGGAATGTATCCCAAATGAAAGAACAGGATAAGGCCACGGCCAGAGATCTAAGTGAAACAAATGTAAATAACATGCCTGCTGGAGAATGTAAAGCAATGATGGTAAGGATGTTCCCTGGATTTGAGAAGAGAATGGAAGACATCAGTAAGACCCTTAGCACAGAGATACAAGAGTTAAAAAAGAATCAGTCAGAGATGAAGAGTGCCATAAACAAGATTAGAAACCCACCTGATGCAATGAACAAGTGAATAGATAAATAAAATGTGTGTATGTTACAAATATAAATATAAATAATATAAATATAAATATAAATATTATGGAATGCTGCTTCATAAAGAAGAATAAACTCCTGATACATACAATAACTTAGATGAATCTCCAAAGCATTATGCTGAGTGAAAGAATCTATTCACAAAGACTATGTATTGTATAATTTCATTTTATGAAATTTCAGAAAAGGAAAAACTAGAGAGACAGAGACCAGATCAATGGGTGCCTTGGGTCAGGGTTAGGAGCCAAGGATTGGCTACACATAAGCATGAAGAAATGTTTTGGGGGTGATGGAAGGGTTCTAAAACTGGGCTGTGGTGATGGCGGCACAAATGTATACATTTACTAAAACTCATTGAACTGAACACATAAAATGGGTGCACTTTGTTGTATATAAATTGTACCTCAGAAAAGCTCTTTAAAATGCTGTAGATAATTCTTATAGGAGGATATATTTTAATGTAGAAGATGATTTTTATATAAAAAATAAATTGATGGTAACATCTTATCACAAGGAATTTTTGAATATCTAAGATATAAAATAGGCACATAAAAGAATTAGTACATCTTTTTTAGATGAAGAATTAGTAAAAAGAATTAGTAAAGCATTGTTTTTGCAGGCGTGCATATTACAAAATTGTATGGTTCTGTTTATGACCAACAAAATGGAACTTTTTATAGTGAAACTATGTTCATAGTCAGTTTTGAAGGAAACAACAGTTCCGTGAAATAAAATATTGCTCGGGGAGTTCTTTCATACTGCTTGTCACCAGCGTTCTCACTTGCTTATAAGTTATAATTGCTCTGTGATAAAGGCATGTGCTTTTCTTCCTCTCTTATAAAAATTTTAATGAGAACTTGACGTGAACTCTCACTGAACCTATTTTCATTCCAAAATCTTATGATTTTAATCTTATGATCCTCCTGAGACCCAGCACTGTGGTCTGTGACAGCATGAATACTTCATAATTATTCCTCCTGTTTGTGGAAAACACCATGAGCATCCATCATTCCTTCTCTTCCCTGCTGCCTCCAGGGAGCCACAGCCTCTAGCAAGGTCAGTAATTGCAGTCTGGGTTGACAGTTCCAAGCCAGCTGAAGCACACCCAGCTGGTGAAGACCAGCCACATTGGGTACTGACTGCCTTCCTTCAGTTTCTCTTTTCCTAGTTAGTTTGGCCTCAGAACTCTTCCTTAATGATGTGATAGGTGGACTTGAATCATTTCACTGGAGGCTCCCCAAAATAGAGAAAATGAATAGTTTCTCTACAGCCATGTGTATATGTGTCTGTTGGCATCTGAGGAACAATTGACCTCACGGTTCTGGGGTTAATCAAAGGTCTTCTCCTGGAGTATAAAGAAAAGGTGGTATTGGAGCTTGACATTTAATATTAAAGTTTGGCATCTTGGTCCACTGTAGATGACCTGCATGAAATAAAATATTCAGCCATGTGGCTTAAGGTAGTGTTTTGGAAATGGGCTTTATTTTGGTAATGTTAGGAACTTTAACTGCAGTTTTGGCCAGTGCTTACAAAAATGGATATTTTAGAGGCAAATCAAATAAGCATTCATTTTCTACATTGTTTCTTGACAAACACATGGAGAGATTCATGAAAGAAATCCTAAAGGAATGGTGCTTTATGAAAAGAAACACATATCACTACAAAGAAGGAAAAGCACATAGCCTTCATAATGTATATAATATTGGATGATGTAGATTCAGGAAAAAGAAGAGAAACTCTCATGTGAAATATTGGTGAAATCTAGAAAAATAAATGCCTTTGAAAGGTAATATGATATTTTAACTTTCTCATTTCTCATTTTGTGCCTTACTTGCTTGAATACATATGAAAACACTGACAGAAGCAAACTCAGTTAGGGGCAACCAAGTCCAGTATCTGTAGGTTTCAAATAGGTCAAAGTTTGGGGGATTTTTTGTTTGTTTGTTTGTTTTTGTTTTTGTTTGTGGGCTTCCTTGGGGCATTAAAAATGGATGTACTTGAGAATAACTTAATTACCCATTCCGGATGAAATTTCAACTGAATTTAATGAAAGACTTTAATTGAGTATTAGAGTTAATTATAATTATGGCCCCCCAAATGTTTGATATACCTTCCATCAACATGCAGAGTTTAATAAGGCATGTGGTTGGTTGGTCCATTCAATAGAATAAGGCTGAAGTGGTGCTGTGTAACTTCTAAGGCTAGGTTCGAAAAGCCTATTTCCTTTCTCTGTAATTCTCTTGGGATCCTTACTTGGGGAGAAATCAGTCATTATGCATAAAATACCCGGAGAACACTGTGTTGGGGAGGTCACACATAAGCATTCCAGTCGACAGCACCAGCCAACAGCCTGCATCAACTGCCAGCTCTATGAGCGGGTCATCTTAGATATCCAGCCCAGTCTCGCCTTCATATAACTGTAGCCCTACCTGATGTTTGAGGACAATCCCATGAAAGGTGCCATGTGAGAACTACCCAGCCAATTCCTTCCCACATCCCTGTCCCACAAATTTTTGCTAATTTCTTTAATATAGTTTTAATAGTGACACTGCTATCACTCTCTAAGGTTGATATTAGTTATATATTTGTCTTGAATTTCCAGTTCTTCATGCCTCTGTTCAAATAATGATTGAATTTTTATTATGGATACATGTTCAACACATCTACCTTGATACTTAAAACTGTCAAAATCATACTCTTTGCCTTAGATAAACTTAATTGTTAGTGGAGTTGATGCAGGGTCACCAGTTATCAAAGTTGTGGAGTACACCGTTCACGTGATAATCTATGTAAATGGTGGTGCCTCCTTGAGTTGCACAGTGTGGTATCACTGAGAAGATAGGATAAAGAACTATTTTAGCAGTAGTATGATTTACTGGCAGTTTCTCAGGGATTGCTACAGAAGAGTGGCAAGCAATACTACTAAATTTTATGCTTTTTCAACCTTCTTTATAGTGATATTGACAAAAGTGAAAACAAATCTAGTTAGAATGTAAGTGTAACCAGAAATACATTTTTTTAATTTAGAAAATAAAAATGTTATATTGTACTGTATACAGTAGTTTCTAAATGCATATGATGTCCTTCTAACACTTTTCAACACTTGAGTGTATCTCGTGAGAATATGCCAAGTTGACAAACTATAAAGTAATTGTTCCATCTTTGGCTGTACATTGTAATCACCTGGGCAGTTTTAACAACCACTTGATGGCTGGGTTTCATCCCTAGCGAATAGGATTTAATGGACGTGGGGTACAGCGTGGGCACTGGGATTTTAGTAATTGCCACAATATTGTTATGGGCAGCTACAACTGAGAACCACTGATACAAGTTTCCTGTTTTAAGCTCATAGTTCTTACCCTCGACCACTTATTAGAATCCTCTGGAGCTTCTAAAACCACCAGTGTCTTGATTCCCTTTCCAGAGATTCTGGGTATTTGCTCTGGTGTGGGGCTTGCTTTTTGGTACTTTCTTTGAAAGTGCTCCCTGGGTGAATATGGTTTAACATAATGTTCTTTTCTATAGACATATGTTTCTCAGCCACAGTTAACCACAGCATTACTAGAGGACACAGATTAGATTGCCAGATTCAGCAAAGAAAAATATGTGGATATGGTGCCTGGATAAATTTAGATTTCAAGTAAGTGAGAAATACCTTTTTAGTATTAGTACATCAAATGCAATTATTTGTGACATACTTATAGTTTAAAAATATCTTTTTTAAAAATTTAGAATTCAATTTTATGTGGGCACCTGTATTTTATCTAGCAATACTAGACACAGTAGATTTTAGGCAAGAGACAGAACTGGATCCCAGCGATGCGTTAGGTGAAGTGTCACCACATTGAATTTCATTCCCTTTCAAGGTACTCTCATTGCCCCCTGACAGCCAGAGACTAACCATTCTGTCCCAGAATGCTAGTTTTAGTTGGGCTCATCTGTAGCCTAACTATGACTTACTGAGCAAAAGCAGTGAACGGATGTAGGAGAGAGGAAGGAACTGAAGCCTCCCCCACCATGAGTGTTAAATCTGTTGGCAACATAAACCGACTAAGGTGAGATGTTGAAACTGATCATTATGACCTAAAAGCATATGAACAAACAAAACCTTGTGGGTTTCAGTTGCTATTACGTAGACAGTTTTTCAAATATTTTCATGTAATTATAGAAGGGAAAAAAAAAAGATTAGTGCTGAGGTTCAGGTCCTTGGCAGCACTTCATAGCTTTAGCGGCCATTGCTCAACTTAGAGATTCCTCTGTGTCATTTGCAATGACAGCAGTTCCCTCGGGCTTACACAGCACTTGCTGGCAAATATAATCTCATGTTTGGCAAGGGCTTACATTTCCCAAGCTCACTTTCTCATTTGTTCTTTTCAACAATCCTGTGAAGTATATGACATCCATTCTATAAATCAGGAGGATACGACCCAGATTGCCTTGTCCTGGGGCAGTATTACTCATATTACTCAAAGTGTGGTCCTTGGATCAGCAGCCTCAGCATCACCTGAGAACTTGTCAAAGATGCAAATTCTCACCTCTCACTCCATACTCACTGACTCAGAAACTCTAGGGTGAGCTGAGCGATTTGTGTTTAACAAGCCCGCTGGGTGACTCTTGCACATTCTAGCTTGAGAACTCCTGGCCTAGAATATGTGCTTAATAAGCGGACTAGTAAGAAACAGAGAAGAATTTCAATCTAGGTCTTCTGAGGACACTGGTAGTAGGATTTGCATTACTGAAGGATATCATGGTCTCCTGATATAAAACAAAATTTAAAAAAAGAAATCTATAAATTTAGCGAGGGCTGGATCCAAGGCTAAAAGTTTAAAAGCATGTATTTTTGTATGTTTATTTAGTTATTTCCAAATTCATTAATTAATTTATAGAAAGGTTCCTAATAGCTTTTCATTTACTTTGGTTAAAGTTCAAATTTCATTCAAATAAAAGATCCTTCCAGATCTGATCTCTCTCTGTGTTTCCGGCCCTGTCCAGGATCCTAACTTAAACATTGCTATCATAATGTTTATTTGTCAAATTTCTGATTTCTCTTTGCCTACTGGGTTGTAAACTCTGTGAGATTGGGGGTGCTGTCATGCTACCTGGGCACATCGTAAGTGTGCAATGGATATTTCAGAATGAATTAATAAAGACTAGAATGAAAGAATGAATCCCACATATGAGGGTCTTCCATTGGCAGGTCGTGCCTTATAAGAAGTGTCCTGTGCTCAGATGCATTGCCGCTATCAAAATGCTCAGACTTTCCTCAGCAGGATCTCAGCCAGTGGGAACACAAATGGTTGACTGCATGAATTTACCCAAAGACGTATGTGTTAGGACATATGTGTTAAGGCATCAGTTCTCTCTAAGTATTTAAAAGGGAATTCTTGCATTCTTTATTATAGGGAGAAACCGGAAATAAGCTGTTGAATGCTTTTGTAACTTGGCAAGATTTTTATAACATATTAAGTAAAAATAGGATCTGCTTAAAGATGTTAAAATTTGTTCTTGGTCTATAAAATAGGAGTAATAATCATTCTGCATATCTCATAGGGTTGTTTTGAAGTGGACTTACTTTTAAAAATCCCATAGACAAAACCTTGGTGCAGTCAGGTAGACTCCTGATTTTTATTGTTGTGTTCACATCATGATTATAGCTGGACAGAGAAATTACCAGCAATCTTCTTTTGACTGTTTCTAAATTATGAAACCTTTATGAAACTGTGTTGTTTTTGTTGTCAGATAAAAATCTTCTAGAAAGGAAAACTACAGTACTTCGTTCAAAGGAATCCCTAACTCTAAGGAAGTTTTTGGACTAGATAATTTTGATTAGTTTTCTACTTCCTCACTTTTCAAAACTCTGGCTACTGGCAAGCTTCTACTAAATCTCTTTCTGACAATGAGGCTAGTTATCAGCTATCTCAGAGATTTTCATTTTCATAAGGACCTTCTAGGAAGAAATGTCCCAAGGAACCATGTATTACCTGGAAGGTACCTTTGAATTTATCTAGTTTAATCCTCTCATTGTTCACATGAAGAAACTGTATTTGCAAGAGGTAAAATCTGTGTCCCTACGATAAAATACTTGGAGAGCTTGGACTAGAACTCTAACATCTATCTTCTCAGTCTTTCGTATTCATAGAATAATTCTGAGCACAGTATCCCAGGAAGAGTGTTTGAAATCTCATCATAGAGACTCTCAACAGTTCAGTTCTGTCATCTTTATGTTGACTTATCCATTAACTTGGATGTTATTAATTTTTGCAAAACTTCAACTTCTTATGCTGAATAACTATTGAAAATTGTGCTTCTGAGTTTTTTGGTATTTTTTGGAAGCCAACTTGAAACTAATGGAAAATGTTGATTACTTTTTTCTTCAAAGCAGGTGGAGGGAATGTGCAAACATGTGAACTGAAGGAAAACTCCAAGCTAATCTCTTATCTGAGTATTCACACTAATGTTGTTTGGGTGAGACATTTCTATACTTCTCAAATATTAATTCATCTTTCTTTATTCTACTAACAAAGGTGTAACACTGATTACAGTATGTTTTAGGGAAAACATAATTCTTTCAATTCTGTACTCTGCTGTCTTGGCTCATCACAGTGACCTTTAATTCATTTTATCTTGTCTGGTCTCCTTTGCAGGTAGTATGAAATCACTATATGGTGTCTATTGAGCTAGAGTCAATTAATCACAGGGTGACTTTTAAAATCAAGATTAATAATAGGCTATTTCATAGCCAGAATACTTAATTAAGATGGGCACATTTGTGGTTCCCCTCATGTCCAGAAATAATTTAGCCAAGTTCCAATATCTCAGACAACTTTTTCTCTCATATAATTTTCCTAACACGAACTGGTCAGCTTAAATGGACTTTCCTAAGCTTCCATCAGGGTTTCCCAGAAATATTTTCACAAAATCACTCTTCTTGGTTCCTGGGTGCTTCTAGATAGCAGCATCTTTGTAAGCCATGTAGTGCTGGCACCTCCCCAGAAAAGGTGGGGGGAAGAAGTGAAAAAAGGAGAGAAAGTCTGTCTGAAAAGATAACAGCATCTGTCATCAACATTGTGCACATCTCAGCCATGCCCTTGTGATAGGAGAGAAAGTGTCCTCTTTTCTCTCTAGTCTTTTGCCAGATTTCCTCTTCCTGTCTGCCTGAATCCACTAATGTCCTTGGTGGGAGGATTCTGGTTTATTAGTAGATCTAAAGCATTTCAAATTCATATTCTGCTTAACAGTGTGATGGTACACCTTAGCAGTTTAGCAAAATGGCAAATCTGTTTGTTTAATAAGCCATATAATATGCTGCATCATCAGTTTGATTTTGCCGGGTAAACTAAGAGAGCCACTCAGCCCTGATGAACTTGAGTTTCACAGGTCAGTACAGCACCCACATTAAGGAAATCCAAGACAACTGTGTACATGTATATTATAGCTGGGGGTTGAATACATTTTGTACAATATTTCATTTGCTGTTATAAGAAAAAAATGAAGCTTTGTACAGCTACCATAAAAATCAGTTTTTAAGTTTAATTTTATTGCTGCCTTCCTATTCCCCAGGCGTACCTCTTCCTAGCATGTCCACCCCTAGACACAATTGCCTCTGAAGTAGCAGTATATCTCTGAGTGGATGACAATTTCCAAACTCCACTTGGAAAATAGAGTGCTAATCCCGATGTAACAGAATTGAAGCACCAGGAGTTGTTATGGGGCCGAATATCGTGTACTCTTCTACTCTCTTGAGATCTTAGCAGAATCCCTTCCTGGTACCCGTGCCTTATTGAAGAGGGTTAGTTCATTTGGTGTTAATCGGAAGATGTCTGCCATCTCTCAGCTCCTTCAATGATGGGACTTTCTTTTAACCTAGTGAAAACATGAGGTGGCTTCATTCTTGAACGTAATACGGCTAATGATATGGAGACCAAGAATGAAGAATATGAACCTAATATCCCTGCAAGAAAATTGTTGCCTCTCTTGCTCTGTGGGGGCAATTTTTGTTCAGTTTCTGAAAATTAATACCTATTTTGCCTTTCAAAGGGCACCGCCCTCAGAGTTTTACTGAAGTGTCTAGATTGTACTGCTTTGATGAGGTGCAGTCCTCTCAATGGCGAGTTTGTCTGGCAGTCCCTCTCTTCAGGAGGACACACCCTTGGTTCATTTAGTCATGTGAGAACACCTCCTGGTACCGTTGCCACTTACTTCACCAGCATCTCGCTAAAGAAGGCCCTTACCCTCATAGGTCTCTGAGGTCTTTTATTGGTCTCATTCCATGTGCTGCTTTGAGTTCTACATTCATGACCTAGTGAAAGGCTTTTGAATCCTGGCTTGCCAGAGCGCCCTGTTGGTGGTAAACCATACGCTGATGGAAAATAAATGGACATAACAGTTCTGGCTCATATAACCTGTCTTTCTCAATCATTATCAAACATCATAAGCAATGCCTCGACACCATATACCTCTGCACCCACCACCTGATAGGTCTCATCTCCTTCACAATCAAATAGCATTTTTCTTGCACATTTTTTAGGGTTGAGAGATAATTCACATACCTTAAAATCTGCCATTGTAAAGTGTACAAATCAGTGATTTTTAGTATATTCAAAAAGTTGTGCAAATAACACCCTAATTTCAGAATATTTTAGCATTTCCAAAAGAAATCTTATACCCATTAGCAGTCATTTCCTATGTCTGTCTCCCACCCAGCCCCCTGGTAACCACTAATCTTTCTTTTCCCTATGAATTGGCCTCTTCTGTGCATTTCGTATTGGTGGCTCTTTGTGTTGGCCTCTTTCACCTATCATGATGTTTTCATAGTTCATACATGTTGTAGCAGGCGTTAATACATCATTCCTTTTTATAGTTGAATAATATTCTGTTGTATAGTTAGACCACACCTCATGTATTCATTCATCAGTTGATGGAAATTGGCAGTCTTATCATTTTGGGGCTCTTTTGAATAATGCCGCATAGCCAACCATCTTGATCGAGTTGTCTTCCTGCTGTGTCTTCATTTCTTCATTTCCTAGTCACTCCTCAGCGCACTTCAATTTTGATTCTGCTCCAGTCATTCACCTAAAAAGGCTCTCTCTGGTGTCACCAGACACATATTACCTGTATGAACTTGGAGAAGTCACAGCCTTCATATGCCTATAACTTCGTAAGTCAGATGAGTTCTCCCTAGAGTTCTTGAATGACTACATGAGTTGAAATACAGTAAAATTCCTAGAATTATGCCTGACACAAAATAAGAATTTTAAACGCTCACTATTTTCCCTCTGTCCCATCTCCCATTTCTAATACTTTTCTTCCTAAGTAGTTCTCAAATTCCTCAACTCTTTTTCATTTCTACCACCCTGGATAAACTCCTATCATGACTTGCTTGGACTCCTTGGTATCTTCCAAACTGCTTACCATGCTTTGGCAGAAATTATCTTTTATTTTCTTTTTTAACTTTTAAATTTTTTTTGACATTTATTCACTTTTGAGAGGCAGAGAGAGAAAGAGTGTGAGCAGGGTAAGGGCAGAGAGAGAAGGAGACAGAATCTGACGCAGGCTCCAGGCTTTGAGCTGTCAGCACAGAGCCCAACGTGGGGCTCGAACCCACAAACTGTGAGATCATGGCCTGAGTCAAAGTCAGACGCTTAAGTGACTGAGCCACCCAAGCACCCTGGAAATCATCTTTTCAAAATGCAATTCTGACCATATTAAAAACTCTCCAGGAGACGGGGACACACACAAACACACACACACACACACAGACACACACACACCTTTCCACTGTTTTAGATACAGAGACCACAATCTATGGGCTGGCCTGATATATTAGTTTTCTAGGGCTGCTGTAACAAAGCACCACACAATGGGTGGCTTAAACACTAATAATTTACTTGCTCACAGTTCTAGAGGCCAGAAATCTAAGATCAAGGTGTTGGTATGAGTGTTTTTTTTTTCTGAGGGCAACAAGGGAAGGGTCTGTTACAGACCTCTGTCCTTGGCTCCAGAGGGCCAGTCTCTTGCTGTATCTCTGCACATTGTCTTCTCTCTTTGTATATCTCTGTGTCCAAATTTCCCCTTTTGAGAAGGATACCAGTGTGTTGAATTAAGGGCCCACCCTGCTCTAGTGTGACTTCATTTTAACTAGTCACATCTGCAATGATCTTATTTCCAAATGAGGTCATATCTGGAGGTATTAAGGGTTAGAACTTCTGCATATGAATGGAAGGGTGCACAGTTCAACCCATAATACCTGGTCAGTCTCCTGACTACCTCTCCAGCTACATACATGCTTTCTCACCCTCTCTCCTTGTCATCCGTACACTGGCCTCTTTTATTTTTATTTTTTTTTACTTTTTATTTAAATTTAGTTAGTTAATATAAGGTGCAAGATCAAAACAAGTGTCCTCTTCAATACCCATCACCCATCTAGCCCCTACCCCTGGCCTTTTTTAAATGGGCCACAATATTTTCACTTTTAGAGAACCCTTTCTAGAAGGTATTTCCTTGACCTGAAACTCTCCTCATTCCATCTTCCCCACCCCCAACCCATTTTGTCGGGCTTATTTCTGTTCATCATTCAGATTTCAAGTCAAGACCACTTTCTTAGTGAAGAATTCTCTTATCCCCTAGGCTAGATCAGCTGGATTGTGAATCTATCAAAGAATGTGACCCCTAAAGCATTTATCTTAGCTTGTAATGATCCATTCATTGCATGCCTTTTTTTCCCCCAGTAATGCCTATTTCTCTCTGAAAGGTTTGTCTTACCCTTGTACTGCAGATCCTTTTAAGCAAATAATAGGAACTGAATCAATATTTCTTAAATCCAAACATTACTAAAGTATTATTTTGACAAATCAGAATCCTTAATATTCATTATGTGGTTACTTTTTTCCTGATTTTTTTAATAATGCATTCCCTCAGACAACATTGCATGAAATGCAAAGTTACTTGCATACTTCAAATGTTACTTGAAATCCTTTCACTTGACTCATCCTTTGCTGAAGGGAAGATTTGAGAAAGAACAAATCTTTCATCAGGTGATCTATTCCCAACACAGAGAAGTCGACTGAAAGGTTCTTACTTGTTAGATATTCATAATGTGGACTGATGATTATGTTAAAGGTGATCTCCAAGAGTAGTAAGCCCATTAAATCTTGAACACATGGTTAATGGCTAATATGTGTGTTAATATGTATGCGTGTGTGTATATATATATGCATGTATGTATATACGTGTGTGTGGTGTGTATATATATAATTTGACTTTCTCTGTGTGTGTGTGTATATATGTATATATACATATATGTGTCTGTGTATGTATATACATGTGTATATATATATATATATATATATATATAATTTTACTTTCTCAGAGACATATACAATTCAGTCTTCTAAACTGCAGTTGAATATGAAATTTCTAACTAGAGCCAGAACACAGCAGTTGGAATTCCAGTTCCTAGACTTTTACACCACTCCAGCTATGCAACCTGGAGTAAATTGCCTAATGAACTAATAGTATTTACTTTGTAGAGTTGTCGCAAAGATCAAATGAGTTCATACTTGTGTCCATCATGTGGTAAGTACCAGCGAAGTGTTAGCTAGTAGCAGTAGAAAGAAGAGGAGGGGGGAGAATTTGCAGGAGGAGGAGCAGTGATACCTCACCAGCCAGAATGAAGTGCTTTACCTTGTATGTGCTTCACGAGGAATAGGTTTCCTTTGTCACCTTCTCACCCTCAAGTCTTGGCACGGGATAGTTGCTCAATAAAGAGTTGCTTCTGTTGTTTTCTGTGTAGTTGTTTGTGCTTATTCTACCAGTTGCTTTTCATACTGCACTACAGGCCTGGAAAACATTACACTTTAAATTTAAATTGGGTGTTGATTTGTCACCAAGATAAATCCTCTGAACATATGCCTACTTGAAACAAGCATGCAAGATGTTCATTAGTGCTCCAATACAGTTGATACATATTTTATAACTTGAGGTACTCCTGCTTTTTAGCATCCATGTGTGAATTAGCATATAAAGATATGAGTAATTGTTCTAATGAAAATTTCACCTCTGCACCACTCTACTCTCACTTCATTGTGAATGCAATTAGGACTGCCATAGCCTTTTCCCTGTGAGCCTGTAGATAAGGCATGGAAAAATGATTTCTTTTACTGCAATCCTTCTGCTTAAATATGATAGTAAAGCACCAATGAATTTAATATCATTAATGTTCTCTCTGAACTGGAACTCTCTAAATCATAAAATATCACATAATGTATTTTTTATTAAAATGTTAACATTATTTCAAAATGTGTGTTTTAAGGCAAGTTTTGTATGAGTTCCTACAACATATGGATATATTCTTCATTTGGTCTTTCAATTAACGTGATGATAAAGACAAAATGTTTATTTCTGCTATGGATGTGTTATGTCCCTACCACTAGCTATGTTTCCTATAATAATTTATCACACATTCTGAAGTGTTGTTTTACATAAAAAAGCTTCTCTTGAGTTTTTCCTTCAGTATACATCTGATGATGGACACCTACATATTATAGATTTTTCTTTTGGAAAGTTTAGCATGGCTGTATTTTTGTTTCACTGCAATAAAAGAGAATTAAAGGATTTAAAGAATGATTATTTTAGAGTTTCTATAACTACATATCAAAGCACTTTAGGACTCATAAGGGCATCTGTGTCTTGCATAATGTAGCAACCAAGATAGAGTAAAACATAAAAGCAGATGCTAGGGTCAGTACCTGATCTGGATGGATTAGCTCTCCACCTGACTGAACAAGATGTCTCAAGGCACTCAGAAGTTCTGTGATTCCACATCCATTTGGCTTTTGAACATAAACAGGAGACAAGAAAACTGTGAAGTTGAAAATCACATAAAGGAAATATTAGCTCATGACAAAGTCAAAAACAATATATGGGCCCAAAATTTCAATAGTTGTGGTGATTGTTAAGAGCACTTTGTGAATAGCATCACGCCATTTTTATAAGGTAACCACAGGCAATTTCCCTCTGTATTTCTATCATAAACAAATGCTTCTATTAACATGCTTTCTATGTTATGTTATTGTTATATGTTTACATGAGTTTGTTGTAGGTAAGTCTTGTTCCTGTGTTATCTGTAGGACCTAGAAGAATATCTTGTACCGAATGTATCAATGCTCATTAGATTAATGAACTAATAAATTAGAAGTATCATACCACATTAGTAGTAAATGACAAGCCCAGAAAGATCATTTTACTCAAAGCATTAGATGCCTTCACATTAACTGGGAAGGCGAGGGGGCCACATCCCTAAATTTAACACTGTACCTGCCACATAGCAGGCATTCTTACCCATTTGTTGATGAAACCAACTAATAAATACAGTAATAGCTTCAATTTCTATAGCACCTACTATATGCTGCACATTGTTCTAGATGCTTTAAATGTATTGACTCATTTCCTTTTTACCCATGCTTACCTAATACATAGTGCGAACTCTATATGGTATAGCTCAGTTATACTTTCACTGAATCTATGTCTTCATTCGTAAAATAGCAAAAATAGGACCGACCTCCTAGGATGTTTTGTGAAGAGTAAATGAGGTAATGCTTGAAGCGTGCTTGGCCTACTTTCAGGCATAGTGAAAATGCTTAAGATATTTTTGCTATTACGACTGTTATTGCTACCATTACCATCTCTTCCAAAGTGGGCATAAGTCAGGTTGTAAAATTCAGAGGGCCAGAATAGAGAAAGCTAATGCTGTTGTTTATATGATCGGCTGTGTGGTATATTTACATTTCTGCCCCTCATCTCTACACCTTCATAAACGTACTCCATCTTGCAAGTATTTCTATGTCAGATGGCACTTAACTAGCACTTGCTATATGGCAACACTGCTGATCTCACCACAGTGAAAACTAACAAAAACGATTAGGGCTAACATTTCAATAATCACTCTGTCTGCCTAAGAGTGTCTTGTGCCCACACTCTTCACTCTCTTTCTGCCCTTTCCTGAATTATTTTGCATCATCCTACCTGTCATTTTATATATTTAAATTGTTAATCTCTTTATTCCCTGCTTCATTACCCACCTCTTATACACTATGAGATCTGAGGGCAGGTTTTCTTTTTTCCACTCAATTAATGTAAACAAAAGAATATTCAGCATCACAAATGTTGCACAGTGTTTAAGGGAGTACATTTTCACAACCTTCTCAGAGGATAATTTGGCACTACCTGTGCCAATTTAAAATGCATATAACCTTTGACTGAATTATTCCACGTCTAAATTCCTAAGAAAACAAAGTACACCAATGGTGGATAGAAGAGAGGAAGCAAAAGTTAGCCATTTCAGCATTGTTTTCAGCAGGTAAAATTTACACTACAGAATATTATGTATCACTATTTAAAAGAAGGGTAGATCTCTATGTACTGTTATAAAATGATCCCTATGATGTATTTTTTGCTTAGAAAAGTCAACTGCAGAAATTACATGTATACAACAATTTCCCCCCATAAGCTCACCTTTTGCTTCTCTCCCCTTTGAACACTTCTGTTTCCTGTCTACTTTTAGGTACTCATAATTTCCCGCTATTGTTCGTTCAACTCTCTACACTAAAGATGGTCCCATTTCTCTTTAAGTTCTTAAAGTAGTTTTAATATTTGTTCTTTAGCTTTTGTCTGACTTAACTCTGGCCTCCCTCTTGCTCAGCTACAGGCCAACCACTTCACAGAAACCATCTTCCTCTGGTCTCCCACTCTCCCTGGATCACTAACAAATGATCAGGGATCTCTTCTTATCCAAATTCAGTTGCTTCATTTCTGCCACATTTTTTCTGGCCTTGAAATTCCACTTAGTAATGTTGGTCCCAATATATACTTTTGGGGGGTTAACAAATTAGCGAGTTTACTATGTAGTCAATCAAAGCATCGCTGTCTGTTTGTAGTTATACCTTTGTATGGAGATATAAATATGCCACAAATAGAATCTGGGTAGGCAAAATCAATTATAGTCGAAGGAATGTGTCAATCTGGCCTGGGCTACTACTCTTCTTTTAATATCCTTCTATGCCTGTTCTAATTAAAAGGAGTAAAACTGTTTGAAAAGAATAATAAATTCATCTCGTTATATCACTTAATATATTTGTATTGGCACTTTTGCCTTTGATGGTTATACTTTCAACCATAGTAATGTGTGCATTTAAATTTTTAACCTTTTCAGAACTGCTGATTCTTTGCGGGGGAGGTCTGAAATGTTTGTAGTAAAAGTAACCTATATTTTATGTATAATAGGAAACAGAGGAATAAACTTTTAAAGTAAGTTGCAATCTCATTTTTATGCAAAACCTATTAACAGTTTTATATATATTCTCCCCCTTCTTTCTTCTTTCCTCTAACAGAATCTTACTATTTTACTACTTGATTTTTTAAAACAGTGCATAATAGCTAATGTTATTAAAATGATAGTTGAATATTAAGTATACTTTCAGAGTATTTCATGACTGAATGAAAATACCATTTTCTCATGAAACAGCCCAACTGTCCATCGACTGATGAATGGGTAAAGAAAATGTTGTACATATATACAACGGAATATTACCCAGCCATAAAAAAGAGTGAAATCTTGCCATTTGCAAGGATGTGGATGGAATAGCAGGACATTATGCTAAGCATACAGGTCCCTCAGAGAAAGACAAATTCTGTATGATTTCACTCATATGTGGAATTTAAGAATCAAAACAAATGAGAAAAGGGGGAGAGAGAGAGAGAGAGAGGCAGGCAAACCAAGAAACAGACTCTTAACTATGGAGAACAAACTGATGGTTAACAGAGGGGAGGTGGGTGGGGGAATGGGTTCAATAGGTGATGGGGATTAAGGAGGGCATTTGTGATGAGCACTGGGTGATGTATGGAAGTGCTGAATCACTATATTGTACACCTGAAACACTATTACACTGTATGCTACCTGGAATTTAAATAAAAATGGTAAAAAAAAAAAACACACACACAAGAAAAAGAAAAGGAAATGAAATCACTATATCAAAGAGACATCTACAACTTCATATTCATAGCAGTATTCTTTGTAATAGCCAAGACATGAAAACAACCTAAGTGGCCATCAGTGGATGAATGGATAAAGAACATATTATATATATTTTCTTTATATTTATATGCAGCCATAAAAAGTAATGAAATCTTACTGTTTGTAACAGCATGGATGAAACCTGAGGACACTATACCAAGTGAAGTAAGTCAGACAAGGACAAAAAATACCATTTTCTTTTGGAAAATCCCATTTTCAGTCTTAAAAAAGTTTTTTTTTACTTGTTCCAGTGGCTTTCTTAGTTATATTTTATTTGTTACAAAAGTACATGTTAATAGCATCTGTCCTTAAAACAAATTCTATGTAGTGAGTTGGTCTATTTTATACATGATCCACCTTCAAATTTTGTTGATGTAGAATGATTAGCTATTTGCTGATATATAACAAACTAAAATATTCAGGAATAAACTAATGTTTTTATTTTTTTACCTTCTCTGCTTCATTTGACTAAAGTAAATATATCTTTAGCAACTAGATAAAATAACAGTCATTTGTCAGTTAATAACTTTTGCAGCGTAGTATAGAAGATATATTGACAAATGGGATTTTTTTACATTAATTGCCTCAGTATAATACATTTAATCACTCTACTTTCTTCAAAAATCATTCACATAGGCCAACAAAACTTCAATCATTTCAAAAAAGCAGCAACATACAATATTCCAAGGCACTAACAATCCATGCATTCCTTCTAACAAAGAGGCTTTTCCAAGAATTTTGACAAAGACCCATGTTTGAAATTCAAAGCACTAATGGAATTCTAAGCTCAGATAACCAACAACAGTTGTTTGATTAACCAGAATAAAGGTGCTGGTCTGGAGAATCTGCCCTAGGCCCTCTGAGCCCTGCACAGCAGCCTGCTTCCAAGCGGAAGACTGGGAGATATCTGGAGGCCTTTGGGAGAAATGTGATGTTCATAAAGAGGCCCTTGAATCCCCGCCTCATTCCTCATGTGGGAAAAGAAGCAGTGCTTTCCAGGCATAGCAGTTTGCTGGCCTGGAAGCTCCTGCTTCTTGCTTCCTGTTTCCTGCTTCCTGCTTCCTGGACATCAACCACCATTTCAGGAGTACACATTCCCTGATGTGAGAAACCCCACTCACTTAATTAGACACCACGTGAATAGACATGCTGAGAAGCACAGAGGAAACGGAAGTATATAAAGAGACCACCTTGGAATGAATACTCACATCCTGCCAGCAGCTTTAGCTGACACCATAGATGAGATATTAATGACCCAGCTGAGCAATTCCTGAATTCCTCACCCACAAAATCACGAGCAACATGAAATGAGATGTTTTAAGACAGTGATGCTTGGGGTGGTTTTTCACATGACAATAGATCATTGAATCAAAACATATTTGTGAGTTATGTATCATGTCCTCTAATATTGTCAGACATATTGACTTAAGAAAGCACTAGACTTCTGGGACACAGGAATTACCAAGAGAAGAAGGAGGAAGGGGAAAATATATTTATATGTATACACTTTGTGTTTTAAAGAAATTTAACCAAGAACATATTTAACATTCATTTTATATATTTAAAACATTTTAATTTTTCCCTATTATAAAAGTAATACATGTTCAATTTGGAAAAATTAGAAATAAATACAAACAAAAATTGGTTTCTAATTATCATCCATGTTCCATTCCTCATTAACCACTGTTTACATGGAATATAACTTGTATGGCATTTTTCTTTTCAATATAGGCAATTCTGTCTTATTAGGCTTATGAAATTAGCAGAAGCAGCATCGCATAATAATTAAAGAACAAGCCTCTGGAGCTAAGCTCTTCAAGTTCAAGCCCCAGTGTTCCCTTTTCAGTCACCTCTTACTTGCTGTGTGACATTGGCCAAAATTCTTAACCTCTTTGTTCTTGATTATACATATGGGTATGATACTGCTATCTGCCAGTAATGGGATTGTTATGAAGATATTTACTTAGATTTCAACTTTATAAAGAACTTAGAATGTGCTTGGCACATAGTATGGATGAAATTAGTGTTTATTAAATATAGTAATTATGTTGAAGAAGAAAAAACAAATCATAGGATACATAGCATTTTGAAACATCCTTCCTTCACTCAAGAATATAGAATAAACATTACCCATCAATAAATACGTATCTGTGGTATTATTTTTTATAATTTTTTAAATGTTTATTTACTTATTTCGAGAGACAGAGAGTGCACACATGTGCATGCCAGCAGGGGAGGGGCAGAGAGAGAGAGGGAGAGAGAGAATCCCAAGCAGGCTCCAAGCTATCAGCACCGAGCCTGACATGGGCCTCCATTTCATAAACCATGGGATTCTGACCTGAGCTGAAATCAAGAGTTGGATGCTTAAAGCGACTGAGCCGCCCAGGTGCCCCTATGATATTAATTATTTTTAAAGCAGCATAGAATTTCATCATATAGTATAGTTTCCTATTTTGTCATTTATATCATTGTAATTTTTGCTCATGATGCATTTTAATTTTTATTATGGGAGTTTACAAACATACAAAGATAGATCAAATACTATAATGAATGCTCAGTTACAATAATTAACAACATATGAATGTTCTTGGCAATGTATTTTAAACCATCAGTTTTTATAAAACTAAAATAATGTCTATGTCTTAAAGTGTAGGAAGCTCTATGTCTTAAGCATGTATTATTAGGTATCTGTGATTATTTACAATAGAAAGAAACATTATCCTCAGCATACTAGCTTTCATACAATGCCAAACTTAAAACGATCAGTTCCCCTTATTCAACTTCAGTGAACATCCTTCATTATATCTTGTTTCCTTTGATATATTGGGGAAGAAAATGGAATAATTGAGGAGATACCAGTGGTATAAAACACGATATTCCTAATTATAGTGACATTTTCAGAGCTATTTTAGCCAGTGTAATTGAAATCCTCTTGTTCTCCACTGACATATTTTGGAAGCTCATATGTTTAGAGTCTGAAACTTCATTTCAAAAATTGTAGAAAGTGTCTTGAACTCAGTGGAGAGTTACTGAACTGAATTATGATAGGTAAGAGCTTAAGTGAACTTAGGGAAGTAGGTAGGCTCTTCCACTTGGATTCATTTCACCATCTATCCTAGAAAGTATGGTATGCAGGTAGCCACTCGGAAAAATATCAAATCACTGATTTCCATGTGTTGCCACTTTAGGGCCAAAGCCATAAATTTTGAGATGCTATTTTCCAGGCAGACATGTTTCTTTGGAGTTACAGTGCTATCTTCCGCACTACACAGAAAGGAAGTTAAAAATTACAGGAGGGAAATAAGTTCCCCTCTTCATACTACAATTGTGAAGCTATAACTAATAGATATTATAATAGAAATAAATGGTATTTGTTCTTATGATAGACAATATAAGCATTTCATATTGTTGTGGGTCTTAGCAGGTAGTATTACAATAATTCATTTATTTAAAATATTTCATAAGCACCAACCTTGTACCAGGCACTGTTCTAGCTGAGGATAAAAGAAACATGTGTCTCTTCTCCTGGATTTTACTTGATATGAGAAAGAAAAACATACCATAAACAAATGAACAAACATATCAGTCAATCAGCTTTCTACCCTAAAGCCTTTTAAAAATTAACCCTTGCAATTTATTCCTTGTAATTCTTTTGGTCAGTGTCTGCTCTTGTTAACTGCTACTAGACCCCTCCAGCATGACACAGAATCTCTCTGATTCTATTTCCTCATCTAAAAATACATAAAAGAAAAAATAATAAACTCTGTATTCTCCTTGGACCTTCATTAGGATGAACATATGAATATGAAAGTAGGCACTGTGAGACTTCTTAGGTGCTATAAAAATATAGGGTTCCAATTTTATTATGTCTAGTATTGCCTTTTCTTGAACATTTGAGGTTTATCTAGGGCTTGGATGAAGCTCTTCTCTGACACATAATAATGAACATGTAGCCAGAAGTTTTCAAGTTTCATCAAGAGTATAGGTTTTCATTTGTTCAGGAGGTCAGGTGAAAGGTGCTAAGGAGATACACTGGGGGCATGCTATGAAAAAGAAACATCCCTTGAAATTGTACAAAAAGGGGTATCTATTATGACAGTTCAGGATCTCCAAAGCTGTGCTCCTCAAATTTTAATGTGCCTATGAACCCTTTGGGGATTTTGTTACATTGCACATTCTAATTCAATAAGCCTGGGGTGGGGGCCGATGTTCTGCATTTCCAGCAAGCTCCCAGGTGATGGTGACAATGCTCATCTGTGGACCACACTTTGAGGAGTAAGGGGCTAGAACATACACAGTATGGTATTTTTCACATGCTGGTGTAATTAATGAATCATACCTGCATTAATATTCATGAGACGTCTCTGGACATTTTTCTACTCTCTTAATCCTTATTTCCTTTTCTGTGTAGCTCACATATGACCTGTGCCTTTGCCTTTTTGCTTACACAGAGCACATTTTTATGTACACATGTCCAGCTTTACTTCTCTCTGCAACTGTTTTTTAAAGTTTTAATGTCAGCATTCATATCATAAACATCTATAATTTCCTTCTTCCAGCCTTCTTTCCTTCCTATATTTCTCTTCACTCATCTCTTTTCAAATTGGTTTGTGAACATTCTGTCATGCTAGATAAAATGACTCAAAGGGGATTCTTAAAAATGTTTTTGAATCAGATGTGTACAAGTGTTGTCCATGAAGACAAAGAGAGAAGAGGAGATTGCATGCTCTTGATGCATGTATTCACAGAAACACACCAGTCAGTGTGATACAAGCCATGTGCAGCTGCATTCATCCTGTGCAGAGGACTGAGAAGACTGAATTGGGTACCACCGATACCATTTATTGCCTATTCGTACGCTTCTCACAAGATAAAATAATTCAACATGTTATAGTTTAGCAACAGACTGGTGTATGATGCCCTATGTGATATTAGAAGGAGAAAATCCAGACTGGTCATGTGCTACAGTCTATAATACTAATGGCATCAAGAAGGCCAAAAGATGGATTGATATCAGTATCATCACTAAGCAAGACATCACTTGATCATGCCCCACCTTCAACAACACATTGGCTTGATCCAGAGACAAAAGTGTCTTTGTAGAAGCTGTGAGATCCAGCACCATGTTCCAGTGGACCTGGGAGAAGTCTCACCCACCATGTGTTGGATAGTGGGTGGACAGACACACCTTGCTCCTGGCTGTAGATCTATCTCACAGTGACCCATGAACGGGCTCCAGCCCTTCTCAGCCATGGTCTGGAAGCTCCTAGAAAACATTATCTTAGACAATCATCCACAGACAAGAGAGCATTTGTTGAAGTCCAGGTTGTCAGAGGAGAAGTTCCAGCACACCGCTGGAGAAAATAAATAAAATAAAATAAAATAAAATAAAAATATATACATATATGTATGTGTGTGTATATATTTTTTTCATATATTTCAACACACTGGAAAGGGTAAGAGGAACAATTTGACATTGCCTTCATCAGTCTTCCCCCAAGGTGGCACAGCTCAGTGCCAAATAAGTTCTTTTCAGCAAGTGATTTCTACTGTAGGGGAAAATGAGAGCATGTTAGTGAGCACCTACCTTCCCCAGCTGTGCAAGATATTTGTTAAAGAGACTCATTTCTCTTCTGCCCCATCCAGAGTATTTAATCAAGAGCTACATGAGACAGCAAATAGACAAAGCAATCTAGAAAAAGAACAAAACTGGTATCACAATCCCAGATTTCAAGATATACTACAAAGCTTCAGTCATCAAAAATTATGGTACTGACACAAAAATACACACAAGATCGATGGGACAGAATAGCAATCCCAGAAATAAACCACTGCTTTTATGGTCAATTGATGTATTAAAAAAGAGGCAATAATATACAATGGGAAAAAGGACAGTGTCTTCATCAAATGGTGTTGGGGAAACTAGACATCTCCGTGAAAAGGAATGAAACTGGACCACTTTCTTATACCATACACCAAAATAAACTCCAAATGGATTAAAGACCTAAACGTGAGACCTAAAATCATAACATTCCTAGAAGAACATAGGAAGTAATCTCTTTGACATATTTTTAGATATGTCTCCTCTGGCAAAGGATACAGAAGCTAAATTAAATTATTGGGACTACTTCAAAAATAAAAAGATTTTTCACAGTGAATAAAACCATCAACAACAACAAAAAAAATTATTGAATGAAAGAAGATATTTGCAAATGATGTCTCAAAGAAGGGGTTAGTATACAAAATATATGAAGAACTTCTATAACTCAATACCAGAAAGACAAATAATCCAATTTAAAAATGAGCAGAAGATGTGAATAGACATTTTTCCAAAGAAGACATACAGATGGCCAAAAGGCATTTTGAAAAGATGCTCAACATTACCATTTATCAGAGAAATGCAAATCAAAACCACAATGAGCAATCACCTCACACCTGTCAGAATAGCTCAAATCAACCACACAGGAAACAACAAGTGCTAGTGAGGATGTTTAGAAAAGGGAACCCTCATGCACTGTTGGTGAGAATGCAAGCTAGTACAGCCACTGTGGAAAACAGTATGGAGATTCCTTTAAAAAAATTAAAAATAAAATTATCAGAGAATCCAGTAATTCCACTACTGGTATTTGCCCCAAGAAAGTAGAAACACTAATTCGAAATGATATATGCACCCCTATATTTATTGAAGCATTATTTACAGTAGCTAAGTTATGGAAGCAACTCAAATGTCCAATAGTTGAATGGATAAAGAAGAAGTGATGTATATATAAAAATGCAGTAGTAATCGGCAATAAAAAAAAAAAGAGATCTTGCCATTTGCAACAACACGGACAGACCTAGAGGGTATAAGTTGGTCAGAGAAAGACAAATACCATAGGATTTCACTCATATGTGCAATTTAAGAAGAAAGCAAATGAACAAAGTAAAAATGAGAGAAAAAAGACTCTTAAATGTAGAAAATAAATTGATGGTTGCCACAGGGGAGTTGAAGGGAGGAGATGGGTGAAATAAGTAAAGGGGATTAAGAGTACACTTATCATGATGAGCACTGCTTAAAGCATAATATCATACACCTGAAACTATTATAACCCTATATGTTAACTGTACTTGAATAAAAATGAATAAATGAATAACTGAATAATTTTTAAGAGCAACATGACTAGGGATGGGGTGCAGGAAGAGTCTGGGAAGGTAGCAGATAAGATTCTTGGAGAGCATTAAAGAGATTAGGATCCTACCAGGTCCTGGACTCCATCAATAAGATTGCCCATGAGCCCCTGGGGACACCTTACCCACATATCTCCCCAGCTGACCCTCAGGCACTCCCAGAATTCTCAGTGTCTCACCTACACACATACTCCACCCTATGGCTAGCAATCTGTGTGCACTCCCAGATGGCAACAGCCTGAAGAAGCTTTAACAGCCAGCTGGTAAACACAGGCAGAAAGTCAACCCGAACCTGTCAGCCAGAGAGAGAAAACAGACTAGAGTCTTAGCATCACCCTTGGGATAAAAAGGAGATAACAAATACCTGGCCTGGTGAGTTGTGGGATCAAGAGAAGGCATGTAAGCATAAGAATTCTGCCACAGGGAGCAATAAGCATAGAGCATATGTAGCCAAAGAAGTTCTGGGAAAGCCTCAGGATCACCAGCTGGAAGGTATTTCTCTCCCAAAGGCAGTTAGTAAAGACTGGAGGCAGTGACAGCTACTTCAAATGGAAAGTAGTGATGTAAGACTTCACAGATTGTGAAAAATAAAGGAAACATTACACCACCAAAGGATCACAGTAACATTCTAGTACCTGAACACAAAGACATGGAGGTCTGGGATTTACGTGATGAAGAATTCAAAATAGGTCTTTAAGGAAACACAATGAGCTACAAGAAAACACAAAAAAGACAATTCAACAAAATTAAGAATAATACATAGTAAAAAAGGAAGTTTAATAAAGAGATCAAAATTATTTTAAAAATTAATGAAACAGAAATTCTGGAGCTGAAGAATACAGTGAGTAAAATGAAAAATGCAATAATGAACATCAGCACAATGGATCAAGCAAAAGAAATAATCTATGTGTTAAAGACAGGAAAATTGAAATTATCCAGTCAGAGGAGAACAAAGAAAAAAGAATGAGAAAGAGTGAAAAAAGACTACATGCTCTATAGGATGCCATCAAAAGAAACAATTTGTGAATTATTGGAGTCCATGAAGGAGAAGAGAGGGAGAAGGAGGGCAGAAGCTTATGTAAAGAAATGATGGGTGAAAAATCCCCAAATCTGAAGATGGATTTGAGCATTCAAGTTCATGAAACTTATAGGTCACCAAACAGACACAACTTAAAGAGATCCTCTCCAACACACATTATAGTAAACTGTCAAAAATCAAAGAGAGAGAATCTTGAAAGCAGAAAGGAGCTTGTAAGTTACCCAGGCTATAGCATGGCCTACACACCTGATACTGAATGTTGTGGAAGCCTTTTCATCTGTTTGGTATCTTCTTTCTCTTATGTGGCTTTACCCATTGTTTTCTTTTGTTTTGTTTTGTTTTGTTTTGTTTTGTTTTGTTTTTTGGCTTCTCTTTTTGAAACTGTATATATTTTTTCTCCTAGTCTTAGCATTCCCAAGGGCTTCCCAGGTTATTCACAAGGATGTATAGATAGAAGTCAACTCCCTTCCTAGACCTGCATCTGCATTGCACAGTTCAGATAAAGACCATCTATTACTGAGTCATAGAGCCCAACTCTGTACATCAGAGCATAGCCATACTGATAGATGCACACACACAGAAACCAAAATCCAAGACAAGGATGAATGAAGTTCTTACTACATAAAATGTTTGCTTGGATAACAATAACATGCTAGCCAGTAAAAAAGGGGAGGGGGTTCGGGGAGGGGATTGGGTTGAAAAGTCAAGACTTAAATAAATTTTTAAAATTTAGCCATTAACCCATCTTTTAGTGATTTTACAAAATTACAACTTCAACGTTTATTTTATTTTGACCCCGTATACAAGTACTACATTCATTTTATTTTCCTGAAAGAGTAATTTGTTACAAAAATGTTCAGTTTTATTTTAATTTGTAATTCAGCTTAATTACATCATTATAATTATATTTACAAAGGGCTTTATCTTCTATTATTTAAAATTCCTCTGATGATTTTTTTTTATTTTGATGCCTGCTACTAAAATTTAATAGTTAAAAGAGTGCATGAGATAGTGATTGTAGAGATATTTGCTGGAATGTTTTTCTAAACTATGCATTTGAAAGAGCTGATTTCAGTAGGCCTTTGGTTTTCTCATATAAAAGTTACTGCTTTAAAGATCTATATAACAAACACTAGAGCACTTTTCTGGGTAAGGCTGTTCTCTTCGATGTCACTGTCATCCAGTTATCAGTTTAATTGTCACTTCATTAGAGAGACCTTCCCTGACTTCCAAAGTTAAAGAAGTTCAAAGATCGCCTCATTTATTTCTCTGTATTATACTTATTAGTCTCTGATACCGTATGGTGGATTCATTCCTGTTTAATTGTTTTTCTGGCTCTCCCAAGTTCAAGAGGGCAAGAGACTTCTATTATTTGTTAATTGATGTGCTCCAAATGTCTAGAAGAGTTCTAGGCGTGTTATATAGGATCTCAAACAAAAAGTCTTAGAGAAGTGAATGAATACATGGTAGATATACTGAAGTGAAAGTTAAACATTTTAAAAACAAATCTTAAAAAGGATAATGTGAAAAATATTGGAAGTAGCCAACACATACTTCGAATAATACCAGCAGTATGATTGTTTATTTCAGAATGCAAAATGGGTAAGACGTTCTTTATTTTTTTTTCTTTTCAAACATTTTTCTTTTATTCCTTTACAACATACCAACATTCCCTTAGTAAAGGGAATTTTTTGACCTTGAGCCCTTCCTACATATAGCAAATATTTACATACATACACATACACGTACACACACACACACCTCCACACGCATACATGTATGTATGTACGGTTTATAGCTATAATTGTTCATAAATGTGTTTACCACCATTTGCAGTCATTTTTATGTGCTTATCATTATTGTCATTGCTTATAAATAAATATGTGGTAGTTATATCTCCATCATTAGGCTGTAAATTCCTTGTGGGCAACAAGCATCTTATAATGAAGAAATTAAGTCAGAACCATTACATTAAAAACACAATGCTTTCAAATACACTTTTGAATGTTCACCTCAGTGTTCTAATTAAATTCTAATTTCAGTATACATATCTGCTTATCTGAATGCCTTTAGCAATTTGAAATGACTTACTGAGTATTCTAACTCATCCCATATTGAACAGAAGCGTATCAAAATTGTCTCCTATTCAAATGTGCTATCCGAAGCTATAAATAGAACACTGCTCTTTGGCAAAGGTGAATTAATTATGATGAAGCTATTTTGATAAAAGTTATTCCTCACGTAAGTGAAACATGGAGTAGCTGATTTATTTCTACAGCAGGTATTTTAAAAGCTCTGCCTTTAATGACAAACCTCTACTTCAGTGGATGTCACCATAATTTTTTTAGAAAAATAGGAAAGACCTTGCATTTTGATTAGCTTCAAATGAAGCCACATTGATGGACACAAATAATTCAACAAAAGAGGCTCATTGTATAGAACAAGTAAATATTATACATACAGTGCTCATTTGCCTACCATTACACAGGTAATGTCTGCATTTAGTTTCTTAATTTCTCATTATAAGACAATTGCATCTCATCTTGCAGTGTTTAATTGCATTGTTTCTATTGCTAGAATAATAGCACATTCCTCTTTTACGATGTTGAATGACAAATAAATTTAGATTATAATCACTTATTCTTCCTTCTCTAAGCAAAACCACTCAAGAGTTTCAGTTGCACTGAAAAAATCTGATTTCCTACTAATGATGACCAAATGGGAGCATTCAAGATTAAGTCTGGATCCTGTTTACCAGCTTATTCTTCAGTTGTGGTCATAACAATTATCTTAATAAGTCCAGTTGGCTAATAACTTTACTGTTTTCTAAAAGTGTCACTCTAAAACCTTAAGCTATTTAACCTCACATTCCAAACTTCTATAATAAATAGGCTTTCTGTTTCTGTTTCTAACCATACATATCTGCATTGGTAAATGTCAGGTATGTGTGGAATGACAAATGTGCAGTTACACTGAGTCTAGTTCATAGTTTTTTATCTGAGTTTCTCATTCTGAGTTTAATGTAAATTCTCCCAGAAGACAAGAATATCAGATGAAATGATCACATAGCTTCTGAGTTTACTTTTAACAGTTGATAAAGTGTTATTCACAGCTAATATTTACATGTGTCTTTTATTCCAGATGTATTTCCTAAATGATTTACCTGCTCCTAGTCTGTTGAAAAGTGTAATGTTTTTTTTATTACTGCCATTACATATTACCATAAACTTAGTGGGCTAAAATTAAAGTGTTGGTAGGACTTCATTTCTTTCGGGAGACTCTACGGGAGAATGTTTCCCTGCCTCTTCCACCCTCAGGAGGCTGCCCACATTTCTTGGCTGGTGGTCCTTTCTTCCATCTTCAAAGCCAGCACTGATCAGTTGAGTCCTTCACACACCACTTGACCCTTTTCCCATTCTCACATTTCTCTTTGCAGCCAGAAAAGATTCTATACATTTAAGGACTGGGGTGATTAGGTTCAGCCCACCTGTATTTTTCAGGATAACCTCCCCATATTAAAGACTACAAACCTTGATTACATCTGCAAAGTCCATTTGGTTTTGTTTGATAACAAGTTCACAAATTCCAGGTACAAATGTGTGGACATCTTTGGTGGGGCCATTATACTGCCTACTCTGCATGGTCTCTCACTCTTCAGTCTGTCTACCAAGTTGAGTGCTCTTTGTAAAATGTGATGTTAGGTTTATGAAATCAGGCATCATAGTCATTATTTATTAATATTAGAGAAAGCTTGAACACAGCCAGACTTCATTTCTGGCCCCAGCTTTCTCCTGTTGTCTCCTTATTAATTATTTTGAATAAGAACAGATGGTAGAGCTATTTTTTTCCTCTTGCATTGGCACTGTTGCAATACAACACTGAAGAAATAGCCAGTTCTGTTGATTTTGTAGGGAAAGACCAAGAGTCCAGTTAAATTTTATCAATTCAGGACCAAGAGCTCTGCTTTTTCTCACTGGGGAATTCTCCCTTTTGAGCCAGGTTTCCCAGTTGCACCTAAGAGTTATGAGAGGGTTAGTTTTATCTAATGAGAACAGAACCCAGATCTCTAAGTACCTCCTGTTAACGAATGTGGAAGATACCAGTGGTATAGGTTAGGGAGCTTTTATAAATTTATGTCATTTGATATAATATTTATAGAACTATGAATGTTAATTTATTAATTCATATTTAATATTCATATGTCCCTTGGATAGATAATTAAAATGTAAATATGATTGATCTATTGTGGCAGTCTTTAACCAATGACACCCTTAGACTTTTAAGGAATATCTCTACCTTATTTTTCAGTATTTAACTTTTTTTTCCTCTCTTTCATGCTTTGTGTGTTTGCTTAAATAAATCAGGGTGAAACATATGTAGTTTATTTTTTAATATTTTAATAATCTACCCAAGGGAAAAATATCTGTCAGTGCTTCTGGAGTAACCTTAGAAAACAGAGAATGCGTGGGCACTTACAGAGTAAAATAATTTTTTAAAATACAGTAAAATGTTGGACCCTCTTAAGTTTTAGATCATATATTTTGAAATATGTGTTATTAGGTTTAGTCAATATGGCTCATTAGTACTTTGCCTTTTCTCAAAAAGACAGTGCCGAGTTGGTTGATGTACTCTTAAAGTTAAACATGTCGATTTACCTGTTTTTTCTAATGCTGTTATGTGTGACGATTCCTATACAAGGTAAACTTAATGAGTTTCCTAAATCTGTTCTTCTCAGTAGCTAATCTAACTAGTACCTTAAGGAGAGTATCTATATTGTGTCTCTTCAGTGAAATCCCTTTAGATGTGCTTAAGATAGCCATATGGCTCTAAACTTACTAAATGCAGAAAATTTAACTTAGCTTTACTTTCTTTCATTCTTAGGAAAACAATCTTCATTTTGTTGATTAACTTTCATTTAAATGCTTATTTTATACTGTCTTTATTTGGACTATGCTTCATTAAGCCTCAATTTCCATTTAATTTTGCTTGTGTCTTATTGCTCGACTTCCTGTGTCTCAGTTCACTAATGAAATGTTTTCTAACCTGTGAAAATTCAGAGGAGCTCAAAGACTCATAAAAGTACATTTCAGGTTTCTAGAAGAAAAATTCAGGTCTTCTGGTTCTGTAGTATACTACAAAACATAAATACTGTTCTTTCATTATAATCATTGAGTTTCAATTCCAAGTTCCCATATGTTAAATGTGCCTGATAATGACATCAATTTCAAGTGCCTTGTTATTTCTCTTTGTATCCTGTTTTCAGTGGTTGTTCCTTGTGACCTGGTCTTGACATTTTCAAGTTCAGTTTGAAAATATGACTGAAGTTTACCATCATATTAAAGGTGAACATCCTCCATCATCCATGCCTAGGACTTTTTACTGACCCGAAAATAGGGATTGTAGTGCATTAGCGATAAGGTATGACAAGCCACTAGCCCAGTGGTCACTATTCCCTATTTCCCCCTAGATTTGGCATGTTTACAGACTTGAGTTGTTCTTAGTTCTGATTTAGAGCCCTGGTACAGGTTCTCAAAATCACAAGTCATTGCCTAAATTCAACCATGGTTTAGAGTCTAGTTCTTGTGCCCAACACACCTGATTAAGTCATTTAAATTGAAGGATACACTATTGCTCTCCATCCGCATCTCCTTTCTCCCTCTCTTTCTCTTTCTCTTTCTCTTTCTCTGTCTATGTCTTCCTTCTCCTCTTCCCCCTCCCATACTCCTGTCTCTTTCTCTGCCTAAACAACCCGGCCCTTGATTTCCAGGTCTGATATTTATGATAAATTAAGATTCTTTTTTCCTGCAGTCTGTAACTAGGCAGATCTGATGACCTCCTACTGGTGAACATCCAGCGAGATTTACAGTTGATATTACCCCAGCTGTGACCATACATAATCTTTATTTGACTTTTATTAGAAACCATATTTTAATATACTGTACTTACTGTAGATAACAATTTTCATATACTTATTGTTGATATAAATAAAAGACCATGCAAATTTTCTTAATTTACCTTTTATCTGTGTATAAGGTAGCTTCCTACATGTAGAGTATTAAAATTGTTCCAATTAAAATCTCCATATTTTAATGAAATTAAATCACATAGTTTATACTAACACTTAGCTGTCATTCATTTCATTGCAAATCTCTCCATTTTTATTAATTCATTCATGAAACTTTTATTGATGAAATGCCAAATGAAATTTTCACTGATACGACCATGGAAAGGAGGAGGCCCTGGTACAAAGTCCTGATCGTCTGGAAGCTTACAATCTAATGGGTGAAACAGACTGGACATAACTCTCCTAACTTCTCAGTGACTAGAAATGCAAATAATATTACATTTAAAAATGAAATCTGGGGACACCTGGATGGCTTAGTCGGTTAAGCATCCGACTTCGGCTCAGGTCATGATCTCATAGCTCGTGAGTTCAAGCCCCACATTGGGCTCTCTGCTCTCAGTGCAGAGCCTACTCCGGATCGTCCATCTCCCTCTCTCTCTTTCTCTCTCTCTCTCTCTCTCTCTGCTCCTTCCCAATAGTGTTCACACTCTCTCTTTCTCTCTCAAAAATAAATAACCATTAAAAAATGAAATCTCATTTTCATAAGGCTTGGGAAATATTTATACTTTTAAACAGCAAACCCTCTAATAATCCAGGCTCATAGGACATGAAACAACATAGTCCTGATAATGTGAGTCATTTTAATGTGCTCTCTATATTTAAAGCTAAATTATGTATTATGATCATAAATTCCTAATTTCATTACTGAGTTTCTTCATAATTTTCAGAAAAAAACTTGCAAGCCTCTGACTTATTTACAACTGATTTGTCAATTAGATGTAGAATATCCTGTACTCTGATCACTGTAATGTAGAATGTTATATTTGCCTTTAAAAAGCATTTAAAGTGAAAGTTTCCTTAACATTTTTGTTAATGATAGTCATTTTGTCACACTTTTTCACAAGTATGTGTTTCTCACACTTCTAGCCCTTTATGTCTCAACCTTACCTTCCACATGAGTATATTTCTTTATTCTTCATTTTAAGAGCTCTCTATATGCTAAATAACACCTTTTCTTGAATATAAAGTCTTTCACTTTTCTACTTAGTCTTTTTCTGGTGCGTGTGTGTGTGTGTGTGTGTGTGTGTGTGTGTCCCAGTCTTTATCTGAATAAAGGTTCCACTGAAGCACTAACATAAATTCCAAGTTATTTAAAAAATAACTCTACCTTTGATTTTTTTTATCATATCTTTATTTTAGTTCTCATTTGCAATGTTCATTTATCATGTTAGATTTTTACCTTTTCCCTCACATAGATTACTCTTAAATGTAATCTTGTACCTGACCATTAACTATTCTATACACCTTTTGCTGTCTTAGTATTATAGATCACTTTAGGCAAACATTTGAAGCTGCCTTATTCTTTTTCATAGTTAGAGTATAAAAGTTTCTTTTTGGGTTATAACATATTTCTAGAAGTTTGGCAATAGCACTCAAGTGAGTAGAAGGAAACATGACAAAGATACTAAGAAATAAATTGGGCATCACCATCAGTAGAGATTAACACTGGATCAGATATAGAATAACACTAACATTTGACAAAGCTTTTGGGGGGATTTCATATTTGCTTTTCCTGTTTGTCTATTTTTGTTCTGTTTAATTTTTTTTAACTCCTAGGTTTATGGACACTTCTAGTTTAGCCTGTATCATGATTCATAGATTTCTCACATCTTTAAAATACTATTTTGCTCATTAAGAGCTGCTACTTCCTAACTTAATGAGAAGATTGAAGGAAGAATAGGTGTTGTTAGTAAATAATTTTCTTGCATGTGGCAGCTACATAGCAACTAATTATTTTTCAGAGGATTTTTTTCACCATATTTTGTTTAAAATATTTTACTCTATTATTTTTCAGCATTGTCAGTTTTCTGACATTGATATAGCTATTAATTTATTCATTAACTGAATTCATTTTCAGTGTCTGTTTATGCAGCCTTTTAGTTTTCTTCAAATTGCTTATGTTATTTTCCATATGAAAAATAGATAACTGTCTGTATGACTAATTTCTTTCCAAATAAAAACTCTGTATCATTCCTTACTGACTCTGTAGAAAATGTAATAATTTAAGAAGATACATTGGGCCATTGGTTGCAATGTATTTTAAAACCGCTTTTATTTTTATGCTACCTTAACTGCTACTGGGTTCATCTTAAATTTGGGGATTTTTCCATAATTTAATAGTTGCCAGAGCAAAGTGTTTGAGTGATCAGAGACAGAGCTAACAATTGCCAGAATCTTCTGACGTGGGCCTTTTCTCAAAACTAAAACAATTTAGTGAGAAATCACTGGAAAATTTCTTACTACTTACCTGGTAGGCAATAAGGTTGCCCTTGCCAATGGCACTAACCATGGTGACATGTTCAATCAAGACATGGTCACTTATATCATTAAAGATGGAGTTCCTCTATTATTTCCCCTTTGACAGTCATGATTTTTCTGTCAGTTCACATCTCCTTTGCTTCAAGAGATGAGGCTCCTTCAATCTCTCCTTCAAGTTCAATCTTTCCATGCTCTGGGTGGCCGCATATAGTGGATGGGGGCACAATCCCTGTGAAGGCTCTGCCGTTGACTTTGCCTGTTACATCCACTAGTGTTGGCTTCATTTCTACCTCATTTCCCTTTGTTGCCCTCATATTTGTCTCTTATTGCCCTTTCTTGTTTTCTTCTTTTAATCTTTATTGACTTCTTTCTGTATTCCATTAGTTAAGCCTAGCCCCCTTCTTTTGTCATTCTTAATGTTTTTGTTGATTTTTTTGTCTATTTCTTTTTTAATTACCATGACTTTATTATTATTATTCAGAAAGTTTTAAGTTAGCCTCTCTTTCAGCCTAGTGAATTCATTGAGGATAATGTTTATGTTTTATTCATTTTAGATCCCCTCTTAGAATTGTTACTCACTTTTATCTGATATTATACACATATCAGATGGGATTCATTGTAGGACACACAGCTTTAGGCTATAGGTCAAATAACAAATATATAACACAAATGCCAATATGTGTCAGTCCATTTATCATTCTCATTTAACAATGGAAGCCTTAATATAATCAATTCTACCCTAGTACAAACCCTAGTACTTCCTCACAGTAACATACAGGCATACCTCATCTCATTGCCCTTCACTTTATTGTGCTTCACAGATACTGTGTTTTTTACAAATGGAAGGTTTGTAGCAGTGTTGCAAGTCTATTAGAATTATTTTTCAAACAAATTTTCTTTGTGTCTCTGTGTCACAGTTTGCTAATTCTCACAATATTTCAAACTTTTTCATTATTATTATATTTGTTAGGGTTATCTTTGATGTTCCAATTGTAATATTTTTGATGTTCCATATAACATCCTGAACTTAATGACTACATTTTATGTGTTCTGACTGCTCCCTCGACCAGCCATTCCCCCATCTCTCTCCGTCTCCTTGGGCCTCCCTATTCCCTGAGACACTATATTATAATTAGGCCAGTTAATAACCTTACACTGGCTTCTAAATGTTCAAGGGAAAGACGCACTTACCTCTTACTTTAAATCAAGAGCTAGAAATGATTGAGTTCAGTGAGGAAGGCATGCTGAAAGCTGAAATAGGCTGAAAGGTAGGCCTCTTCTGCCAAATAGCCAAGTTGTGAATTGAAAGAAAATGTTCTTGAAGGAAATTAAAAGTGCCATTCCAGGGGGCACCTGGGTGGCTCAGTTGGTTAAGCGTCCAACTTCAGCTCAGGTCATGATCTCATGGTTCATGGGTTTGAGCTCCACGTCAAGATTGTCTGTGCTGACAACTCGTAGCCTGGAGCCTGCTTCAGATTCTGTGTCTCCCTCTCTCTCTACCCCCTCCCCACTCTCACTTTGTCTCTCTCTCAAAAATAAATAATAAACATTAAAAAAATTTTGAAGTGCTATTCCAGTGAACATACTAATGATAAGAAAGCAAAATGGCCTTCTTGCTGATATGGAGAAAGTTTCAGTCGTCTACATAGAAGATCAAACCAGCTATAACATATCCCTTAAGCCGAAGCCTAATCCAAAGCAAGGCCCTAACTCTGAATTCTGTGAAAGCTGAGAGAGGTGAGGAAGATGTAGAAGAAAAGTTTGAAGCAAAAGAGGTTGGTTCATGAGGCTTAAGGAAAGAAGCTGGCCTAGTAACATCAAAGTGCAAGGGGATGCAGCAAGTTATCTAGAGGATCATTAATAAAGATGGCTACACTAAACTACATTTTCAGTGTAGATGAAACAACCTATTGGAAGAAGATGCCATTGAAGACATTCATAGCTAGAAAAGAGAAGTCAATGCCTGACTTCAAAGTTTTAAAGGATAAGCACACTTTTTTGTTTGGGGCTAATGCAGCTGGTGACTTTAAATTGAAGCCAGTGCTCATTTCCCATTCCAAAAATCCAATGGCCCTTAAGGATTATGCTAAATCTCCTCTACCTGTGCTCTATAAATGGAATAACAAAGCGTGGGTGATAGCACATCTGTTTACTATATGATTTAGTGAATATTTTAAGTTTGCTATTGAGACCTGCTGTTCAAAAGAAAATATTACTGCTCATTGACCATGCACCTGGTCACCCAAGAGCTCTGATAGAGATGTACAATGAGATTAATGTTATTTTCATGCCTCTGAACATAACATCCATTCTGCGGAACATGAATCAAGGAGCAATTTTGACTTATATTTTATATGACTATCACTGCCCTTGATAGTGATTCCACTGATGGATCTGGGCAAAGTTGGAAAGGATCCCCCATTCCAGGTGCTATTAAGAACATTCATGATTCATGGGAAGAGGTCAAAATTGTCAACATTGACAGAAATTTGGAAAAAGTTGATTCCAGCCCTCATGGATGACCTGGAGGGTTTCAAGACTTCAGTGCAGGGAGTAACCGAAGATGGGATAGAAATAGAAAGAGAAGTAGAATTAGAAGGGCAGCCAGAAGATAAAACTCAGTTGCTATAATCTCTTGATAAAAGTTGAATGGAGAAGGAGTTGCTTGTTTTGGATGGGCAAAAAAAGTCGTTTCTTGAGATTGAATATGCTGTGAAGGTTGTTGAAGTAACAGGAAAGGATTTAGATTATCACATAAACTTAATTGATGAAGCAGTGGCAGGGTTTGGGAGGATTGACTTCCATTTTGAAAGAAGTTCTGTGGGTAGAATGCTGTCAAACAGTATCAAATACGGAGAAAATAAATGCTTGTGAAAAGACATGTTTGTGAAAATAAATGTGGCAAACTTCATTTTTATTGTCTTATTTTAAGAAATTGCCACAGCCACCCCAACCTTCAGCAGCCAGCACCCTGATCAGTCAGCAGCCATCAGCTTGGAGGCAAGACCCACCACCAGCAAAAATATTATGAATGGCTAAAAGCTCAGTTGACAGTTACCATTTCTTAGCAATAAAGTATTTTTAGTTAAGCTATGTACCTTGCTTTATGTATTTATTTATTTATTTATTTATTTATTTATTTATTTATTTGTTGGTACATTGCTTTTTTAAGACATAATGCGGGGCACCTGGGTGGCTCAGTCGGTTAAGGATCTGACTTCAGCTCAGGTCATGATCTCACAGTTTGTGGGTTTGAGCCCCGCGTCGGGCTCTGTGCTGCCAGCTCAGAGCCTGGAGCCTGTCTTCGGATTCTGTGTCTCCCTCTCTCTCTGACCCTCCCCTGCTCATGCTGTCTCTCTCTCTCTCTCTCTCTCTCTCTCTCTCAAAGATAAAATAAAACATTTAAAATTTTTTTAAAATTAAAAAAAGACAATGCTATTGCACACATTATAAACTACAATATAGTGTAAACATAACTTCTAAATGCACTGGGAAAACAAAAAATTCATTTGACTCAGTTTATTGCAGTAGTCATTTTGTTGTAGTGGTTTGGAACCAAACCGACAGTATCTATAAAGTATGCCTGTAGTTCATTTTAAAACCTGCATTCAATAAACCAACAAAGATTTTTCCTTCAGCTATGCCTGTTGGATTATAATTTTTTTCCTATTTATTCTTAAGAAAACTACATGGAGGGAAGTACTCCATGTAATACTCATGGAAGGACTCAATGGATATGAAACTCTCAAAAGCTTCCATTCTCAATAATAACTATATATGTTCAATAAGCCACCTAACTTATTGTTGGTTCCTTCACTGACAATTTTAAGCCAGAGTTTCTAGATACAGTATTTTATATAAAAGCATTCTTTAGCCATGGCTGTTCTAATAGCAGTATCACTCATAATCTTTAAAATTCTGTAGAAAAATGTAGAGAATTATTTTATTTTGGAAATTTCATTGATTTGCTATAAAGTTTAGCTTCTTTGGCCAGGAACCATTTGGAGATTAGTTGGCTCAAGATCAATGTAAACTCCACAAGTTATTTTGGAGCAAATATATTTCCTTAGAAATGCTGTAACGTTCACAAACTGTGAGAATCACTTTCCCACAGGTAACAAGTTTGATGACATAAATCTTTTTTTTTTTTTATTCTGCAATCAACCTCCTCTTTCCATTGTTTATTTTTTAACTATTTTTTTAACTTTTATTTATTTTTTTTTAAACTTTATAGTTTATTGTCAGGTTGGTTTCCATTTTTTAGCTTTTAAAAATTAGTTATCTGGGTTTATATCTCTGTCCTATAGAAACTAAGTCAAGGGCACTTGTGGTTGTTAACCAGGAATGCACGCAAGAATACACTAAATCCAAATATCCAACATTAGGCACCAAACACAAAAGTAAATTCAAATCCAAATATCCGACATTAGAAAACACCAAACATAAAAGTGAATTCAAAATGGATTAAGGACCTAAATGTGAGACATGAAACCATTAAAATCCTAGAGGAGAATACAGACAATAAACCTCTTAGACATCAACCAGAACAACTTCTTACTAGGTACATCTCCTGAGGCAAGGGAAACAAAAGCAAAGATAAGCTATTAGGACTACATCAAAATAGAAAGCTTCTGTACAGTGAAGGAAATAAATAATCAACAAAACTAAAAGGCAACCTACTGCATGGGAGAAGATATTTGCAAATGACACATCTGTTAAAAGGTTAGTATCCAAAATATATAAAGAACTTATAAAACTCAACACCCAAAAAACAAATAATCTCATTAAAAAATGGGTAGAAGGCATGAACAGACATTTCTCCAAAGAAGACATATGGATGGCCAACAGATACATGAAAAGATGCTCATCATAACTTACTATCAGGGAAATGCAAATCAAAACTACAGTGAGATATCATGTCACACCTGTCAGAATGGCTAAAATCAACCAAACAAGAAACAATAGGTGTTGGGGTATCTGGGTGGCTCACTCAGTTAAGCACATCTTCAGCTCAGGTCATGATCTCATGGTTTGTGAGTTTGACCCCCGCATCAGGCTCCGCACTGACAGCTCAGAGCCTGGAGCCAGCTTCAGATTCAGCAACTCCAAAATTAGTGTTAGCTTGATTAAGTGAGGACTGTAGTGTAGCTATGCTGATACATAAAACTAATTATCACATGCAGGTAGTTTTACTGTTCTAATTTCCCAGATTCAGGAGACTGACGTTGAGAAAGTTAAATTGCTATAGCTAGTAAGGAATGGACAGTGATTTGAACCTATATGTGTCCTAACCTCAGAGCCCGTGTTGTAAAACCCAGATGCTGAACTGGAAAACTGGCTTTCAGCCATTCACTTAGTAATGAAAGGAATCCTGCAGGTACACATGCATGCCCGCACACACGCATGCACACACGCACATATGAACTACCAACACCATCATACAGCTATTCATGTAAAAAAATGATGAAAAAATATTTAAGGTACTTGAATGAATTTATTAATATTGTACCGTTTGTCCAGAATTTTCATTAATTCAGTTAGGTAAATTTTCTTTTTAGAAGCCATGAAAAATGATCTGTTCATTATAAATTAATCTTGGAAATAATGTGACAGTCAATCATCATTTAATAAAACTGAAATAAAATGTCAAGAGTAAACTATAAAAGACAATGGGATCACTCATAGTTATTACGGTCAGTTTAAATGGAAGCAAACAGAATGTGGTTTCTACAGTTATCAGAATTAGGTAGTAAGTGAACTACACATGTGGATCTCTATCGTACTGCATTTAACTTATTGGATTTATGCATATTGGATTAATGGATGGGTGGCAGAAATTTGTAAAACAGTCAATTCAACACATTTGGCACATAGGTTAGACAATAGCAGGTAAGGAAATATTTATTACTCTATTATTACTGAATAAATTTGTGATACATTTTATTCTTCCATGTATGTTCAGAATTTTGTGTAACTCTGAAATATGTATCTATTTTGAAAAATAGGAGAGAGTGGGTAGAGGACATTGGCTCCCCACAGAGTTCTGGGATGAGATAAGGAGAGAGAACAAAAGAGCATGAACAGAGGTACAATCACGAAAAAAAAAAACCCTATGAAAGGTGGCATTTGTTCTAGACTTGCACATTTTGTAATGACACATTATTTTAACTTGCCTCTAAGGTTTAAATTATTTGTGCATGCCTTGTTTCAAAATTTTACTCTTTTACTTTTGTTCAAATATCAGAAAAATCCCCAATTAGACCAAATATGTTCTTGAATAGCATCACTGCTTTTGTTGCCTTTTTTGGTAAAGTCAGCCTTATGTAACAAGCAAGACAGTGTCCTTCCCAGAAAGCTATCACTACCCTTATACTAAGTCTTTGTTAAGCATGAGACGTTGCTCACGGACTGCAAGAAATTTCTCTTTAGATCCCGAATCAGCATAATATGCTTATGTCCTATTGTTTTCCAACACAAATATCTTCTAGTCATACTGGGCTACTCATTCTCATCACAGTGTATCATAAACATTCCCAGACCCATACTTATGCTGACACTGTTGGCCTAACATCTTCCTTCTTCCTCACCACGTGTCTGAATCCTCTCCACATACAAGCCCAGATCATATGAAATTTCTTCTAGTCTGACCTCTCCTTCCACTGAACTCAGATAAGAGACCCAATCAGAAAGGGATTGAAGATAACAGGCATCTGATTCTTGAATCCATTCTATAACTGTCAAGTCACGTGCTCTGTGTCCTTGGAGACTGATTATGTTTGAAAACCTCTGGCAAAGGGGAACTCATTATTTCCCATGAGGTACAGTCTTTGGACAGTTTTGAAAGGTGGAAAGTTCTTGTATTGAGCTAAGACCTGCCTCAGGATAACCATTATCATTTGTTTTTTAGTGTCCCATTCCTTGATACTAGACAATAAATTTCCTGATGACAAGAATAGTTTTTTATTCTCCATTGCCTAACACAATGCTAGGCATGTTGTACATGTTAAAAATACTTTTTAAATGCAACCTGTGTTTAAGTTCTTATACTCCTCTATTTAACTCTTCCTTGTATGAACCATGATTTGTTTATGTGCCTCACAGGGAATACTCATGCATAGTCTGACCTTTATAATCCACAGTGGAGTACACATACCACGGTAGAGTTACTGTATTTTCTAGAAAGGCAGCCTTTGTTCACATTTGCCAATATTTTATTGCTTCATCATTGTGCTTATACTCAATTAAACTGAAACTCAACTATTACTGTTAACTGCCACAACCACTACTACTGCTACCACTACTTATTTCTATTCCTCTTCTTCTTTTTACCCTACACTGTATCTTCCTTACCTTTTTTTCTGTAACAGTTATGGCTTGGGAATCCAAGTGTAGAATATGTTTTATTCTTGTTAGATTTATACTATTATGTTAGGCCTACAATTCCCCTCATGGAGATCATTTTGGATTTTGATTCTGTCATCCCATATTCAGTAACCCATCCAGATTCACATTACTGGAAAATTGCATAATTACTCCTTGTATGACTTTATCCATATCATTGACTTAAAATATTGAATAGAATAGGGGGAAAGCTAGACACCTGCCATTAGAGCTTGCTCGCTCTCTCTCGCTCTCTCTCTCTCTCTCTCTCTCTCAAAATGGATCCATTTACCTATACCATTTTACTATATTACCATATACTTGTACTATATTACTATGTTACATATTTTTATGCTATATTATTATATACTACAAGCGTATAAGAGTATACATTTATTTAGCTCCTATCACATAAAAAATTTGATGGGATGAGATTCATGATTGGAATATAATAGACATGCCTTATTCAAAAGAAATAGAAAAAAAAGAAATGGATTGATAATAAAAATGTAGCATACTTAGTGTAATCATGTGATGCTTTGGGGAGTACATAGCACATGCATATTAAAATTGTTAGTTGTCTTTATTATGTGTATTCTCTCTAGTTCTATTTAGCTTGTTAATTACTTGACTGCACTTCCTGAAACTGAGCAGGAGACTCCAAGGAAAATTTGCAAATATATTATAACTTTATTCTGGAATAAAATATATTCTAAAAAATAATTAGGAATAGTGTAAAGCAATTTACTGATAAGCATTGCTTTTAGTAAATAAAATGACAGTGCTTTCTAAAGTTTCTGTAATCTGTATGTTAAAACTTCTTAAAGCTCCTTAGGTGATGTGTGTTGCTGAGGCTGTTTTATTTTTTGTTTTGGAAAAGCTTAAAGACCATTTAGATGGTTAAACCAGTAAATTCACAGACAGTCATATAAGCTGTGCTATTAATGTCGTTAAATAATCACATAAGGCTTAGAGCTTGCCATTTGTTACTGATTCTCTCCCAATGATCAGGTATTTAACATTGTATATGCAAAAGAATAAATGATTCCATACTTCATGGATCAAGAAAATAACCACACTTTGTGAGAATATAGATAAGCACTGTCTTGTAAACTGTAGTAAAACCAATCACTTATGTTATCTTTTAAAAACAGCCGTATACTCTTTGAATGATTTTCATCTATTATAAATCCCATACTGTTTGTCTGACTTAATGACTCATGAAAGTGTAACCTAAAAGTAAAAACATTAACATAATAAAATAAATAATGGCATTAAATCACTAGTGATACGGTCCATTTGCGTTAATGGTCTGTATTTCAAGACAAGTAATTTTGCCCTCCTGTCTTAATTCTGTTTCGGTTACCAATCTTACTATCTAAATTTAGCAGAAAGTGTCAGTTTTAAAGTGTATGTTTTCTTACTTATCACACAGTACTTGTTTTCACTGAGGTAAATTTCTAAAACACAGAGAAACATAAAAAGGAAGAAGGAAAATTTGTCATCATTCCATCACCTAGGACTATCAACTGTAATTTAAAAAATGGACTGTATCAATATCTTATATCATTTCTTTTTACAGAAAATTTACATTATAATCTGTATACTGTTCAGCATCATTACTTTTGTTTCTCTTAACACTGTATTCTGAACACTTGCCATGTCATTACATTTTGTTCTAATGCTTCTATGTCTATAGCAGCATTTATTTAACCAATCTGCTATTGATGGGAGATTAGGTGTATTTTAATCTGTTGATGAGGGGCACCCGGGTGGTTCAGTCAGTTAAGCGTGGACTTCGGCTCAGGTCATGATTTTGCGGTTCTTGAGTTGGAGCCCTACGTCGGGTTCTGTGCTGACAGCTCAGAGCCTGGAACCTGCTTTGGATTCTGTGTCTCCCTCCTTCTCTGCTCCTTCCCCACTCATACTCTGTCTCTGTCTCTCTCTCAAAAATAAACATTAAGAAAAATTTTAATCTGTTGGTGAAAGTAAAAAGCTTGATATTTTTAAAAATGCTTTTTTAAAACACTGGATAAAATTCTGAGCATGGTTCTATATGAGGAGTATATATTGGTTTTATATGCATTCAAAAGACCCCATCATCTGTTCTCTACTTAAAATTGTAGAATTATGTCATTCTTGTGATGAAACAAATGGTTAGCTAGGATAATTTTTTAACTAATTCTGCTGGAAACTTGGAGAGTTTAAAAACTTGTGTTAAAACCTAGATTTGGACTTTATAACAACTACGGTAAGATTGAATATGACTAATATTCCTTAGCATGCAAGCTGCTATTTTAAAAGAGCCAGATCTATTCATTGGTTCATTTGTAAAACACAGGCTACCTTAAAAAAGAATCAAATACTTACTTACTCATATCCTCAGCTAATGTAAGAATATATTGTCTTTACTAAGTTTTATTCAAGAAGAATCAACAAGATTTCTAAAAATCGTGGCTAAAGTTGACCCCACTTCTTTAGATTGAATATAATGTTCCATAGTTTCTGGAAACTTCTTTAAAATGCTCCATTTCTTATGTGGTTTGACGTAAAATTTAATATATTTATTTCTATCTTTCTGTAGACATAGGTGATTTTCAAGGTTGTACTGGCCCATAATAGTAGCACAGTTTTAAGCAGACACTTAAAAGAGAGAAAATGTTAATGGCCATGCTTCCATTATATTGTAAGAACTATGTATAGTATTGGAGAGATTTGATTTGATGTCGGAAAATTATAAAAATTAGTTAGAAACTGTCTGCTTTATTATGCAATATCTGTCATAGGTATTTCTGAGAACCAGAAACTATGTATATACCAAAATAAATGACTTTGAACTTTTTTCACACATTTTTCAGACATTTTTTAAATGAGACACCTTCATATAACAATTTTAACTGACAGAAAGATTATGTGCTGAGTTTTCATTTTTATTTTTATTTTTAAAATTTTTTTGTTTTCATTTTTGAAATGTTTTTGCTTAAAAAATAAGCATGCAAGCACTCAAGTGGCACTGTTAAAGGCTGCCATATTTATTCAAATGCACATATTTAATAACAACACACTGTAACTGCTTTTTTTAAATCAAATTTGGTTTTTAAGTTCTGAAGAATTATAATGAAATCAGTCAAGTCAGTTGAACTTAAGTGAGCTTCTTTAATGCCGTGACCTTGATGGCATTTCTCTTGAAACGTACGATGTACTTTCTTTTGCTTTCTTTATGCAAATGTCCTGCCAATGTAGCAGGAACTGTAAGGTCAGTGCAGCTATAGACAGCATCAGTTACTTTTCTAAAGATTAAGATTTTCACTGACTCATTGATCTACAATGACTCTCAGTCAGTTTTTCCTGGGTGAAGACGTGAATGTAGTGAAATAGTAGCAATGAAACTGTTGTTTGGATATGCTCATTAATTTTGTATAAATGTTCATGATTTTTGACAAATTTTTTCCTATGCTGTCATATCTTCCCATGAATATTTAATAATACTGTTGTAGAAATGGTATTAACTTCACTAAAGCAATGCTTAAGATAAAATTAAATAATTAGCGGGGCACCTAGGGGGCGCAGTCGGCTAAGTGTCTCACACTTGGTCTCAGCTCAGGTCATAATCTCACAGTTCATGAGTTTGAGCCCCGCATCCGGCTCTGTTTTGATAGTGCAGAGCCTGCTTGGGATTCTGTCTCTCCTTCTCTCTGTCCCTCCCTCGCTTGTTTGTGTTCTCTCTCTGTGTCTCTCTCTCTCTCTCAAAATAAATAAAGAAACTGAAAACAATTTAATTAAGTAATTAGGGTAACACATATTTGGGCTAAATATTTTTTCATCACAGTAGATTTTATGGGTTGAATGATTGATACTCTAAAAGCTTTTTCTGCAGAGGTTTTATATTGTGCCACTCACAAATTAAAGCAGGGTATTCAGTGACTTTGAATATCCTAATGATCGGTTTTGATGAAAAGAATTAGGGTACTCATTTTGACAAGAGAAGATATGCAATTCCCTTTGCTCCAGAAGTCTGTGTCTCTTTTTAATTTAAATCATTTTTTAAATTTTATTCCCCATTTATCTTTATTAAGATATTTTATGCAAACTAAGTATAACATATATATGGGTTTCTTTTTTAATTTCCAAGCTGATTGCTGCATAGGGGAAAGGGGGGCTTAAAGCTCTTGCAGTTACTTTTTAATGTTCTCAAAAACCTTTCTGCAAAAATATATTGAGCAAAGAAGGTGCACGTGTTTTGTTTTGTTTTGTTTTTTTGGAGTCATAAAACAAATATATAGAGATCTGGAACTTAAATTTAGTCAAAACTTTTATGTAAATCTCTTTAGTGAATAATAGAATTCCCACGAAAGCTAGAGAATTTTGTGGCTCTAATTGTTCAGATGAGAAACCTAGCTTTGGTATTTGTTACCGTAAAACACTTGCACACATGAACACAAATCAAAGCCTTGCCGTCTACCTGTACAAATCTGGCTGTCTTATATCCTTGAAGTACACTTCAAGAGTGGGTCTGCTTAGGTTATTTGAAGTGAGATATTTAACAGAGTTATTTAACTGAGTTAAAATCTGCTTCAGTGGCCTTGTAAAAATCAAGAGGGCACATCTGAACGAACCTATTTGATGTGTCTCAGTCATCTCTTACTGAACTTGAATTTCTGCAGCAAACTGTACAGATGTTTACTGAATAGAATTTAACTAAAAGCTTTGAAGTAGAGGGAATGAAGCTCTACTCTAAGGATATGAAGAGATACTAGTAAAATAAGCTTATGCTTAGATGCAGTGATGGCCTACAGAGAGAGATATCATACTTAAGTGATGTCAAGGGTGTTTTGTATTAAGAACTGAGAAAATTTTCTCGATTCAAGGGAAGTCATAGAATTACAAATTCAAGAAGTGGTGAAGTCTCCACTGGATGTCTATTTCAAAGATGTATTTTAGGAATAATTAAATCAATTAATTTTAAATTCAGAGGTAATGTGATTCCCTCTTGGCCCTTCTGATTTCAAGTGATTTATTAATTGACTCTAGTTGCTTATGTCAATTAGTACAGTGGGTACAGCAGAAAGTATAACACAGATCTCCAGCATGGCCATCTCTAAATTGGGCTGTAGGAAAATCCTTAGCTATTTACTTTGTAAATAATAATGACTTTCATTTACCTATTTATACTTTTAAAGAAATGTTAAGTATATTATACATACAGAAGAATATATATACCATATAGGGGTGGTTTAAAGAGCCTCAAACGCGGGGCTCAAACCCATGGACCGTGAGATCATGACCTGAGCTGAAGTCAGACATTTAACCGACTGAGCCACCCAGGTGCCCCAAACAGTTCTTAATTTTAATCTAATACGATTTATTATACTTTTTCTTTCTGGTTTGCACTTTGGAAATGATTCTGAATTTTGTTTCTACTGGGGTTTGTAGCCTTAAGTTTTATATCAGTAAAATATTTAACAGAATAATGTTATTTATCTTGAGTGTTAACATTTACTTATCTAAAAATTATTAGGATATACACATATGCATAAAATATGTGCTTGTGTATACACACATACACACAGATATATAGATACAGGTATGGATGTAACAAAGTTTATTCTAAGGTTTCAACTTAATATTAAATTTCAGTTATCTGCCATATCATGCATAAGCTACCTTTTCCTTTATTACTTTAGGCAGTTCTTGAAAACACTTCTACTTGGCAGAAGAGGTAATAGTTGCAAATTTTCATCCATTTGTCTTTGAACTTATTCTTTAATAGACACTGATCGGGGCACCTGGGTGGCTCAGTCGGTTAAGCGGTCAACTTTGGCTCAGGTCCTGATCTCGCGGTTCGTGGGTTCGAGCCCCGCATCAGGCTCTGTGCTGACAGCTCAGAGCCTGGAGCCCGCTTTGGATTCTGTGTCTCTTTCTCTCTCTGCCCTTCTCCTGCTCATGCTCTGTCTCTCTGTTTCTCAAAAATAAGTAAACATTAAAAAAAATTAATAGACACTGATTTTATTCAGTGACATGAGAGAATCTATGGGATTTTTAATTTTTTGACACATTGTCATGCTCATGATTTATTTGTCTTTGGACAATTGATTCTAACTTAAATGTCCCATGAAATAAAATAACACATCCAGTGTAATTTGTTTTACTAATTATTATGTGCAGATCCAAATTTACTTTCTTTAAGCTCCTTCCATTAGTGCTAATGTGTTTGTCTCTTTCTTAATAAATCTAGTAATCATTGGGCAGTTGGTGGGGAGGAACAGATTAGAAAATTGTTCACCTATATTTTCAAAGTTATGAAACAGAAATTGTATATTTTATGAACTTTTGCTGTTTGCTTTCTGGCAAAGTACATTCTTCCTTGTTAAAATGCCACAGCCCTCACTATGAACTGTAATTTGTCCAGGAATAAGAGAAAGAGGAGCTACATTGGTTAAGCACCCCATATAGATTAGGCAATATTCTGGTCATATTACCTCAGGTACTTTTCATTCATGCATTGATTCATTCATTCAACAAATATTTTCCTATGTACTGAGTTCTGTTCTAGTAACTGGGATAAAGCAGTGAAAAAAAAAAAACAGACAAAAAACCCCAGAAATCCTTATCCTGTGGAACTTAAGCAAAGGATATAATAGAGTACTGTTTAAAAGATATATAAAAGTTTACAAGTGCTCTAGAAAGTGACATATGGCCCTGCATCTCAAATTTTCATGTGCATGTGAATCCCCTGGGGATTTTGTTACAATCCAGATTGTTACAGTCAGTCTTGAGAGGGGGTCTGAAACTGTGCATCGTTAGTGAGTTCTTCTGCCAGTGCTACTAGTTTGGGAATACATTTGGAGTAACAAAAATTGTACGGTAAAAGGTGGCAGGTGGGTCAAGAGTAGAGAATGTGAGGGAGACTGGCTACAATTTCAAATATGATGCCTACGGCAAACCTTATTGACAAGGTGATAATTGAGCAAAGACAGGAATAAGACGAGAGATTTTAGCTTTATGCTTATTTAGGAAAATAAAACCAGCCAGTGCAGAGGCCTTATGTGGGAGCAAGCTTGAGAGAGCGGCCAGTATAGATTGAATAAAATGAACAAGAAGGAAAGTAGTAATAAATCAGATGTGAGAAGCACTGGTTGGTGGACAGACCTTGTACGGCCTCGCAGGGCATTATAAGTACTTTGAGTTTTACTGAGAAAAGGACTCATGCCAGGGTTCCAAGCAGGGGAGTGACGTGCTATGATTTCTTTCTTTAAAAGATCACTCTTGCTGATCTATAGACAATTGACTGTTGAAGGACCATGGTAGAAGCAGTGAGACCAGTTGGGAGTCTGCAAAAAATATTCCATCTCAGACTAAGGTTGCAGCAAAAGAGGTAATGAGAAGTGGTCATATTTGAAATAAATTTTGAAAGGAGAGCTAAGCAAACTTTTTGACACCTTAGATGTGGGCCATGACAGAAAGAAAGGAGTCAAGGATGACTGCAAGTTTTCTGGCCTGAGTGTCTTGAAGGATGGAGGTACCCTCAGTGAAATGGGAGATGGCTAGGTTTTCAGGAGCACATCAGAAGTTCAGTCTGCATACGTGTTGAGTGTCAGTGTGTCATGCCACCTTCCGAGTGGAGGTGTGAGGCACACAAGTGCAGATGAAAGCTTGACTTCAAGGGACAGGACAGCACTGGAGATCAAATTTCTTTCCTAGTAGCATTCTCATGACACTCCTCTGCCATTCATCTGTTAATTCTCATTTTATAATTGGAGAACCATGATCAAAGAACTTAACCAATTGACTCATCTGGCACATGGTAGAGCAGAAACTCCACCATCTTCCTGGCTCCAAAAGCCCCACTGCTCTCCTGCTTCAGCAGTATGAGCATCAACCCTGGTCGGGGTGCCTGGGTGGCTCAGTCGGTTAAGTGTCCGACTCTTGGTATCAGCTCAAGACATGATATCACAGATCATGAGATCGCGGCCTGTGTCAGGCTCTGTGTTGGCAGTGCAGAACATGCTTGGGATTCTCTCTCTCCCTCTCTCTCTGCCCCTCCACCCCCCCCCCCCCGCTCATGCTCTCTCTCTCTTTCAAAATAAATAAAACTTTAAAAAAAATTAAAAAGAGAATCAACACTGATCACTGATTATGCATTTACTCAGAGCAAGTCAAAAATATTTTTAGGCAGGAAAACTGAGTTGGCTGTTGATCGTTTTAGTTGCCTTGTTTGCCTACTATAGACAGAGGACTTTAAGTCAGTACTTGCCAGGTTTCCATATGTTCTAGAATGTCATGCCCCTCTGGATGTGACTCCATTCTTCCTGAACCACTTCTCTTATGGCTTATTAGAGGAAAGAAAACGTGTAGTCAGTGATCTGGTGTTCATAGTGAGGAAATCTGTGTTTCTCAGTATTGGAAGGGAAGGCAAGTGGAAAGTTGAACATTGTAGCTTCTCTGTCCTCCAGTGGGACAATTATGAAGAATGTTCTACATGGTTTCCCAGAGGTCCCCAGCAGGACTGAGCCCCAGTCGCCCACAGCAATAACCTGCTTATTAATATCATTTATTGGCTTTCCTTGCATCCCTGCTTCACCTTCTTCTTCCTGGGATCACCTTCCAAATAGATTACCTGCACCCAAGTGTGTATTTCTGGCTAATCTGAGAGAAGTGACAATGTAAAGTGTGCTTAATTGGTCTATCCAGAATAGTTCTTTCTAATTTGTACCACAGCACCTGGCAGACAGGCAATAAATATTTGCCAGATGAATGAATTACTGAAACTTTTCTTAATGACCATTAACTAATAATAGTAGTTGCTGTTACTATTACTTTAGGCAAATGTATTTTTAATAGGCTAAAGATAAATTGCTCTTTGTCACCTGCTGTTACCAATCACATTCCCTTTTCTACCTTTCCAGAAGCAAGAATTCTTAAGAATTTTGTGTGTGTGGTTTCAGTCTGTGGTGTGTGTGTGTGTGTGTGGTATTTGACATTTACTTAAATCACATCATTTTATACTTATGATTATGTAACTTGCTTTTTCACTCAAATTTTGATTTTGAGCAATATCCATACTGTATATTTCTTGCTTTCTATTTGATTGAATTTTCCCTATTCTTTTTTCTCTACAATATTTGAAACTATTAAATTCTGTTTCTGTTTTTAGTGCTTTTCTGTAAATCTTTAAGAAACATATAAATTGATATTTATAAGAGTGACTACAAGTAATGAACTAATATACTAACACTGTTAAAATTAATAAGTCTCTCTACTCTCAGTCAAAATATAAGCCATAGTTTACTTTTCCTCCTAGCTACCCCTTTCTACTTTCACGTTAGTGTTTTTTAGAATTTTAGTTTGAGGCTGTTCTTAAACAATAAAAGGTGTTTTCCATTATTATTTTCTTTACTGATTCTTATTTAATGATATTTTATTTCTTTCTTTTGTTTGCCTCTTGAATCCATTTCTTTCTTTAAATACATTTTTTTTTCCTTGTTGGTGAAGTGTCTGCGTTAGTCACTGGATTGTAGTAGTTAATCCAGGTCTTGACAAGTAGGATTTTGCCATGCAAAGGGAGAAAGGACAATCTGTGCAGGGTGGTAATGCCTGAATTTCCTTTGCATGTACATTACCCTCTGCAAACTGCTTTGTGTTGCTTTAATGGCTGGTAATGCAGCCCATGGATTAGAAAATATATACATTAAAAATAAACTGATAAGGAAGTGTACAAATAGCCCATTAAAATGTGACCTGAAAGAAAGTGTTATCAACTAAGACAGTATTTTTGATATGTTAAAATACACAAAGGTTTGTTTGGAAATATTTCTTGTATTTCTTTAGCACCTCATCCAATGCCAGCATAAAGAAATGGAATGAAATAGTTTTAATTTGAATTTTAAAGCAGAATTTCTGCATGTGTTTAGCCTCAGTGACTAGGCATTATGACTGAAAGTTTCAATGTTTGTAGACTGTAGAGCTTCCTTCTTAGTGTCATTCTTAAGTGCTAGGATAAACCCTCATTTTCCCCCCTCGCTTTAACACTGGATGCTGTCGTATATTTAAATTAGTTCTCTAATTATTAATTTTATGCAGTCTCACCACTATGTGTACTTCTTTATTAGTGCCTCAGTCCTTCTGTTCTTACCAAAAAGGTTACAGAAAAATTAAGTGCCTAAAAACAGATATAAAACACGAAGCCTGTGCCTGGCAGGTTAAAACCGGAAGTGCTCCCGAAGCCCAGTGTCATGTGTCCAGATTGCTGTAGTTGCAGAAAAGACAGACACCCTTGCATGCAGCTCTGGTCTTGTCATGCATGATGCTATGATCCTGGCTGTTACATTTCTGGAGTTTGTATGATAGATGCCACCAACTTCAGTACTTCCAGGACCCTAAGAGTTCAACCCAATTAATCAAATCCTAAGCCTTATTTTTGATTCCTAATAACACTTTAAATTTTGCTGTATACTCCCCACAGCCTAATAATGGGTAAGAGGGGAAAATACACTTTCTTTTCTTTTCTGAAGACATCCTCTTTTTTTTTTTTAACTCTATCCTGTTTTCCCTTACTATCTCTCTTTCCAGTTACCTGCACGTTTACTTTCTTTGTGATGTCTCGTATGTTATATGTATCTTTATTCTTTCTGCCAGAAAGAAGTGGCCAGGCTGACAGTTTGCTAATGTCACCATTGTCCGATTACAGCTCTGTTATGCGTGTACAGCGGAACTGCATGTCTTTGAAGAGGCTGCTACAGCATTTTTCCATCTTTGTGGATTTTAGACTACTTTGACCATGCATTTAGACTTGCAATCCATACCATAGGCAATCCAAAACTACCACCATGACAAATTAATGCTCTGTCACAGGCATAGCTGTTGTCTCCCTGTGTCCTGAGACCCTCCGAGCATTGTTTAAACATGGCAATGTTAAATGTTAATTTTTATTGCCCAGTGGAGTTAATCACACATATCCATGAAGAGTCCATTTTCAATTAAACAGATCTCTGTTCACTATTTATAATTCCCTCAGAGGAACCAATCATACTAAAAGGGAATCAGAGCTTGTTGTATGTCTCGCTGCCCGTTGTCATGAGAATGTGTACTTCTTGTACTGGGTTTCTGGCATTTATTGTAAATGTGTAAATTCCATTTAAGTGCCCTTAAGGTTTCCGTAACCCAAATTAACAATTAAGTTTTATCTTTTCATCTGTACATGGGCAGGCACACACACAGATATTTAGCAGTTGTCAAAATATTAGTTGATGCTGCAGGCCCTGTATTGATAAAGTTTTGGAATCTGATCATTGTAGCTCAGAAAAAATAACATATTTTTTGCTGTTGGAAGTTATCTTTAGCTACTCATTAAAAATATGTAATTTGTGCTTGTTAAAAAACTGCCCCTTCTAACGTTTCTACTATTGTAAACTTGGGATTTCTAAGCCAATCCTATAAACCCATTCTAATTTCTGTTTCATAAGTTATTTTCTTAGTATACTTTTAAGGGAATTTATGACTTCATATTTTGTTATGGTATTGTAATTTATGCTTTATGTCCTCTAAAATGTGCTTCTTTTTGAATAACAATAAACCGATAACACGTCATAGTCTCCTGAAAACAATAGTTCACTTAGCTTTTTAAAATAAGACAGGTTTTCTGTAATTCAGCGTATGTTTTATTATTGATTTTGCATTCTCAATGTAAAATATGATGAAGAAAATCTCTTCCAATGTTTCTTCTGGTTCCAAGAACACCCTCCACTTTCCCAAGTATGCATTTTATATGGAAAATATCTGAGAAAATGTAGACAACCTTGAGCCAAAAGCACTTAAATTTAGACTATTTTCAAAATTGGACAAAGTCATTTCAGACTGAATTTGAAAATAAAATCAATTTTTAAATAGTAAAAAGATACATAAAACTCTTTTACTGAGAAAATTAGACCATCTTTAATGACGTGCTTTAAAAGATGCATTGAATGTAGCTTTTATCATTTATACTCAACGTTTAAGATGACACAGTCTCTTGCATGGGAGGTAGAAAATGAAACCTGAGAAAAATTAAGTGCCGCAGAGTAAATCATGTCTAAATGTAAGTTTTCAGTTATCTGACCAGTACCCTGAATGTATTTCTTCTTAGCCATTAGTTAACTTACATGCATTTCTAACATTCTCGTTGATTTCCTATGACAGTTTAATTTACTAGCTTCTTTGATTCTTCCAACTATGCATGTTATAAAGAACAGTTATTCTCTGTTACTTTGGTAAATTTATTTCATATCCACCGTGGGAGGAAAATATTTTCTAATTCTTCTCTATTTCTTTTAATATTTGTTCATATGCTATTTTATTCAAGCATCATGTCTTTCCTTTTTGCCTCTTATCGAGTTGGAAACAAAATTAGTCTACAGATTCGAAAGAATGATCTCATTTCTGTTATATCAATATCTTCGCAATTATACCTTATAATTTACTGCAGTGACGAAGTTGTCATTAAAATCTGTAGTTTTCTGAATCTTTCCAAATATATGTTGCAGTACAGTGATTTAAATATATTTTTCTAATTTAATTAAGTTTTTGTTTTGCATACTTGAAGCGTCTATTCTTATGAATATTCTTTTTTTTTTTAACCTTTATAGTTTATTGTCAGGTTGGTTTCCATATAACACCCAGTGCTCTTCCCCACAAGTGACCTCCACCGAGACCATCACCCCCCTTTACCTTTCCCCCTTCCCCTTCCCCCCTCAGTTTGTT
>CM053579.1:82915340-82991386 GCA_028646485.1 Cryptoprocta ferox | reverse complement strand
CTCTCCCGGCGCTCGGCAGATATATATGGGGAGACAGGCGAGTTTTTCCTCCCTTAGAGATGGTTCTAGGTGCGTTTTCCGTCTCTCTTTCTCTTCCCCTGGTCTCTCCGGGGCACAGTGCGCTCTCCCTGTGTTGGGCTCGGGGGCTCCTTTCCCCTTTTACCACCGGGACCCGCCCGTCCCCTAATTTCCCAGATCACAGTCACTCACTCAGGCATCTTTGAGGTTGTCTTCTTTCTGGCGTCTGTTTCTTCTTTCCCCCACTTGCAAATCCAAGTTTTATCCCTTCAGTCCTTCTCAGTTCAATCCATACGGGCGAGCGCGGATTACAGAGCTCCCTGCTCTTCCGCCATCTTGTCCTCTCCCCTGTCTTATGAATATTCTTAAAACATTCCCCAAGTCACATTCACATAAGCTAATCAAGCCATGCAATAGGTAGAAACTCATTATTTTTCAAGAACTCTTTATGACATAACAAGATACACACACACACACACACATTAAATTTCTAGAGACATATATGCTGTGAATTTTTATCTTTGATTTAAATTATATATAATATATAATTTTACATACATCTGTATGTTGCCTAAGTATTCTAATCATAAGATTTTGTAATTTGTCTCCATGATTCTCTTTTTTCTGGTCATAGTAAATTTTATGTTCTTTGGCAATAGCTTTTGTTTATCAGTAGAAACACTTCTCTTGGGCTAGGCTATTAATTAACTATCATTTTTGTACAAAGTGTAAAAGAAAAATGAAAAGAAGGGTACATGAACAGACAGAATTTCACACACTGTTGACTGTTACAGTATCTTCAAACTAAAAATATATATTAAAATTTTTATCCTATTTAAGTTCATTAGGATCATGACTTTAATCTCTGATTCATTACACCAGAGCACTGTAAAGAAGCAGTTTAATACTAAGTGACAATATATTAATGTAGCTTTTAAAGTGGCCATTAAAAGCAGGGGTGCCTGGGTGGCTCAGTTGGTTAAGCGTCTGACTTTGGCTCAGGTCATGATCTCACGGTTTGTGGGTTCGAGCCCCGCGTCAGGCTCTGTGCTGACAGCTAGCTCAGAGCCTGGAGCCTGCTTCGCATTCTGTGTCTCCCTCTCTCTCTGACCCTCCCCTGCTCATGCTGTGTGTGTCTCTCTCTCAAAATAAATTAAAGACATTATAAAAAAATTTTTAAAGCAGATTTCTGCTTTACAATTGGTGTATTTTCAGTGGTGAGGATCATTGCCGTTGTAGCTAACTTTGTGTGCATTTATAAAGCTTCCAGAATAAGCCCAGAAACATAGAACTCTGAGAGGAAAGATATCAACAGTGTTTCACTTTTGGCCACTCCTTTAAATTGACAAATGACATTATTGCTTTTCGATTTTTAAAATAAACAGATCCAGCGGAACATATGAATCCAAATCAGTAGGGTCCCCTCAAAGAAGCCACTCCTATGTCCCACTGATTCATTAGCCCAAATAACACAAGGCATCCTTTTAGAAATGCTTTTACAAGCCAAATTTATGAACCAGAAAATAAAGACTCGTTTGTTTACAGTTAAAACCTCATTATTGACCAAAGTTGGTATCACCCAGTATACCGCTTAATCTCTCACTGAATCTGATTCTTAATGAATTTTGTTTCTAACCTTCAAAGCAGTTCTTAGAAGAATGAGGACTTTCAACCATTGAGACTATTGAGAAAGCTGAGCTAAAGATTTGAAAATTCAGTAATTTCAAGTGGCATCATTTTTTTTTTAAATTTTCAAAGAAGGTGATAGGTAGAGGGCTTTCATCAAAAGTGTCGTGAAGTTCTGGGAAAGAGAGATCCTATCCAAAATGCCATGGGAACTAGAGGCAGAGCACCATGTCATGGTCACCTCAAGAACTCATCCTTTAAAACATAGTGCAAGGACATCATAGTTCACTAGAGAAAATAGATAGATTTTTTGCCTTATAGGATCGAGAAATCACTGCACTCCCAAGCCCCAAGCCCCAGGAGACTCCTCAACTAAACATTGGTGCATTCAGGGGCACCTGAGTGGCTCAGTAGGTTGAGCATCTGACTCTTGATTTCGGCTCAGGTCATGATCTCATAGTTCGTGAATTCAAGCCCCACGTAGGCTGTGCTAACAGTGCTGAGCCTGCTTGGAATTCTGTCTCCTTCCCTCTCTCTCTGCCCCTCCCCCACTCATGCTCACGTGTTCTCTCTCTCTCTCTCTTTCTGTCTCTCTCTCTCTGTCTCAAAAATAAGTAAATAAACTTAAAAAAATCATTGGTGCATTCAAAGTCACCTGCTGCTGTACATGTTTGCATAACTTGGGGCATTAAGGTGAAACTGGAATCTCCCTAGAGGAGGCTTGGGGTTGGAGGAAAGATGTAGGCAAGAGAGATGGAATTGAATGATTGAAATAAGGATCTGTTTGGACAGTTGGCTGGTAACTTCTTTTAATGTTACCCAGACACAAAGCCTTGCTTGACCCCTTGGTGAAGGCTGGCCATTTTTTACTGGCAGGGATAAACGAGAATGAAAGCACATTGCCATCATGGATTAAAATAAGGTAGCTCAACATCACTTCAGCAGACATGTGGAAATCTATAATCAGAGCAGGCAAGGGAGTTTAGGGTGTCAATGTATAATGCGTGGTTGTAGAAGAAGTGCTGGAGGTAAAGGAATCTGATGAATGAGAGGAATACTAAAGGAATCTTCACAGAGCGAAGTGAAAGAAAAAAATGATAGAAGTGAGACCACTGACAAAGAATTACTGAAACTGAATGTTATCCTGTGTATTTTCCCCATTGCTTACAATTAAGAGTTCATTGGAATTTCCATCAGCATGTTTTCATCATATCATTGAGGGCTTAAAATATATTTCATCTGGAAATAATCCAACATAAATTATAATTGAATAGACTCCACTACCACATTATAAAAATAATTCACTGTGACCAAGTGGGATTGCAAAAAATAGGTTTAATGTTAGAAACCCTATTGATAGAATTCACCTTATTAATATATCTAAAAAACACTTTACACTTACTCCATGGATGCCAAAGTTGGGAACAAAACAGGAATGAAATGAGATAAGATAAACCAATTAGAGGTATCAGATTTAGAAAAGCAAAAGGAAAATTGCCTCTATTTGCAGATGACATGATAGTTTACCTGGAAAACCCTTGAGAATAAGTGGTATTCCTACCTCAGTTGGTAAAATAATTCAACCGTTTGGCAATATATAAAATTGACAAGCAAAAATTGATAGCCATCATATACAAAAAGTAATAACCAGGGGAACCTGGGTGGTTCATTCGGTTAAGTATCCAATTTTTTTTAATGTTTATTCATTTTTAAGAGACAGACTGTGGGTGGGGGAGGGGCAGAGAGAAGGAAGCACAGAATCCCAAGCAGGCTGCAGGCTCTGAGCTGTCTGCATAGAGCCGAATGCAGGCCTCGAACCCACAAACTGTGCGATCATGACCTGAGCCAAAGTTGGGCGCTCAACTGGCTGAGCCACTCAGGTGCCCCAGTTAAGTGTCCAACTCTTGATTTCAGTTCAGGTCATCATCTCACGTTTCACGGGGTTGAGCCTCACATCGGGTTCCATGCTGACAGCGCAGAGTCTGTTTGGGATTCCGCCTCTCCCTCTCTCTCTCTCTGTCCCTCCCCCGCACAATAAATAAATATATATATTTTTAAAAGTGATAACTGATAAGAAAAGTTGGGAATATGTTAGAATAAGTTTGAAAATCGTATTACAAAGGCAACAAAAAAGATAAAATAGGAATAAACTTAACAGAAATGTGTAAAACCTGTAAGAAAAAGCTATAAAACCCTTCTGAGAGACACTAACAAGTAGCCTTGAACAAAAAGACATGCCTCGTCCTTTGGTAAGTCGCCTCAACATCATTAATGTGTGTCAATTATTCCTAAATGAATTAATAAACTTATTGTGATCACACTACAAATACCAACACTGCACTCCGTTACATGGAGCTTAAACTGAAAAGCTTATATGGAGGAATTAGTCCACAAAATATCTGGGAAAACACTGAAAAGGAAAAGCTATGAGGGTGACTAGCCCTACAAGATATTAAAACATGCTAAAATGCCTCAGTAATTAACAGAGTATAAATGGCATGTGTATAGACTGACCAATGAAATAAAACCACAAGTTCACAAATAGACCCAAGTACAGACAAAATATGTAATTAAGGTGGCATCTCACATCACTAACACAAAGGTGACTTTAATAGTAAATACCGTTGCTAAAAAATAGAAATCAGATCTCTTCCTCAGTCCCATATATCAGAATAAAAGGCCTGAATGAATTGGAAACTAAATGTACTAAATAAAACTATACAAGTACTGGAAGAAAATACTAGTGAACTCCTTTATAATGTGGGTATAGGGCAAGTCTTTCTAATGATGACTTAAAATTCCAATATGACAAATAAAAAGGTAATAAGTTTGCCTACACATACACACACAAAAACTTTGATGAGGAAAAATTAAAAAACCAAATGAAAATTAGGGCAAAAATAGTGACATATATCACAAGTAGAGGTTTAATGTTCCTAATATGCAGAGTACTTTTAAATACTGAGTGAGAAAGAAAAGTCCTGTTTGAAAGTGGGCAAAACCATAAACAATTTACCAAAAATATAAAAATGATTCTTAATTGTATGAGAAGATGATTGCTTTCACTAACAGTAAGAGAACATAAATTAAAATTACACTGAGATAGTGTTCTCACCCATCAGATTGGCAAAAATTCAAAAGCTTAACAACACATTCTGTTTTAGGAAGCTGGAGAGAAATAGTCACTCTCATACATTGTTGTGGAATTGCAAAATAATCCACAAAAACAGAGAGGAAGTTGGCATTATCTAATGAAAGTATATATGTAATTATACTTTGCCCTAGTAATCTCATTTCTAGGGATTAGCCTGAAGAGATACCTTCTACAATGCGAACATAATATGCAGAGGTGTCTTCATTGCAGTATTATTTGTCGCTACAAAATATTGAAATCTACCTAACTAGCCAAACCTAGAATATTAGCTAAATAAACCTTAGTGCCTGCACCCAATAAAGTAGTAGGCAACTGTAAAATACTGACAGTATATCGGGGACTTTAACCTAAGGCATTTCTAAGTGAAAGAAAGTTTCTCTAGTATGCTACCCTTTTGTAAAAACGTAAAGGAAATAAGAAACTGGATGTCGCCTTTTCCAGGTATTCAAAATTAACACATTAATTTTCTTTTTCTGTGTAACAAATTACCACAAATTTAGCAGCTTAAAACACACCTGTTGAGACCTGTTGATCTCAGTTTGTGTAGCTCAGATGCCTGGGCAGCAGCATAACTGGATTCTCTGTCAGTTCCTCACCACATGACCCCTTCCACAAGCCCTCTCACACTTGGAGTTTCTGACCTCAGAAAGACTCTAGCCCCATTGAAGTGTTCACCTGCTTCGGGCAGTCCCACTCACAATACCAACCCTTTTGATTAACTCAAAGTCAACTGGTGTTTTGTTGAATTTAGGCAGAGTGCACTCTAGCATAGCAACATAGGAATACTTAGTATCTCTCATTTAAAGTCTAAAACAATTTTAATTGTAATAAAAATATGTAGATTAACTGATGTCCAGAATTCCAACAAATTCACTGCATTAATTGAGTTTTGGTTTTGGTTCTCCCAGAATCAGACCCTAGATCCTGAGACAAGGATTAAAGAGCAGAATGATTATTTGGGAAAGGATACCAGAAAATAATAGTTGTGGGGAAATTAGACAGGGGAAGGCATCTGGTAGAGGGTGAATTATCAACCGAGTTACCCCTAGAGAAACTGGACCTAATCCCAACAGGGAACTCTGGGAAACATTATAATACACTATCCAAAGAGCAAGGGGGATGGGGTTTTAGCATACTGACTCACAGATATTGACTGAGGGCTTCTGGGGCATGTGAAGCTGACATTTGGGAGACAGGACTGCCTGTGTACCAAATGATGGATGCCAAAGGGTTCCTGGTGAGGGCCTCATGGCATCTGCTGCCTCGCTGAAGTAGAAAGCTGCTGAATCGGTCACCCTGGTATTTCAGCCAACATTCAGAGTGGTTACAGCCAAAATCATAATGAGGTCTTTACCTTAACTCTCTTTCTAGATCAGACAGATCACAGGTGAAGTATTATTTCTTCCATTTACTAGATGAACAACCTTGGATGAGTTTTTTTTTCCCATACCTTGGTTTTTCTTATCTGTAAAATAGGGACAATAATAGTGTGTTCTCCTATAATTGCTTTAGAATTAAAGAGATCATGCATTTGAAAGTGTGGCACTAGGAAATGCTCAGCAAGGCTTAGTTTTACTTACTACATTTGCATCCCTTAGAATTATTATTACTTTTAATTTTCATCAGTCTGTTGGAGATTGTTCTTATCTTGAACTATAAGATACACCCCAATTTGCTAGATTAATGTGTACCTTGCCTCCAACAAACCTGAATTTTTTATAGCCATTGAAGACACAGGACTACAGGGACTCCTATTTGCCATCTGTTCTTGAAAATGACAATCATTTACTCAGGAAAGTGACATTGAGAAATACCTAGGAAAGTCAAAGAGATTGGAATCGAATATTGAAGCTCAAACACCTTCAAAAACACAGGTTGTGAATAGCAAATAAAGGGAAGAAAAACAAATATTATGGTGACTGGATTAACCATATGCTCTATCCTTCAGACATATTTATGGAATAGTCACCGTTTAACACAGTTTAACTGGTTAATTTCATGAGCTAGATTTAGTTGGATACAAGCAGAAAATTACCTGTTTCTTCTTATACTGCCCCTTCATATCCATTGTGAATGCTTTTCCTTCCCCATCCATGAAAGAAACCTCAGGCCAATCCCTCAGCTTACCAGTCTCATATTGTATTGGTTTCCTATGGCTTCCATAACAAAAGACCACACACCAGGTGGCTTACAAGAATAAAAAATTGTTTTCTCACAGTTCTGGAGGCTAGAAGTCCAAAATCAAAATATTGGCAGGGCCATCCTTCTCATGAAGTTCCAGGGGATGATCCTTCCTTGCCTCCCCCTATGTTCTGTTGGTTGCCAGCAGTCATTGGGCATTCCTTGGCTTGTAGCTACATCACTCCGTTATCTGCCTCCATTCTCCTTATGTCCCTGTGTCTTTATGCAGTTATCTTCTTATAAGCACATCAGTCATTTTGGATTAGGGGCCCAACCCGCTTCAGTATGACCTCACTGTATGACACTGTATGTCTTTTTATTCAAGTATAATCCACCTACAGTGTCATATAATAGTTTCAGGTGTACAACTTAATGATTCAATTCTATACATTACTGATTGTGCATCATGATGAGTGTGCTCTCACTCCCCTTCACCTATTTCACCCATACCTCCACCCACCACCCCTCTGGCAACCATGGGTTCTTTATATTTAAGTCTGGGGTGTTTTTTATTTTGTTCTTCTCTTTTTTCCTTGTTCATTTGTTTTGTTTCTTAAATCCCATATATAAGTAAAATCTTATAGTTTTTGTCTTTTTTGACTGACTCATTTCACTTAGCATTATGTCTTCTAGATCCATCCAAGTTGTTGCAAATGGCAAGATCTCATTAATTTTTATGGCTAATATTCCATTGTGTATATATACAACGTCTTCATTCAACTTTTATGGACTCTTGGGTTGTTTCCATATTTGAGCTATTATAAATAATACTGCAGTAAACATAGGGGAGCGTATATCTTTTCAAATTAGTGTTTTCACTTTCTTGGGACAAATATCCCAAGTGGATATTTGTGGAAAGTAGTGGAATTACTGGATCATATGGCAATTCTATTTTTAATTTTCAGAAGAACGACCATACTGTTTTCTAGAGTGGGTGCACCAGTTTGTATTTGTGTGCCCACATCCTCATCAACACTTGTTTCCTGTCTTTTTCATTTTAGCCACTCTTATAGGTGCGAGGTGATACCTCATTGTGGTTTTGATTTGCATTTCACTGATCATAAGTGATGTTGAGCATCTTGTCATGTATCTGTTGACCATCTCTGCCTTCTTCGGAAAAATATCTATTCATATCCTCATCTTAATTAGGGCAAAACCCTATTTCCAAATAAGGTGGCATTCTGAGGTTTTGGAAGTTAGGACTTCAACTTACATATTTAGTGGGGGACATAATTCAACCAATAACACTTGGGTGATTACAATTTAGGCCCCTAAATAATCAAACCCGAAATCTTCTCCAGTGTGAACAACTTTCCTTCCTCAGCTCAGGACTGCTTTATGCCTGAAAGCTTACACTGGAGTGAAAATGACCTAAATGCACTCATCCTTAACTCTCCACCTTGCTCTCTTCTTCCTACTCTCCAAATCTCAGAGGGGTTGTTGATTTTTCCATGACTGAAGAAGGTGGAGAAGGTAAAGGTGCTGAGAGTTTGATGAGAAGAGAGGAAAGGATGAAGAAAGTTCTTTTACCTGGTAGTGTTTTGGCTTTGGTGTCCTCTGAGGCAACAGCTTCCAAATTCTGATTCTTACTCTCATTGACTTGTTTGTCTTGCTTCTTCAGAAACCCACTTAACCCTCAGTGCTAGGTATCTTTCACTTAAAAGTTAAATTTATGTGATCAGTGTCTGTCATCACTAACAACCAAATCTTCACACCCTTGGTGTCTCTTTCCACTCCTCAGTTAGGATCTCTTAACCCTCCAGGCAAGCAACTTGAGTAGAGCCTCTCTTGAAGTGGACCCAGTATGCTTCCCTACAGTTGACAGCAGCCCCACAATAAATGCATGATTCCTTGTCCTGCATAGCTGCGTCTATTTTTTCAAGTAGTGAAAAGTAAAACTCCAGCCCTAGACACTTGGTCTTGAATTTTCAAGACTGAGTTAGGTATGGTCTCCATGGCCCTCAGTTTCCAGGGGATACCTTGTAAGCTCTCAAAATAGAGGTAGTCTTTTATGAATGTTCTCTTACTAAGCTTGTGATAAGGTGAATCACCCCTCTTCCCTACCCCATTGGGTCCCAAGAAACAGTGTACAGAGAAAGGGTGAGGACTGTCAGTGTTGCAGAAACACAGTAAGCTATGTTACTGGACACCTTTATCCATACAAAGATTTCTTAACCTTGTATAAATAGCCAACAGGTAAATAGTGACCAGTTTAACACCTGGCCGAACTTGCAGAACCCATCTTGTAATATTTTCTAAAATGTATTGTTTTAAGGTGTTTTACCGAGATACAATTCATGCACCATACCATTCACTCGGAGTGCATAATGAGAGTGAAGATCACTTCAAGAAAGCTTTAATGGTTTACAAATATCAGTATTTCAGAAAGGGAATATTTAGAAGTGATTCCACTTTGATTTTACAAATGAGATATGGACAAGAAAAATATATTCATGGCACGTCTACTCCAAATTGGTCCATTTATATTTTTCAGATAATGTAGAAAGCTAAAGGAGAAAAAAAGTAAAGTAATATTATGAAAAAAATAGTTTTACCATTACATAATATTAAGGGAAAAGATAACCAAATAAGTTTGTCATAAAAATCTAAAGATATGATGTACTTTATGCAGTAATTTTTAATAAAATGATGATGAAAGAAAAATGTTAGTGGTTAGGATATTTAAAAAAGTTTTTCAGGATAAATTAGGGAAGCAAATGAATACTTTCTAGTACAAGGCTGTATGCAAGGACCCAATAAACCAAGAAACAGACTCTTAACTATACAGAACAAACTGATGGTCATACGAGGAGATGTGGGTGGAGGGATGGGTGACTAGGTGACTAGGTGATGGGGATTAAGGAGTGCACCTGTTGTGATGAGCAGCGGGTGATGATGAAAGTGTTTAATCACTATATTTTACACCTGAAACTAATACTACACTGAATGGTAACTAACTGGAATTTAAATATAAACTTTTAAAAAAGATCAAAGAGAGAAAAATAAATTAATACTTTGTGTTTTTGAATCTGTAAACATCTTTTGACCTGAGCAATTTTGAAATGAATGTTTTTCTGAGTTTCTTAGAATGATAAAGAAAGGGAGTACTTCTCCAATGTGAAAATAGCTCTCAGGACTGAATGAGCTTTCACTGTGTGTGTGTGTGTGTGTGTGTGTGTGTGTGTGTGTGTGTGTGTATTTTTAAATTTTTTAAGTTGATTTGTTTATGTAGAGAGAGAGGGAGAGAGAGAGAAAGAGAGACTGCGCAAGTGGGGAAGGGGCAGAGAGAAAGAAGAATCCTAAGCCAGCTCATTGATTGGTCCTGCCACTCCCATAAAAGTGAATTTTAAAGATCTTTTATGCATAATTGTCTTTCTCTTATCTTATCTTTAAAGTGAATTGCTTCCTTACCTTGTTCCAAATTATAAAGGGCAAAATAAAATCATTTTCCCTGAAACTTATTTTCTGATGTCCACCCTTCACTTTTTAGTTGGGTCACATAGCTCACTAGTAAGGCGTTCCAAATAGCCATAATCATGGAACGTCACTGCTCTCCTTTTTTTTTTTTTTGGTTTACACTCTACTTCTGATGGACAACATCAGTGCATAGCATTCTAAGAAATGGTGAAATATATTGTGTGGTTCTGCATGTCTGAAAATGTGTTTTTATTCATAACTCATACAGGTGAAGTTTTAAGATAATATATTTGGATTTGTTTTTAATCTTTGCCTACCTTTCTAGTCTATTTGGAAAACCTGAAAACAGCTTTATTATTTATGTGATTGAAGGAAAGTAATAACACAGTTTTAGGAAAAAATATGTTGTTCTTCAAATGTCAATTTTACAATATTCATGCAATTACTTTTATATTAAAGTTATTTGAAGAGTATGTATTATATGGCTCTTCTGCCTACCCCCTAATTCCTACCAATCTACTCAGACCTTTTCCTAAACTCTTAAATCAAATACACATCAGGACACCAGGATGGCTCAGTCGGTTAAGTGTCTGACTCTTGGTTTCAGCTCAGGTCATGATCTCACAATTTGTGACTTTGAGCCCTGCATCATGCTCTGTGCTGGCAGCATGGAGCCTGCTTGGGACACTCTCTCTCTCTCTCTCTCTCTCTCTCTGCTCCTCCCCACTCATGTGCTCTCTTGCTCTCTCAAATAAAAAATAAATCTAGAATTTTTTTAAAAATACAAACAATCAGGATCAAACAAAACCAAAACGAATCAAAACAAAAAATTCAGGATTATTGAATGGGTGGGAAAAGAGCTGGTACAGATGTTTAAATACAAATGAATATAGAAGTGGAAGTAAAAATAAAGACTATTAAGAGTCATATTTGTAAAACAAAATGTAAATGTTGTAAACTTGGAAAAGTGAGTTAATATAACAGTGGAACAAGAAGAGAGGCAAGAAGCCTATATTCTTGTTTTTCACACAGGAAATGAATCAGTCTGGCTTAAAATTAAAATGCTTATTTTACAATATAATTATAGTGAAGCTGACATCTTAGTGCTACTTTATGTTAATTTTTTTAATTTTTAAAATACCTAAATGGATCATTAAGAAGCTAATAATTATTTAACTGCATATTATTTCTTCATTTATTTGCAAATAAAATTGCATTAACTGTATTTCATTGAAAATATATGGCCATCTTTATTATAATCCCATTTTATAAAATCATATCTATCTTTATGTTTTAGAGAGATGGCTGGGATGACAGTTTCCTGATGTTTAGGTCTAGTATCCTTTATCTTTAGTTTTTAACATAGTTTGACTTTTTACCACTAAAAATACATTATTTTGTAAAATAACAAACCATTTCAAGTAAAACTCAATTAGTAAAATTAACTTGAAAATCAGTACAGCTTTATATAAGGTCACCAAAAAACACATAATTGAAATATCTTTGATTTATAATAAAGCAAAGTGTCCAGTACATAACCTTAAACATTTTTATGGAAAACAATTTAGTAACCTCCCAAATTATCACTATTCTTATACAAATATATAGTCTTTACCTCTGTTTTTTATTTGGAAAAAAGTTTCTTTAAGGCTGTAACTGTGGTAAAAAATCTTAGTTGACCCATAGAACTCTAACATAAAAGAATATAGATTAAAACCACAAGGTACATTATTGTCAAGATATAGGTCACTGTGGGATGAGGTTCAACTCAAGTGTCTGTGTTTCTTTTTCACTGTTCTTCAGATTTTATGAACTCCTTCTGCTCTTCAAAGAATGCCTGAAAATTGAATACATTTGCTTTTACTAGATACAGACAGAAGTAAACAATGATCTCTGGTTAAGTTTTGAGCCACAGCGTACTTACTAGTTTGGATAAGAACGTGCATCAGAAAATACTAGCATCTAAGACACCCAGGAACAAAACACTAATTGACAACTATCTAGATGTTTTTCTAATCAGAATTTTTTTATAGTTTATTTATTTTTGAAACAGAGACAGAGCATAGGTGGGGGAGGGGCAGAGAAAGAGGGAGACACAGAATCCAAAACAGGCTCCAGGCTCTGAGCTGTCAGCACAGAACCCAACGCGGGGGCTCGAACCCACGAACTGCGAGATCATGACCTGAGCCGAAGTCGGATGCTTAACCGACTGAGCCACCCATGCTCCCCAGTCAGAATTTTTTTATAGAGGGAGAGTCTGAATTAAATCAGGTATTCTACATGCTTTTCATTCACCAGTGAAATTAATCCAAATGGTGTGACTCAAACAGAGCGTACCTGGTTTCATCAGCCTGGCCAGCTTGCTCTGCTTCGTTTCCTTCCACTTGTTTGCCCATCAGGTCGTTGTTAGAAGACCACGCAGCCCATCATTTTACATGGGGTGCTAGGTATGAATTTTTCATTTTTTATAGACACCTACTTTGCAGCCTCTGCTTCTGAGTCGATTATCCAAAAATATATAATAAAAAACTTTCTTTTTGGATCAATACGCTTATGGAATAAATTGTATTCAGATAAAACTAATGTGCTGTTGAAATGTTTATAGAATTATCTTTTGTTAATCCAACTTCTCTGATTCATATCAGTTATCTGAGTTAGGGACTCTATAGCCATCCTCCTATAAACAGGTTTCCATATTTCCTATAATATTAGATGCCCCATAACGTTCACCTTATTTCCTTCTAGCATCTCAGGCCACTTGGCTCCAGTTGGATTCTAATCACTCTTATGCACTCATTTGACATTCAAGTAAGTCTATACTATTTCTTCTATGATTCCCGTCCCAGGAATGCTATTTCTACTCACCTTTTTTTGTCCGGCCATACTTCAGAATATAGAATTCACCAAGAACTTTACTGTTCTCTAAATCCCAATGGAGAGCCACATACAGCTTAGCACTTAGTCATTCTTTAATTGTTTCCTACAAGCTAATTTTATCTCCACAACTAAACTGTTAATTCCCTGAGTGCAATAATATGTCCTAATCTTCTTTATCCAGAACTACCATAAAGAGTGTTGAGCATACTTGATACTTATTTAATAAACAGTTGTTTCTGATTAGTTGATATTAAGACTTAGACTTATGATGGAGAGTTTTTTCTCAGTTAAAAATAAACAAATAGGCAAATAAAACAAAACCCCACATGTCTTATATAACATGTCTAGGCTACCCTGAATTACCTTAACACTTTTGGTTTGAATGACTCAAACCAGAACATACTTAGAAGGAGACTAGTGTTGTTGTAAATATCTATGGGAATGACTCACAGTAAATAAATAAATAATAACTCAAGAGGATGGGCTGGAAGCCAGGGTTCAGAGCTCTTGTTTCCAACATAGGCCAGCCTCTTTTTGGTTCAGCTATGTCATCTGGTTGGTCAGTGGATCCTTTTTGTTTGCTCATAGTAACCTGTGCATTTCTCTTTTATTTTTAGTACTTTTCCCATTACAGTTAGTATCTTAGCATCTATTTCTCTTTTTTCTGAGCCTGTGGGTCCATTATGATGCCCAGTATCCTAGAGACTGTCACCTAGAAGAAAGACCATGCAAAGACACAAGAAAACTATCTTCTCTTCACCATCATATTATCAATGGTGAACATGATACCTAGCACTTAATAGGTGTTTAATATCTGTATTGGAAGAATATATGGATGCATGGATGAGATATTACATTACTTACTGGGCCATAAAAGAAGACATCCTTTCCTATTGAAAAAGATGGCCCTCCTTTGTTGGATTGTCTATTGCCCTAATATGTTAAGAAAACAAATAGGACATATTGGAGATTTAACCTAATCAAAGCTCTCTCCCTGTACAGACATAAGAATTGAAACACATGACCTTACAGCATGGAATATGGGTAGTTTCCCGAATAATTTCAGTGTGGCATTTAATATATTTTTAAGCAAAAGATGTCATTATGAATTAAATTTGATAGTCATTTAACTTTCTCATTTCCTCAATTTTCTCACCTCTCAAATGGTTATAATTTCTTCTTTGTATCTGTTTCATAAGTAGATTAAAAATTCAACCCCTGCCATATGATTCCACAGCCCTTCATACATATTGTACGTACTGACATAAGTTAGGGAAGTCAGAGAAAAGATAGTTACAGTCACCTAGTAGGGAGACAGCAATGGGACAATGAATGGAAGACTATGTGAGAAGTTCATGCCAGGGAGTTGGGGTAGGAATCTGTAGAACTTAGCACATAGGGAAATATCAAAATGATTAATATTAGGATTCAGATTGTACACTAAAAAAGGATATCAAAAATTGACTTTGTTCACGTGTCACATACACACTTATACGATAGCAGTGTTTAAAAGAATTGAGTTTTATAGTCACATAGATATTTTTAACCAAATGTCTCCTATAGCGAGGGTTCAGGGACTTGGCTAAATTTGCTTTTGAGCTTGTCACCCAGCACTTTGTTTCCTCTCTGGACATGCAGAAGGATTCTAAAATCTATTCCTGCCAAACAGTTTTCTTTAATGGAAATTTGGTTTAAACTAGCTCTGTTGCTATGGTACCTAGTTTTAGTTAATGGAAAAATACAGACCCAAAATACTTAACTGGCAATATTTTTGTTTGTACGCACTCACTACATATTGGTGTATTCACATTTATTGAATATGCAAATGGTCAAAAGTTGCCCACTGCTATAAAAAAGTACCTAACCTGTTTAGGATTCAGCTACTAATATTTCTGTCTTTCATATATGTATATGTATTTGTGTGTGTGTGTGTGTGTGTGTGTGTGTATTATAGAAGAGAAGGCATGATATAGTAAAGATGGCATGAAAGAGACCTAAGATTGAGTCCTAGTTTAGCCAGTAAAAAGCCAGTTAATCTTGGACATTTATCTCTGGATCTCTGGATCTCCTTTCATATCTGCAGTGGGTATTAATAATAATAGTTACTTTTCAGGGGTATTATTAAAAATACAAATAAATATGTCCTAACTGCCTAGAACAGTGCCTGGCACTGGGTACATTTGCTAGACCTACTAGTATATTCAAATGCTGAAGTAATATTATATATATGTTACAAGCTAAGTTGTGTCCACCCCACCCTGCAAAATCAAATGTTGAAACCCTAAACTCCAGTACCTCAGAATGTGACAGTATTTAGAGACAGGGCCTTTAAAGAAGTAGCTGAGTTAAAATGAGGCCATAGTTGAGCCTTAATCTGACCTGACTGGTATTTTTATAAGAGGATGTTAAGATACCTAGATCCTAGGCACTCTCAGCTAGAAGAACGACCATGCAAAGACACAGGAGAAAGGAGCCATCTGTAAGCCAAGGAGCCCTTAGAAGAAACCAAACCTTCTGACACCTGATCTCAGACTTCTAGCCTCTAAAACTGTGAGAAGTAATTTCTGTTGTTTAAGCCATCCAGTCTGTGGTACTTGGTTTGACAGCCCTAAGAAACTAATTGGATGGATAGATGGATGGATGGATGGACGGACGGATGGATGGATCAATTGATCAATCTATCTACATATCTATATATGGAGGTTAATAAATGGTCATAATAGAATAGAATTGATAATAATAGGCTCAGTTTTCCTATATATCCCAATGTATTTGTACCTGTGTATACAACCATTTATCTACCACCTACATCAAGACTTAGAACATTTTTAGTTCCCTAGAATTCTCCCTCATTCCCCTCCAGGTCAACAACCAGTCCTCCCCATCAGATTAACCACTTAGGATTTCTAATGTTATATATACCTTGAACTTTATGTAGATGGAATCACACTCTTGGTCTTGGCTTCTTTCATATAGCATCATGTGTGTGAAATTCATCTATGTTGATGTGTGTTAAATAGGTCATTTGTTTTTTTCTTTCTGTTTCTGAGTAGTATTCCACTGTGTGAATATGTTCCAATTGATTTATCTATTTTAGTGCTGAGCTTTTGGATAGTTTCGTCTTTTTCATATTTATGAAGCAAGTTGCTATGAACAGTCTTGTAACTAATTTTTTAATTGGTAAACTGAGAATTTTTTGTAACTTTTTAATTTTTTTATTTGAATATAGTTGACACACAATGTTACATTAGTCTGAGGTGTACACCACAGTGATGCAACAACTCTATACATTATGCTGTGCTTACTACAATATTAACTACCATTTTTCACCAAACAATGCTACTACAACGCCATTGCCTATATTACTTACGCTATACCTTTTATTCCTATGACTTTGTTCCATAACTGTAAATCTGTATCTCCCACTTCCCTTCATCCATTTTGCCCACCCTCCACCCTTCCGCTCTGACAACCATCAGTTTGTTCTTTGTATTTATAGGTCTAATTCTTTGTCTGTTTTGTTTTTTAGATTCCACATGTAAGTGAAACCATTTGGTATTTGTGTTTCTCTGCCAGAATTATTTGACTTAGCATAATACCTTCTAGGTCCATCCATGTTATCACAGATGGCAATATCGCATCCACTTTTATAGCTGAGTAGTATTCCTGTGTGTGTGTGTGTGTGTGTGTATGTGTGTGTGTGTGTGTGTATCACATCTTAATGTAGCCATTCATCTATTGACAGACACTTGAGTGGACATAAGCACTCGATTTTGAGGAGTAAGAAGTATATAACAATTCTATAAAATATGTCCATTTTAATGTTAGTCATACTATAAAGTAAATATTTTCAATATTTTTTCTACCTTTGGAGTATTGCCTTTTGTTCTCTCTACTATAAATTCCTAGTGTTTCTGAACTGGGAATGATTTTGTCCCCTAGGGAAAATTTGGCAATGTCTGGAGATATTTGAGATTTTTTTAAAGTTTTTATTTAAGTGCAGTTAGTTAACTTACAGTGTAATATTAGTTTTGGTTATACAATATAGTATTTCATAGTATTTCATCAGTTCCATATATCACCCTGTGCTCATCATGACAAGTGCACTCCTTAATCCCCATCACCCGTTTCACCTATCTTCCACCCACCTCCCCTCTGGTAACCACCAGTTGGTTCTCTATAGTTAAGAGTGTGGATTGTCACAACTGAGGGGATTGCTACTGGCATCTAGTGCATACAGGCCAGGATTGCTTTATACCCTACAATGCACAGGACAGACCTCGACAACAAGAAATCATCCTGCCTCACATGTCAATAGTTCTGCTGATGAGAAACCCTATATCTAGATCAATAGGATTTAATTTTGTATTTTTAACTGTTAGGTATAAACACCAGTTTTCATTGCTTGACCAACCCCCATTATTCCTTCTCACGTATATTTTAGGACTCCTAAGGTGATACAGAAATGACAGGGGCATCTTCTTCCTTGTTTTATTTGAGGCATTAACTCTCAAAACATATATGGTCTAACTAAACTGAACTCAGTCATTAAAGCTCGACTTTGTCAATAATCATTTCTAGGAAAGGAAGATAGCATGTTTCCCCTTTAAGCTTATAACATTGCATTTCATGCAGGAAAAAAATTATGTGTATATTTGCATATGCCCCTTGCCCCTTTTTAGAACCAGCAAAGTCACCTATGCTGTGGATACTTGTTCCATTTCAAAATTGTGCAGCTTGAAGTCCCTCCTGTCATTTCTCCAATCTCTGAAACCATAATCAGTTCATTCCCGTGACTATATTTCACCCATTGTTTTCTCAGGTGATCTCTTCAATTTTTTAAATTTTTTAATGTTTATTTATTTTTAAGAGAGAAAGAGAGAGACAGTATGATCAGAGGAGGGGCAGAGAGAGAGAGACAGAGAGACAGAGACAGAGAGAGAGAGAGGGAGGGAGAGAATAGGAAGAAGCAGGCTCCAGGCTCTGAACTGTCGGCACAGAGCCCAACACGGGGCTCAAACCCACAAACTATGAGATCATGACCTGAGCTGAAGTCAGATGCTTAACCTACTGAGCCACCCAGGCGCCCCTCAGGTAATCTCTTCTAACCTTCAAAGTAACTGAAGGTATATTATATTATCTTTAGTTATCAGAAATACTTAAAAGAAAAAAAATGAACATGTCATTTCCTTTTTCATGAGTCTGAGCCTTCTCCTCTCCCCAATTCCTGTCAATCCTTGCTTCTGAAAACTGAGCTTAAGAGCAATATATCATCCATCTAGCTGCAGGTCCAACTTAGTTCCCCAAATGGGCATAGACTTTCCACTTGATATGCTTGCCGTCATTTATTTCAGTGATGTTGGAATGGAGGAATGATGTTTGTTGGCTTTGGGATTTAAACACGTGATATGCAATATTTTTGGCTGACAGTTAGGTAGTTAGCGCCTGACACTAAGTAGCCAAGAACTTATCATTTGCCTTCTTCACTTTCAAAAGTTGCAAAGCCACAGATAGGGGCGCATGGGTGGCTTAGTTGGTTAAGCGTCCAACTTCAGCTCAGGTCATGATCTAGTGGCCTGTGGATTTGAGCTCCACATGGGGCTCTGTGCTAACAGCTCAGGGCCTGTGGGTTTGAGCCCCACGGTGGGGCTCTATGCTAACAGCTCAGAGCCTAGAGACTTCTTGGCATTCTTTGTCTCCCCCTTTCTTTGCTCTTCCCCTGCTCACGCTCTGTCTCTCTCTCAAAAATAAACATTAAAAAAATTTTTTTTAAAGAAAAAAAAGAAAAGCCACAGATAATTAAAAGTACTAAATTTGAATATAACCCATTTCAATACTACATAATTACCTCTTAAATTTAAAAATTATTACAGATAATTCTGTCTGTTCAACCTTTAATATGCTAACACATTTTTGTGGGTTAGTTCTTATGAACTTAAATATCAATATGTCTTAGCTCTAAGGTTCCCTAATTTTAAAACTCATAATTATTGATATTTGGCACCTAGTGTCTATGATGCCCAAAGTCTTACTATGTGTGAAAGAATTTCATAATAGAAAGACTGTCTTAAAATTGCAACAATGACCTTATTGGAAACCAGTGACATAAAAGGAGAGAATAAGTTTTCAAAATAATTCTCAATGAAAGCAGTGCTTTCCATGATTCTAGATTCATGAAAAAACTGTGGGGAAAATTAAATTTACCCTTAAGCTCCTGGGAAATATTTTCTTTAAGCTGTTAACCACTATTATAGAGAAATGACTACTTTGGCCTCTTTAAACTATATCTGTTTTTTCCTTTCATCTTCAGCAGTGTTAACTAAACTCTAAACCTGTGATATATCCTTGGAAAGAAAAGGGTTCCATGATTGTGATGGCTAATTTTATGTCAGCATGGTTTGGCTAACAGATGCCCAGATATCTGGTAAAACAATATTTCTGGATGTGTCTGTAAGAATGTCTCTGGAAAAGATTAGCATTTGAATCAGTAGCCTGAGTCACAAAGACCTGCTCTCACCAGTGGGGTACAGGGGAAGGCTTCATGCAATCCACTGAAAGTTTAAATAAAACAAAAGAAAGGAAGTACTCTTTCTGCCTCTACTTAAGTTTAGACATCCATCTTCTCCTGCCCTCAAACATTAGTGCTTTTGGACTCAGAGCAGGACTTACTTCATCAAACCTCAATTCTCCACCCTTCAGATACAAATCTTTGTCATTGCCCCCCCCCACCCGCCCCCAGTTCTCCAGTTCTCAGTCCTTTGAAGTTGGACTGAATTACACTACCAAGTTCAGTTTTCCTGGTTGTCTAGCTTGCAGACAGCATATCTTAGAATTTATTGGCCTACAGGACTGTGTAAGCCAACTCTTTTAATGAATCCCCGCTTATATGTCTATATATCCCCTATTGGTTCTGTTCTGGAGATCCCTTACTAATACAAATTGATGAGATGCTGTGTGCCATTTCCTTCACTCCCACCAAGCCTGAGTTTAACCATTTAGATTAGTTTATTAAAAGCTTTAATAAAATCACTTTATCCTGTTTAACTCATTCTTCCTCTTATTTTATTGTAGTAAGAACACTTAACATAAAATCTACTCTCTTAACAAAATTCCAAGTTCACAATACAGTGTTAATAACTAAAGGCACAATGTTGTACAGCAGATCTGTAGAACTTACTCATCTTGCATAACTGAAACCTCATTCCCACTGAACAGCAACTCCCCCTTTTCCCCTACCCCAGTCCCCGGCAAACACCATTCTACTATCTAGTTTTATGCGATTGACTCTTTTAAGTATCTCATGTAAGTGGAATCATGCAGTATGTTTCCTTCTATGACTGGCTTATTTCACTTACATTATGCCCTCCAGGTTTATCCATTTCTCACACATTTGGGACCTCCTTTTTTTTAAGACTGAATAATATTTTATTGTATGTATATACCAGATTTTCTTTATCCATTTATCTATCAGTGGACATCTAGGTTGTTTCCATATTCTGAGTATTATGAATAACGCTGGAATGAGCATAGGGGTGCAGATATCTCTTTAAGATCCTGATTTCAGTTTTAGTGAACTAAAATTCTTATGGAGACACAAAAGACCCCAAACAGCTACAGCAATCTTAAGAAAGAAGAACAAAGTAGAAGCATCACCTTTCCTGATTTTAAAATACGTGGTACGGGCATAACAACAAATAGATAGACTAATAGAACAGAATACAGAGTCCAAAGATAAACACATGTACATTTGGTCAACTGATCTTTGACAGGAATGCCAAGAACAGACAATGAGAAAAGGATAGCTTCCTGAACAAATGTGTTGGGAAACCTGCATATCCACATGCAAAGAAATGAAACTGAACCCTTACCTTATACCATAGATAAAAATCAACTCAAAAAAGATTAAAGACTTAAATGTAAGACCTGAAACTATAAAACTCCCAGAAGAAAATATAGGGGAAAACCTTCATGACATTGGTCTTGGCAATGATTTCTTAGATATGACACCACAAGCACAAGCAACAAAAGCAACAGTAGACCCAGAGGGACTATGAAGCAAACTAAACAAACAAGCAAAACAAAACAAACTAAAAAGGTTTTGTACAGCAAAGGAAACAATCAGAATGAAAAAGTAATCTGTGGAAAGGGAATAAATATTTTAAAAACATACATGTGACAAGGGGTTAATATCCAAAATATTTTAGGAGCTTATACAACTCAATAGCCCCCCAAGAAGAAAATGGGCAAACAGCCTGAATAGACATTTCCCCCAAAGAAGACATACAAATGGCCAATGGACATAATGAAAACATCATTAACGATTACAGAAATGCACATCACAACCACAGTGAGGTATCATCTCGCACCTATTAGGACGGCTATAAGAAAAAGAAAAGATACCAAGGGTTGCTGAAGATGTGAAGAAATTGGAACTTTCGTACACTGTTGGTAGAAATGTAAAACGCTGCAGTCACTCTAGAAAATAGTATGCAGGTTCTTCAAAAAAATTAAATATACATTATTTCTTAAATGTATAAGAATGTGAGAAACCTTTTCTATCTAACATCTAGTTATTGCTGGATAAACTTTATTACTTATAAACCACATGTTCCATGATATTCACTTTGGAACCTATGTGATATCAAAGTATCCCATAGTATTTCTTATTCTAGTCTGAAATTAAAAGTAATATTCAAAAAGTCAGTTCTTTTTTGCCCAGAGTAACAGACTTTAAAGTTTCATAGTACCATAAAAGATCCTCTAGTAAACCTTTCTCTGGAATCTATGGTTTTAATTATCTACCTGATGAATCCAAACAGATTTTTCAACATTATCTCCTCTTTGTTAAGACCACCATTATATTGCTATATTAAAGACAATTTGCATTTCAATAATGCACATTATTTAAGTTCCTTAATAAGTTCCAGTTTCTTAAATAAGAGTCTGAATATGAGACAATATGAGACATAATGCGAAACCATGATAGTCATTGCTTTGAGTTACGGTCAGTAATTTGGGTAGAGAACATTTGTTTTTAACTCTAGGAAGAAGGTATGACAGATAAGTTGTCCTTAAATATAGGAGAATCAAGGTCAGTTCCATATTCACAGTCACTATATGTGACCTTCTGAATAAGATTTCAAAATCAATGCTGCAAAATTTCAGGATACAAAAAGAACATTATCACTAATCATATTCATGCTCATTTCCTTCTCTGTTTTCTAATGAAGATTTTTTTCTCCACCTTTACTTTCTACAGTCGTTGGCTCTACAAGTGAAATGCTTGTTCCATTTTAAGTCAAGTGACACCGTTAGTTCATTAGTGTTGCAGCTCTGGCAAATGAAATCTGAAACGAAACACCTGTCCTTTGACCCTAACTTGTTCCTGGCTTATGCAAATGAGAACAGTTAAAGCATTTTACATGTTTTACCTCTCATGTGATGCCTCAAGTTTTATGCTGACAAGGAAGACTCGATGCATGTGAAATTAGTTTTGATAATTTGGTTTTAGCTTTTTTTCTTACTGGATAGGTTTTCAGTGTTTTTCTTTTTATCTGGAGATCATGTATAAGTCACATAGGCTTACACTTGTACATATGATCCAGGGTGGGTTTATATTTAGATATCTGAATAACTTCAATAAATAGATTAGAGGGGCATCTCAGTGGCTCAGTCAGTTAAGCGTCCAACTCTTGATTTCGGCTCAGGTCATGCATGATCTCATGGTTGTGAGATTGAACCCCTGCATCTGGCTCTGAATTGACAGTGTGGAGCCTGCTTGGGATTCTCCCTCTCTCTCTGCCCCTCCCCTGCTTGAGCTCTCTCTCTCTCTCTCTCTCACTCACTCACTCTCTCTCTCCCTCTCTCTCTGCCCCTCCCCTGCTTGAGCTAGCTCTCTCTCTCTCTCACTCACTCACTCTCTCTCTCCTTCTCTGTCTCAAATAAAATCTTTAAAAAAGAAAGAAAAGAATTTATACAAAATAGATTAGAAATCGTGTTTTAAACTTACCCAGAAAGTTGACATTTAGTTTATGCCTTATGACTATCCCAGTGTTCTCTGCTAATGATGTAAATATTTCTATAACTAATATATATTATTTTAAAATAGAAATGAAAAATGAAAGCTTTTTCTATGAAATATATTTATCAACATGAAGTTTTTACTCATTTAGTACCCATTGGATAAGTATTGATTTTAGCGATTGTATTTTGTGCCTTAAAGTTCTCAGTAATAATCCTCCAAATATTAAATAAATCCACTCTTGTTATTTTAAAGCAAATCAAATAGAATTCTTTGGGATAAATTGTATAAGTGAACTTTTGTGGTGATTTATTTCAATAGGAATAGAAAAGATTATTACTACGCAGATATGGTGGCAATGGAAGTCCAATGAGAAATAAAGTCCTAGACACTGAATGCAGTAAGCTGGTTGTCTTCCTTCTTCAAGGGGTTTCTAAAATGTTATTACAAAGTTCTTATTTTCAGTAAATCATACCATAGATGAAAATTCTTTAAAATGAATAGACTGTTATAGCCCTGGAAACCGTATATTGGAATTTCTGGCAGGAAAGTAAAACCAGTAAGTTATTTATTTTTAGGGTTTTTTTATGAATATATTGTATAGAAAAATGGGACTATCCCTTCAGATTAGAAAAGTTTTAACAATAGGAAAGCAGAACAAATTATTTCCTGTAATAGTGGAAAACTTGTTTTTGTTATGCATGTGTCCTGTGCAGAAAGAATGCTTTTTAGTGAATATCAAATATATTTGGATGAAAGCTTGACTTCCTTAAGTATAAATGGTGCTTTAAATTTTTTTAAATTGGTTTCATCTTTTAGTTTTTGCCGTGCCTATTATGTAAGGCAGACAATATTACAACTACATTTTTTAACTAATCAAAAGTCTTTAAAATATTCAGGCTCACAATTTTAATATCATTATATCCAGACTCATGTGTTAGACAGTAATTCCTTCTGGAAAGCCTGAAGCCTCAAGGCATTTCTCTTACTTTAAAGACATTCATCCCAAGCTATTATTTTACAACATTTTAATATATTTCAGCGTCTAAAAATGCGTACTATTAACAACTAATTTGATGTATAAAATTCTTCTCAGCATACCAAGTTAGGATTTTAAAACTTCTTTTAGCGTAGTACATTTCAGTGGACATAAAAGCATCAGTAATTTAATATTTAAAATTCTCCTCAATTCATATGAACTATGTATTCTGGATCTCTTACCTATTAAAAATGATAAACATATTCTCAACTTTTTACTTATAAATACAAAGATTTCTTTAAAAAATTCATCATTTTCCTTTCCTCTGGGCTTTATTTTCTCTTAACTAATTAACACCAATTAAAATTTCTCATAGCAGTGTAGAATTTGGGGGAAGCAGGTCAGAAATGAGTGGAAACCATCTTGGTGGTCCAGGCAAAAGATGATGATCACTTAGATTTGGATGTTAGCAAAGGAGAAAAAGAGAAGTGGACACCATCTGTCACCATATGGTGTTATTATAATATTATTGACTCTATTCCCTATGCTGTACTTTTCATCTATGTGACTTATTTATGTTATAACTGAAAGTTGGTACCTCCTAATCCCCTTTATTTATTTTGCTCATCCTCCACCTACTTCCCCTATAAGCACTGAGTAATGTACAGAATTGTCAAATCAGTATTATACACCTGAAACTAATATAACATTGTATGTGATTTATACTTCAAAAAAAGAGAGAAGTGGGCAGATTTGAGATATGTTTTATCACATGATGATGAATTAGATATGAAGAGTGAGGAAAAAAATGTTAAAAAAAGCTTTCCAAAAATGTAGAATGCAATTAAAAAGTGTTTTCTTCTGAAAATCACATGATGATCTCTTTAGGGAAGTGATTCTTGCATAATAGAAGCACAATAAATATAATTTTATAAATTAATCTATGAAAGGAATCTTTAAGGGCTGCTATAAATGGCTATTAATTCCTGGAAATATCAATTTTAGTGACCATATTTTTTATGCAGTTTCAAATTTTCTTTTATGTGTTTTTCTAGAGACATACATTTGTTTATTTGTATGTGGGTATGTATGTCCCAATAATGATTCCACTAAATGGGACAGCTATGCAAACCATGGCTTTACTTATTTTTTTAATTAAATGAAGTCATTTTTTACTATGTTTAAATATAAGTAACAAAATTTATCATTTTAACCATTTTTAAGTGTACAGTTTTGTAGCATTAACTACATGCATGTTTTTGTGCAACAGTTTCACTCATACCATAAAATAATGTTTGGTTTACTGGCCAGGATTTCTTAATTTGTTATAATGAAACTCTTTTTTACTGTTATTCTAATAATCTTTTTAGAAAATGCTTTAAATCTGTACGTATTGTATAATGAAATCCTTTAGCAAACTATTTTAAAGCTTTTTCTTTATGTTTATTTATTTTGAGGGAGGGGAGGGGCAGGGAGAGAGGGAGACAGAGAATCTCAAGCAGACTCCATACTGTCAGCGTGAAGCCCAATGTGGGGCTTGAACCCATGAACTGTGAGATCATGACCTGAGCTGAAATCAAGAGTCGCTTAACCGACTGATTCCCCCAGGTGCCCCAAGAAAACTATTTTAAACTTAAAATCCTGGTGTTCTAAGTTCACTGATTTTTTTTCCATTCTTTTTTTTTCTTTGCCTTTCAGTTTGGGAAGCTTTTGTTGACTGAGAGTTCACTTTCTTTGGCTCTGTCAAGTCTACTCATGAGCCCATCAAAGGCATTTTTGTTACAGTATTTTTTTAAATTTCTAGCATTTCATTTTGATTAGTTTTTAGAGTTTCCATCTCTCTGCTTAGATTTCTTATCTATTCTTGAATGGTGTATACTTTTTACCTTAGAGCCCTTAACTTCTTAATCATAGTTATTTTAAATTTCCTGTCTGGTACTTTTGCCATCTGTGTCATATCTGGGTCTGGTTCTGATGTTTGCTTTGTCTCTTCAAACTATGTTTTATATGATTTTTGACATGCATTGCAACTTTGGCTCAAAGCCATACATTTTGTCCTGGGTCGCAAGAATTGAGGTAAATAATCGTTTAGTGTGAGGATTTAAGTTAATATGTTAAGTTGGGCTGCACTTAATGTTTTCTGTAGCTTCAGGTGCCGTGAGCTTCAGTTTCTTCTAGTGTTCTGTTTTTATGTCCTCAGTTTTCTTTGGTCTTCCCTAAGAACTCCTCAGACAGATTCTGGGTCTTTCATGTCTTTCAGCTCTAATGCACTGTTATTATACTGGAACCCTATGGGTTTTGTGGTTAAGTGTGTGTGGGGTGGGTTACAGCCTATAATCTTAGATGAAATCTCTTTTTTAGTGGGCGTGTGTCCCTGGACTGTGACATTCACAACTGTTTCCTAGGTGAGACAGGGTAGCCGAGGGGTGGAGGGAGGGAGTGGTGTTGGGTAAATGCCTTTGTCCTCCCAGGTGGGGACAAAGCTCTGGTGAAACTTTCTGTCCCTGGAGAGTCAAACTTTTGTAATAGAGAACACTTTGGGCTGATTTCCTAGTCCTTACTCTTTCCTTCCTCCTCTTCACTATGAGATCTGGTGGTTAGGGTTTCTGGAGGTAAAATCTAGTAAACTGCAGAAGCTTTCAGGGATTTCTGTCTCTCGTGCTAGTCCACATACAGCCTCCAGCAGTTTTCAAAATTATCATTTGGGTGAACCACTTAAGCATTATGGCTTCACCAGCTTACTTTTCAGGTAACAGATATTAGCTGTGACTCTCTGGGTTGGACTGTCTCTCCAGATATCATGGTGGAAATTTGCTTTGTGACCTCAATTCTCTGATGGGTCCAAGAAAAGTCACTGATTTTCAATTTCTGAAGCTTTTTCTTTTAAAGATGGACATAATAAGCTCTTTACATGTTGGAGCTCTTGGGTGGCCTTTTAAGCTATTAACTAGTAGAGTGGGATGCAGCAAAACTAACAAAAACTATTAAGCAACAGAACCTGTACATTAACTTCGCCATCCAATTCAAAGAAGACAATGTTAATTGTGCAAGCATTGCCTTCTGTTACCAAAAATAAATACATCACCCACCCCTGTAAACTTTTGAGGAAAAGCGTCCAAAATTATAGTACATGATACACATGCAAAGGATGGTTCTTCAGTTTGAGTGAGATCAGTGGTCTGGCCCCTCAACATTATTCATGTAATGTAAATTCCAACACATCTTTGGCTAATTTTCACAGTGACTGAATCTGTTCTCAGTCAAGGGAAATCCATCTCCCTCTAGGCTTTCTTTATAAGATTACTTCAGACTGACTGTTAGCCAGTCTTTCAACCCACCTGAGATAAAACATTGCAGTACATTCTCTCAGTCAGTGCCTGTTTATTCAACCACTCCTTTTACTGTTTTAAGTTCCACCCCAGAATCTGTTTCATTCTCCTAAAGGCCACAAGCTTTGCCTTAGACAGAGTTAGCTTTATTCCTCTAACATACAGTTGATACATAACAGTGCCTTGGGCTTTCTTCAAAGACTGTCTGAAAAATCAATCATGTAAATTCTGATTCTGCGTTTATTATAAATCTATGCTGAGAACAGACCATGCATATATTCATGTACACAAACACACATACACATTAGTAGTTAACTATTCGCTAACTCTGTCCATGTTTTCCATAGTGTTTTTTTTCTCCTCAATCAATAGTTTTAATAATTTCTAAAACATCAATTGAAATAAATTCTTGCTGCAAATATTAGGGAGTCCAGGTGGGCTTGAAAGTCCACTCATAGGCCATCCCACTTGCAATGAGGCTGAGAAACCCCCTTAATTGAGGCTGCCAGACCACCTGTTACACTTGGATAATTCAGAAACAGCTTTTTGCATTAATTCATGCCAGGCATGAATCTCATCCTAAATGAGGCATGTTATAAAGCATTTGGATTAGAAATAATGCCATTAAAACCATATGCCTGCATTTTTAAATGTACTTTCAGAAAATGTAGCACCATTCCAACTTTACCACCACAGTTTATATTTTACCTATAATGCTTTCTGTATGGCTCTAGGTGAAAGAAAAGGGCTGTGAAGAAACCATTGTCAGGAAGTTACAAACTATAAGCTTGAAGCACCATGAATATAAGGCTTCTCATGCTCCACTGGTACACCTGTTTCAAGGCAGAGAATGATCTTCCTTTACCCAAAATTAGAAAAAAATGAGCAGGACAATTATTCAGGGTTTACCTCCAATCTTGTGCATGCCCAGGCCATTCTTGACTCACTCTCCTGGAGTCTTGAGAAGATGGCTTGCTGGCTCTTCCTTGATATGTCAAATGTTCTTCAAGCTTGAGTATAGTCATTATAACCCTGTAACCTAACATGTGCGCATGTTTGTCTTTTCCAGTGCCTTCAGTGGCATGAGAGCATAATGAGAATGAGTCTGTAATGAGTTATTTCTGTGGTCCTCAGAGGTCTGGTGGCAAGCCCAACACATAATTGGTATTTGATGGGACTATTCAAAGAGTAATGGAACAACTGAATGACCCATATGTACGTCACATTTCAGCTTTCCTTAAGGAAAAGTAATTAGTAAGGATAAAGGGTATAAATGTTGTGTGTGGGGGGTGGAGAGTCACCTGACATGCTGACAACTGCAGGAATGTTCACTAAATAAACAAGGTGAATAAGTCCCATGCCTGCCTGCCTTCCATTGAAGACCTTGCTTTTTTAGAAAGGAGTAGCAGAGCCCACTCCCTGTATATACATAATTTCCATAATTTGTTCATCTTCTGCCTTAGTCACCTAAATGGGGAGCCTCTCCTCCCCTGATACCTTCCAGGACATGGTCTTTCACCTCCATTATGAGTAGAATGTGGGGCAGACTGGAAGGCACGGCAGATTTTCTCTTTATCTCGGTATGGTATCTGTTGGCAAGAAAACAAGAGTTACACAATTAAGTAGGTTAATTGTATGTGATGAACTCTTAAGATTCATTGTTTAATATCAAAGCTTAATGTATGTTGTGATATGAGTCTATGGTATGGGAACTACTTGATGAAGGGTATGCTACTTTTTTTAAAGAGGGCTGGTCTGATTTTTTAAATGGCTTAATTAATAATATATATATATTTTTTTTTACAAGGACATATACTCAGTATTCCTTAGAGTAGTGATTTTCAATTCAGTTTGTGCATCAGAATTGGTTGTGGAGCTTTCATTTAATACAGACAGATACCTTGGCACAACCCTCATTTCTTATTCATTTGGTCTGGAGAAAAGTTAGGCATTTTTTTTAAATGGTGTTCTTGATATAAAGTTGAATACCACTGACCCAGGGTTACCAAGAAATTCATAATCATTCTAAGGAAAACCAATTTCTAATCTTTTCAGCCCTTTATTTTAAATACATAGGTAGTAATTTTCCCATAAGTGGCAAAATCCAAAGGAGATGTGTTCTGTATGTCTGGGCCTTCTTGATACAAACTAAGTTGGAGGCTAAGTTGCTGCCTGTCTGAGTTTTGAGGTATTTGGAAAGATGTTCCTTTTCTAAGAAAACCAACCCAGTGACGCCAGCCAATGTGTGGTGTGTTTGAGAAAGCAACAAGGCTTTTTCTTCTCTAATGGCATGGTTTAAAATACACAGTTAACTCCGGGAGAGGTATTTATATTTGCTTAAATCCCAAGGTGAAAGATTAGCTGTGAGTTTCTTTTTTTCTGAAGGAGGGGTTTGGTAGAAGGGAATCATAGATCATTCACTGATGCTAAGCTCCTGAGAAAATAGTAGAAGTTACTCTGGCAGGAAAGAGAGACGCAAAAAGGATGGGTATTTTGCAATGCTTACCAAGTCTGTCAGGTGAAGCAGAAAGTGTTAAACTTGGAAACTAGGGGAAAAAATAAAATCATAATCACAGTGAATTGGTGGCATGGTGTCAAGAATGAGGTCATTATTAATATATAAGTATTAATAGGATGCAAATTTTGATAATAAAAACCAAAAGGTGAGTTTCAAGAAAGTAGAACTATTACTCATATATGAATATTCACGTGTACACGTCGTCAGAGAGTATTTGTACCTGTTTGTATTGCTAATTTAAGAATAAGAGGGTTAAAATGCATCCTCCTTATAGATATTTTGGTTTTCCTCCCAAGATTCTTTCTGTCACCAGACCTCCCAAAATTTGTGCTGCTCTGTAAATCTCACTTTTGTAGTTGATGTAATTAGAAAAGCAGATGGAAGGGCATTCATTATTGGGGGTGGCATCGAGGAAGTACTTGGTACTGTTGGGAAGATAGAACATGATAGATAGGACATGACCATCACATCAATTACAGTGTGCTGTATGTAAGTGAAATGAAGTATCAGTCAAGATGGGCCAGATCACAACGTCTAGGTGAATGAACTCACTTTTTTAAAGTTACTGTTATTTAAACTTTTACCAAACTTAAGAAGCATGACATCATGGAGAACATTTATAGAAATACAGAACTATTTATGAAACTCAAAATAGAGGCACAGAGACAGAAGTACAGTAGATACAGACAGATAATAAATTTTATGTGATTATTTAATATTCCCATGTACAGTTTTTTATTACAACTCTTCTTTCTAAATAAAGACCTGCATAGACCTTTATATTTGGGTTTCTCCCCTTTCTTTCAATTCTAAGTAATTTAATTCTGATCTTCCTCAAATTTCAATAACAGAGCTAAATCAAAGCTGTTATTCAGAGCTGGTTTGAAAAAAATCTGTGTTAATAAAGAGTTCTTCAGAGATTATGTACCTAGTTTTCCAGAAATAGTATGTATCTTCTTAGTAATCTACAAGTCAGATTTTAGGCAGCAGCTGTTAAGAAGTTTAAGACAATCATTTATATTTTTCCAGATCACAAAGTTCCAGTACTGGTCACTGCAGTTAGCATACCCATCACACAACATTATTTTTCAAATATAGCTCAAACTGAGATTAATGATTAAATGCTGACTGTTGAGAGTTCCTCATAAGTGAAAGTTTTTTTTATGAGATCTCTGAGCGGGAAGAAATAAAACTTAAGGTCCAAGTTCTTGGCTATTTTTTGTTGTCATCACTTTTCATGTAAGCCTCTGCTCCAACCTGGCTATCTTATATACACTTATTATCAACTTACTTGCCTATAGTGCTGACATTGTTGATGGATTGAGACCAGTGAAACTGGCAATCGCATATCTAATGCTAGTGTCCTAGGAGCAATAAAGCAAATTTCAAAAAGAGGATGAGATTGAATAGTCCTATACCTCGATTATTGTAAAGCAATAATCAATTATTTCTCTTGTCTTTTACCTTGAAGGGGGGTTTCTTTACTGCCATTGACAGCTATATTTATTAAATACATGGTAAGGTCATGACTTTCCTTAAATACTTGGTTTTCCTTTAAAAAGTCATCTTATCAAGAGCTTGTCTATTTTAAACTGATCTGAGTTAACCTATGAGAACTATGAGGAAAAGACATTTTCTCTGTTGGGCACAGCAGGAAAATCAGTGCCCTAGAACTTACTGATGGCACCTTCAAAGGTGACTCAACTGACCAGGAAGAGTTGATTTCCACTTGGTGATTTTCAGAGTATGTGACAATGAAAGAGCATTTCAAGACCCAGGGGGCAGTGGAAGTAGCAAATAAGGACAGTGATTGCAAAAGCTTACTAGATTGAGTAGAAGAAATATGCACTTCTGTCAGAAAGTTGAAATGTGTAATAGGCACACTGTCTTCTCTGGCCCTGATGATAGCAACCAATAATAATAATAAACATAATAAACAGGAAGATGCTGTGGCAGGACTCAGAACCTGGCTCAAGGAGGGCTAGCAAAAAAATTTTTTTAATGAAGAGTACAAATCAAGTCTTTGGCTTTAGAGTCAAACGAATGAATAATGTAGGCCCCATCTTTTATGAACTTAACAGTGGGAAAAGCCAGGGCAGAGTTAACCTTACCACTTTATGTATTGAATGAGACGTTTTGGGCTCTTTCCAGCAATAGGGAGTAGAGCCGCAGTTGAGTTGCTGGTGGTTGGCTTTAAAGCCCCATGGGAATCTGAGGGTGACAGGCAGTCATGCTAATAGCTTCCTGGTGAAACTGAGTGGAAAGTAGCACGGGCGCCTCATATAGTACATCTGGAGCTCTTGTGTCATCTCCTCTCAGAGGGTGGCATCCCCTGACTCTTACGGTGCTGGTAAATGCAGCACACTTGCTTTCCCTCTACTACGGTTGCTACTGCTAACTAGATTTCCTTTTCTTTCCTCTCTACCTTACTCCTTGCTCTTGTTCATGGCTTCAGCTTCCTGATTGGTTATAGCATCCCTTTCCTGCCCTTCTGTTATTTATTGACCCTTCTGTTTCTCCCATTGTCAGGCTGTCCAAGAGAGGATTTCCAAGGTCAATTAATAACTATTTGGGACAGGTATCCCTTTTGGCTTGGGCTCTTAGGCCATACCAGGTGTGGCTGCCCTTGGCAAATGTCTTACCCAGGTCCTTCACAGCAGCCGCACTTTGGCTGAGAAGCATTCGTTTGTTCATTCAATGTACATTAATTAAACTCCTCTTTTGTGTCATGTGGAGCACAGGATGCTGGGGTCACACCAGTGGGCAAATAAGAACTATGAATTATGAATTTTAATTTTTAATAAGGAGAGAACAAAAACAAACAAATTCAACTAAAATGAATGTACATATGAAAGAACATAGATTTGAAAGGAGCTGCTCAGAATGAGACTATTGCCATGACAATCTTGATGAGACTCTTCTGGTGACAACTTATAGTCCAGCAGGTGCCTTGTTTAACCTGTTCCAGTAATTTTGGTTAAGATGATTCGCACATGAGTGATAAGGAATTTGAATGAGAGGAACTGAAAGCAGAAAGTGAAAACAATATCTAATCCATATATTTTCCTGATGACAGCTTCAAACAAATGAGTAGTAGTTAAATGCCATTAGGAATCAGATAAATTTAACAGAGGTAGCTTCAGATGACATGTTATTCTGTAGTTGACTAAATACTTTGGGTGACATTACTCAGGTGTTGAGGACCTTGAGAAACAAATATTGTGACCATCATATCAGAAGGTCTTTCCACAAGATGGCACTCATAATCTTTTGTTTTTAAATTCTTTTTTGTTAGAACAGTGTTTTTTATTTTTACAAAATTGAAGAAACTATAAAAGAGTAACATGTTTGAAAATACAGGTAGCTCATTCCCTTTGCTTTGGATTGACTTATCTTATTTCTGGTGGTTGTAATGTATCCTCTCAGAGGAATCAAGAGTTGATACTGGATTTGAGGGCTACATAAGGATCTTTAAGCCCTGTTCCCTGATTCAATATCCATTAGAAAATGGTATCCCTGGATTCTTATACTAACCCAGATTTGCAATGTATCAGATTACCAAAATTTTAATATTCTATTACTTGGTTTATAATTCTGTTCTACAAGTCCTGTTTCCCTGTAATGCTTGGCGTGAACAATGAGAACATATTTTCTGCCAAACAGATTTTTCATTTGGATATATTTTTTTGAATGTATTTTTAAAGATGTAATGCATTTATACAAACTTTTGAAATGGGAGCTTTTCTGATTAAATTCCTACTTTCCCATTTCATCTTTTATTTAGTCACTCCTGAATCTAGATACTCTCTGGAATAACAATGATAGTAAATAGACTCACAGAATTAGGAGGAGACTCTAGAGACTACTTGGTTCAAGATGTTGCTACTTCTGCTTGTTCTCTGCATTTTCCTTATTCCAAAGTCTAAGTGGAAGAAGAATCAAAATCTTCTTTTTGGAAGGTTTTGTGTATGTGAGAGGAAGAACCAGGAATATAGGGGAGCATAAAAGCAGGAGAGGAAAGGACATGATATTATAAATGTGTGTATTGATTGCTGTTACAACAGTGGGGCAGCCTCAAGCATTACTTTACAAAACTGTCTTCACCAAGAAGTCAATGTCATCATTATTGTTCTAATAGCAATGATAGATAAAATATAAAAATAGATAAAAGACATATCACAACAAAGTAAACATTTCCAGACCAAACACAAAGCAGAAACAAAATGTACACAGTGTGGCAGATAGATCTGAGGGCATAGCATGCTGCGATCAAGGTCTGGAAGTAGGAAGACATATCCTGAAATTTATATCCTGTGGGTATACATGCCTAGCATTGTCCTTTATGAGGTCTGTAACTGGAACTAGGCTTGCTGTACAAACTAGTGAGGAAGGTGGAGACTGACTGAAGAGAGCTTCTGTCAGCAGGCTCTAACTTTTAAGAGGCTGTATCTGGGTAAGCTACTGTATTTAGTTACCTATTGTTGCAGTAATACATTATCACAACTAAATGACTTAAAACAATACAGATATGGTATCTCATAGTTGTATAATTCAGAAGCCCAGTATGCTGTCTCACTGGGCTGAATCAAGGTACAGACAGGCCTGCAATCCTTCTGGAGGTGTGAGGAGACAATCTTTGCTTGCCTTTTCTAGCTTCTAGAAACCACCTGCATTTCTGGACTCATGGCCCCTGCTTCAAAGCAGCCATGCATTATCATCACATCTCCTTCACTGAATCTGCTACCTTTGCCACACTGCCTTGTTTCCTTTGTTAACCAGATCCTCCTTTTTTCATTTATTGAAAGAGCAGTGACTGTAGCATGACTAAATGAAAATCCTTGATCGTATCCCTTAAAATAATAGTTACTTAAATTTATCAAAAATGACAACAAATTAAAAACTGAAAAAGAAAACAGTCTTTATCTTATTGTTAAGTATCAGTGGTTATCCACTCTGATATAAGCTTATGCAAGGAGAAGTGTTTCTTGTTACTCATCTTAGCATTGGTGTTTCTTTTGTTAAATAGATTAACCCAGTGTTAAATGAGGAGTTGTTTGCATACTTTGGTATTGAGATGGCTTTATTGTTAAGCTTGAACCCTTTCTTAATTGATGGCTGCTTTTAGGTCAACTGTGGTTTTGTTTGTGTTTATTCTCTAAACAAGGTTGTATCCTTTTTCTAAAAAGCTGTACTTTTTTAGAATATATTTTAAACTTACATTAGAATTTTTAGGTTTCTTGGGTAAGTTTAAAGTTGACCTAAGATTCTGTTCTGGGTAACCAGTTATCACCAGACTTGTTAGGCTTTTCACCTCTACCTACAGATCAACACAAGGTATAAAATTTCTCCATATGAACTGAACATAGTGGGTAAAAATTACTAAAATAACTATATTTATGATTGTCAAAGAGATAAAGAGGTAGCAGTTACCCAAAAGAAACAGTTACTAAATAATTATAATTTCTAACGATTTACATAAGGAGGTCCTAAATATAACTGAAAGAACAATACTAGTGGACATATAAAATAAATTTCATTATTGGAGAAATTTTTTGTAATATATATAACAAAGGATCACTATTCTGAATATGCAAATATCTCCTACTTAACAAGAAACAGCTTAATTAACAAATAGTGAAAATATTTAAACAGATAATCAAAGAAGACAATAAACACACAGAGAGTTTTCAGCTTCATTAGTAATCAGGAGAATTCCAGTTAAACAACATATATGTACTACTTTCTACTGATAAGATTGGTAACATTTTAAATACTGTTAAAGACTTGTAACATGAATGAAATGGCTATACCTATGCAAATTGATTAAATAAATCTAAAACCTTATCACCCAGAAATTTGACTTTGGGTTTTTACCCTAGAGAAACACTCATATACATGTATAAAAGACATGCACAAAGATATTGTTTACTTTCAGTGCTGTTTATAATAGAGAAAAATTGATGCCAAAAGCAAACAGACAAAAACTATCAAAAGAGGGATAAATAAATAAATTATGGCAAAGCATATTATGACATAGTACACTGAAATTAAATAAAAATTAAATATATGTTTCAATATGTGAGGAATTTTCAAAAACATTAGTGAGTCATAATATGATTGACATAATAGGAAATATTTATGTATATTTACACACAGGGGCACCTGGCTTGCTCAGTTGGTAGAGCAAGTGACTCTTGATCTTGGGGTTATAAGTTCAAGCCCATGTTGGGTGTGGAGATTATTTAAAATAAACATAACACTAGAGAATTTGCATGACTACTTATTAATAGTGATTACCTTAGTATAATAGAGGAGTGGATCAACAGTGGAAGTGGTGATTTAAGAGGACTTTAGGTTTACAAGTGATGTTTCTAATTATTTTTGTTAAAAATACACCTATATTCATATTTTCAGTAGTTTGTAAAGTATGTACAGAAGGACAGAGGTGTTCAAGAGTAAACTAAATCACAAAAATATTGTTAATTCTGGAGCTTGCACTAAAGATACTTGTTATTTTTATTTATTTTGTGTGCTTTTCAAATTCATAAATATTTTTTCAGGATAATTTTAGCAGAAAAAATATTTTTAAAAAGCTCAACAGATGAACTTTAGAAAGCACAGAGCATATATGAAAATTAGCAGAGGAATTTATATCAAAAGCAGAATAAAAGAACAAAGAGATTCCAAAAAGACATATAAACGAATAATTAGAAAACCAGGAGCAATAGCTTTTGTAGAGTTCCAACATCATTCATTTCATAGGAAATGAATAAAGAAAATGTCCAAGAATCAATATTTGAAGTGATGATGTCAGAGAATTTTCAAGAATTGGAAATGAGTCCACTGATTAAAAGTGCACATTGAACGTCCAATAAGACCAATAGAAATAAATCCACCCCTAGACATGACTGGTCAATGAGAACATATGAGCTACCAGAAACAAGTTAGAATACCTAGCAGAAACAAGAGGAAAAACAATTAGGATGACAGCAAGCTTCTCATCTGCAAGGATAGATGCCAGAAAACAATAGATTTTATGAAAGTACCAAGATAAAAATCAGTCAACCTCAAATTCTATGCCTAGCTAAACTATTGCTAAGAAGGTAAAATAAAGATGTTTTCTGACACTGAAGGACTTTGGCATTGAATTTTCTGCCCATAAAATCACTGAAGGGGTGGGAGGCTTCTGAAGCAAGAAATACAAAGAAGGCAAATGGCCAGAATGAATTCAAGTAACAATGCATTTTTTCCTTTTTCTTCTCTCAAAAAAAGATAAAGCTTCTGCTTAACAGTCAACTAAATTTTCATTAGTTTTCCTTTGGAAAACAAGTGAAGTAAAGGAAAACCTCCTATTCTGCTTCTAAAAGTTTACTCTTGATAAAACTCTGTGAAAAGTTAAGAGTAAGTCAAATATTTGGCCGAGGAATTGGTGCATTTCATGGAAGTACAGGATAATCAGCGGTCTTTGACCCTAATGCAGACTGCCATAGAAAACAATGTAAAAATTACATGTAGCTTTTCCTTCATAACTAGAGAGTAAGAGCTGGACATTTAGATAAGTATACAGCTGCTCTATTTGTGCACAAGTTACCAAGATTGCCTTTTATTTGAAGTTTGGCAAACATCTCCCATGTTTTGATGACACAGTTGTGGAGGTTTCAAAAGGACTTGTGGGGGGAAAGTAGTGCATAGAACCAGCAACTGGCCACACTGACACTTGTCATTATTTTATACAAATGCATAGTGAAGAGGAATGGAATCGCCCCTAATTCCATGGTGATTTACTTCAAATCATTAAAGGAACTATATAGTACATGGTACGTGATAAGCACTATGATTGTATGTTGCACTAATAATAATTACCTTGCCTGTCTGATGTATTAAACTTATTTTAAAGATCAAGAATAATGGATTATTTATTCAATTATTAACCTAATAGACAATGCAGATGCATATAAGTATATGAAATAGAATAAAAGACAGCCGTGCATGGATCAGTGATGTTGAAATGTCATGAACCAAGAATTATGAGTATACCAATTGCGTACTAAGGAGCTTCTTGAGGAACAAATAATGGATTTTATGTTCTGCTGGAGTCCAGCTCCAGCAGGTCCAGGGTTCCCCCTGAAGGATGGATGGTGTCGGCATGAGAAAGATGAGAGTTGGTGAAAGGGGAAGGGAATGAGAGAGCCACGAGTTTCTTTCTGATCACCAGGCAGACATCTCTGCTCTTCAGTCAGGCATCTCTACACTGACCCGAGAGTCAGATTTATTTATTGAAAAAATGTATGGGGTACAAAACAGAAGTGGCAATTGCCTTAGACAATGATTTCTGATGACAAATTCTTTGGTATGTAAAAATTTCCCAGAACATAGATTGGTAGAAGACTCATGCATAATCTTTATCAATAGTGATTGATATCGGTGATTTAGATGCTTATCACATGGGGAAGGAAGATATCTTTAGCATTCAAATACAAGGCAATGTTTTTAGTATAGCAAAGGCAAGAGTTAGTTCTTTATGAGCAGGGGTCAATAGCCTGTTTTCTTGAGGGGACGAAAAACGGATTTCTCAGGAAATGTAATATTTGCTCCTATAATCACTAAAAAAGAAACTCCTATAATAAGTTCCTTCACAAGGTACAATTCACATATTTTTAGCATAAGAAGACAATTCACTCTTGATGCCAGTTGGCAATGTGCCCTGGGGGTCGGTGCTCAAGCAGAAATAGTTGAGTGGGAGCAGATCTCAGTCACCATCTGCAGGCAGGAGGCCTTGCAAAACCCGCCTTACCTCACAAGGAGATTTTCTCAACTTTTGAGCTCAGAAACAGCTTCCAGCAATGTTCCTTTGAACACTGTAAATTTCTATATAAATGTAAGCTAATATATTGTTATTTCAGTAGCATTAAATTGGTGATTTTCTAGATAAACTCTCCATGCTGTTTCAAACTAAATTACGGAAATCAAGTGAACTCTCCATTGAGCCTATTTATTGTGAACCATGGAATATATATAAGGTAGAATGGGTTATTAAGACAAATAGCGCTTAGGACTAGGCCTCACTAATATTTTCAGTGGGGATGATTTCATAGGTTTGAAAAGAGAAGAATAGGAGTTGGTATAACTACATATAGTATAATAAAGACCAGTAGTTTTCTGGCCCGTTAGAAATAAGATTTCAATTTTATAAAAAAAGAAAAAGAAAAGAGTTAGGAAAGTCTTAAACAGAGTTTGTATTCAGGCCTATATCACTTTTATTTTTTTTAATAGTTAAACAGTTTTGCTGGAATGCTGGGCATAGTAACAATAATTTGTACATAATGCTAAAAATAGTGAAGCACCAAGATTATTTTCCATAATTCATATTTATGACTCAAATGGATAGCTGTTATGCTTCTGCCAATTTTCTTTTTTTTTTAATATAGTTTATTGTCAAGTTGGTTTCCATATAACACCCAGTGCTCCTCCCAACAAATGCCCTCCTCCATGTATATCACTTTTAAAATAGAGATGTGGTAGTCCTTGGGAATGTCCATGGAGACAACTTGCAGGTGACTTTGAGAAGCTGTCCACCATAGATTTGACAGCCACTTTAGATCTCTTCTGATGCAATGTCTGTCCTCCCTTCTTTGTTAGAATCAAAAATAATTGTTTAGGGGCACCTGAGTGGTTCATTCGGTTAACTATCCGACTCTTGATTTTGGCTCAGTTCATGATCTCACGGGTCCATGAATTCAAGCCTTGCATCTGGCTCTACACTGACAGTGTGGAGCCTGCTTGGACTCTCTTTCTCCCTTTCTCTCTGCCTGTCCCCTGCTCATGCACGTGCATTCTCACTCTCTCTCAAAATCGATAAATAAACTTAAAAAAATAATTGTTTACTAGATAATATAGAAATATGCCTTATTCCTCTACATTATCGTAGTTAAATACCTTATATTTTCTAATTAGCTGATCCCAACCATTGAAGCTTTCTTCATTATGGGCTTTGGGATGGAGCCATGAAAATGATACATGATATCTTATAATGATATAAATGTTCTGACCACAGTTTGATTGAAAAAAATGTAACTGAGTTGTTTTTCTCTTATTTGTACCTATTCTGTTCATGCACCTCTTTTAATAAGATTGTGACTCCAATCTCAGAACATCTGAGGAACATGCCCAAGGCCCACAGGGCTAGAACATGACCCATCCAGGATGTATTAACATCAAGGCTCATTTTCAGGTTGTAAGCAAGAATTTTTGCTTACATTTTGACCGTATTCATATAAAGTTCAAAATGGAAAAAATAATATATAAATTCAAAGCCTAACTCTCCTCATTTTATTACTCAGTACTACACTGCTAGGTCAGTGTGAAGATGTGGGACAATTAATTTTCTTGTTATTTTGTCCTGACCATAAATACAGTACAAATCCATCATGACAGATGCCATCTTTTTCCATTTTGTATTTAATAATTAGAAAGTAGATTGTCTAAAGAGAAAATCCACAATTATCTTGCAATAACTTATAGTCATGTTAAAATGTCTATGAATATAGGAGAAATGAAAATATATTATAATTTGAAAATTAACATTTGCCTAATTCACAGAGTTCCTAGAAAGTATCAAACTACTGATCTGGCCTAGAAACACCACCACCAAGCACAGGTTTCTAATTTAGAACCTATTATTGTGATAAACCTATGTGTGTTACTATGGATATGTGAGGATCTTAAACTAATGTTTCAGGATGATCCATTATATGGAAATGTGTGAAAGCATTTTCAGTCTTTAGTGAGGACATAACATTGTCACTATCCTATCGAACAATGGAATGGCTACAATTTGCCCCATTAGACAGATGTATTCTTGATAAGATATAAATTACAGTGGACCTTCCAAAAGAATAGCTACTATCTTGAACTGTGAGATTGATGTTTTAGAAAGATTCCATAGACACATAATGGGGAAATTCATTATCAAATGGATTTTTGTCCATAAATAGCTAAGTATTGTGTGTACTATGCTCATGTTTCTTAATTCCAAATTAGCTTCTAAAACAGCAGTAAGTAATCTAAATGATAAACAAAACAAAAATATTTCCAGTGCATACATAAATTAATTTTTTAGTATCAGTGGACATTAGATGCTTTTGTAGAAAAACATCTGAAGGTGAGAAGATAACAATTGAACTTCATTCAGCTCTGCTATTACTTATTCTACTGATGAGTTAACCATGTTTTCTCTGCTCATACATTACTACTTAAACATAAGGGGTTTTTGAGAATTTGGACACAAGTTGTTAAGACTTTCATTGTAGCCTTAGGTGGTTTCCTTCATCCTCGCTCTCTGTTAAAAAGGGGATATTAATGAGTATGAAACTATCTAAAATTTCTGCTTTATTTACTAAATACTGGACTGGTTTAATAATAAGTCTGCCTAAGATCACAGCCATGGACAAAAAAGATAGATGAGTATCACATAGTACCAGAAGGGGATTCCATTCCTGAGCCACTTAAGTCTCTCCTGACAAATGATAACTGAGTTTCACTACATTGCACTGAAACACTTGCCCAAAAACAGTTAAGAGCATCTAAAATTCTTTTCTTATTTTTAAGAGAGAGAGAGAAAGAGAGAGAGAGAGAGAGAGAGAGAATCCCAAGCAGGCTCTGCACAGTCAGCACAGAGCCCAACGCAGGGCTGGATCTCATGAACCATGAGATCATGACCTGAGCCAAAATCAGGAGTGGGATGCTTAAACAACTGAGCCACCCACAGGCCCCAAGAGCTTCTAATCTTATAACTGAATTGCTTTATTGTACTTATATACATGAAAGCAGAAGAAAATATATGAAAAAAGTTTGTGTATCTTGTTTGTCTTTCATCCAAAAGATACATTATAAATCATTTGTCTAATAATTATTGTTGAATGTGCTGGTTACATTGTAATGTTGGTTTTAAGTCCCTAATATTTCTAAAATTAGTATGTGAGGACTATGTTGTAAGACAGGTGTCCTCAAATTATATCGAATTATGTGAGGGCTTAGCCCTAATGCCCTTTTACTAAGCCAAGAATCCATCAAAATAAGATCAGTTCCTAGTAGTTACTATTTATTGATTAACTATGTTAAGAGACCCAAGAACACTTGATATCAAGGAAAATATCATAGTTTACTTCCAGTTAGATTGCTGTTTTCCTTGTTCTTCTAATAGGTGCCTTTCCAATCTTTTTTCCAGTCTCTCGGTATTGTCCCTTCTCTTTATTCTCATGTATACCCCCCTCCCATATATGGCGTATGTAATAAACAGAGAGGCATAGATATAACTGCAAGGTAGGCTGTCTCAATTGCATTTCAATAGCTGTTTCATGGCCCACAAGGTTTCTGGGAATGAAAGTATAGATATTTCACTGCCAAATGATCTTAGCACTTTTGTCTCTTCTTCCTGTGATGCCACCATCCTCTGTAACGCTTGTCTCAGAATTAAGAGCCCTTGGAGGGAGGTCTTAGAGTTTAATGATACCCTTTTTGTCCCCCAGTTTAGGTCGATGAATAATTATTGAGCAACTATGTGCCAAGTAGTGTCCTTGATTATAAAATCTGGCAAGGGCCTTTAAGTCCCCTCCTCGTGATTTCTCTTATAAGCAGATTGGAAAAAAAAAAAAACCCTCTCAATGATAATTATTTTCTTTGAAGTCAAAGATATTCAGTTCACAGCAGGATATTACAGAGTTAAGAATTGTATCATGGCAAAGTATTTTGTTTTTGGTGTTTCTGATTTTGTTTTATTTTTATTCTTAAACCAGTCTCAGACCAAGAGTTTTTATTTTTTGTCCAATATGTACTTTTCATCTCAAGACTTGTAATTTCTTACAGTCCTTACACTCATGAATGAAAATGGTAACTGTTCAACACAAATGTGTAGCTGTTCACCTCAAAACCTGTTCTAGGAAGTAAAGCATATTTATTGGAAGTTGAAGTCCACAGTGTTTCACATAGTTTGTTTTAGATACTCTCCAAAGTCTTTTTCTGATTAATGGAGACCATTGTAATATAAATAACTAATGTAGAACCAATAGTTCTGGCGATTATAGTTTAAGTTCACAGTAGGAGAATTGGTTTTGTGTGAGGATTGCTGGCATTTTTTTTTGATTCAGAAATTCTTGACACATTCACACAATTAAATTGAAACAAACCCTTTTTCAAAAGTACTCAGTGTTTAGAGGCACTGCAAGAAAATGCCCTTTCTAGTATTTTTCACGTTATATGTCAAGTGAATGTTCTGTTAAAAAGCATTCCACATTCAAACAAGTTTAGAGAACACTGCATACTTAATCCCCCCCTTAGAAATTTACAATGCACATTTGTATATCAGAAGAATCTTAAAGTGATATATCTTGGTTATTTTTATTTGACTCCTTTTAGAAAATGAAAAAAAAACTATTTGTAACTTTTTTCATTAGTATTTAGAGAAGACTACTCAGAAGTATTTTACATGGTCTTTAGTTTTTAGCAAATGGTAATACATTCCACTCATATGCATATGTAAATACCTTCTCTTTAGTTACTTAAAATTAACACGTCAAAACACCAAACAAAACAGATGGGCACCAGAGTGGCTCAGTTGGTTAGGCAGTTAAGTGACTGACTCTTGGTTTTGGCTCAGGTCACAATCTCAGGGTTTGTGGGATGGAGCCCTGCGTTGGACTCTGTGCTGACAGCACCGTTCCTACTTAGAATTCTCTCTCTCTCCCTCTCTCTTTGCCCCTCCTCTCCTATTGTGCTTTCCCCAAATAAATAAATAAACTTTCTTTTTTAAAAAACGAAAGGTAGCAGAGGTGTGAATTTAGGGAAAATTTGAAAAGCAACCTCGGAAATACAAATGACTTGCCCAAGTTCACAGTGACAAAGAATGAACAATAAACAAGGTGCCTTTGTTCCTATCTTTTCCAACTCCAATAAATTTATGAATGAGATGAATGAGGAATTGTTTCTTATTAGGTATATTGTACATATCTGTTTCTTGAAAACTTGTTTTTTCTTGTGGAGTGAGACCTCTGTTTCACAAGATGAAGGAAAAGTCAGGCAAATATCCTGAGACACCTTCTAGACCACATAGGGGCTTGCACTGGGTTTTATGAATGTTACCTGTTAAAAAATAAGTTCTTTTTTGTACTTCATCATTCTCCCATCCCTGGCATTTCTCTGTACAAGTGATGTGATATTAGTGATAGCCCTTTGGGTAGATTTCACATAAAAAATATCATCTTGGGAATTATACTTATGATTGTGGGCGTGTTAACAAAACTTTTGTTGCAGGAGAAAGTGACTAACTTTCCTATGCTAGAAACCGGGTAAGATGATTATGTGTCAACTATTTTACTAGATTAAAATGGCTCCTAATGGGTAAACTTCATCTAGGCTTGAAAGAACCATAATACATGATCAAAAGTCATAGCTTTTGGCTTACTTGGGTACAGGGACTCTCGATATGGGGCATGTCCCTTGGAGGACATTGAAAGCTATGCCAGTAAAGTTGTTCCAAGTGAGATTGGTGTCCATGAGGAGTGAGACTTGTTCTAATTCAGGGCAGTTACCCAACTGCCTATGTAGAATGTCTCCTTGAACCTGAACTGTGTCACCTGGGGAGGGGATAGCTCCCAGAGCTGTGTGAAGTGTCATTTACATGAATTGCTACACAGATTCTCTCAGAGGGGACCTCTGTCACCTCACCTGTATGTGCTAAGTAGACTCATAGCAAATGAGAACTGTCATAGTCTTGAAAGTCTGTATATTTAGTTGAATCTGAGAGGAACCCCCCTAGAAGGTATTACAGTGATATTTCTCTACTCTCCAAATATGCAGCTTCATTCTTACCCTCTGTGTCATCATTTATAAAATGCAAAGAGGAAAGAAGGGTGTCTCAAAATGTAGACCTCATAAAACTCTCAGCAGAACCACCTGGAGTACAGATTCCCATGTAATTAAATCCCCAACTCAAATTCCCATGCCGTTAAATCAGGGTCTTTGGGGTCGTGGCCCTGTGATCTTCATTTAACTCCTCCTACGTATATGTGGGTACCTAGCTGGACAAGACACTCTACATTATTTTCTAATTCCAGCCCTATACGACCTTATAGTTCTAATGGTTCATTCCTCTCACTCTACATAGCATTTTAGTGCAATTCTTAAGAAGACCATCAAAGGAGTAAGTAACTAGAAGTTTCAGAAATGGCACTAGACTGGAAAGGAAGATCTTTTTAGTTTATTCAGATTTTAAGAAACCTCTCGACAGTTTGCTGTAATTGTCTACCTTTTTCAAATTCTTCTTGGTCTTCTATGATCCTCATGATTATTAAGACATATAGTTTCTTTATACCATATGATAATTCTTTTCAAACTGTTGGTTTGTGTTTTTCAAAATTCTATCTCTGTTGTCACTGTTGCATTAATTGTAAAGTAGTGATTCTTGTGCTAGAAGGTCAGAGATTATATTAGGTCTTACCAAACAAGTGAAAATCAATACTTTCACTCTCTTTAGGAGAATTAGTTTCATATATACTTGAGATGAAAGAAAAAGTCCCTTTGTTCTGCTGAAGTTGTCAATCCTTCCATTAGTCTAGGTTAAGTTTCTGGAGCTTTGAATTTAATTTTGGTTTCTAATATTGATTTATATTTCATAAAGACTTTGTTGGCTACAAAAAAGAAAAAGCCTTCAGTAAATTCTTCTACTTCTAGGGCCCTGCTTTAGTTCAAAATGAGAAGTGTTTCTCAGTGATTTGATTTCCATTTCAAGACTTAAAATTATTAGTCAAAAGAAAAGTAATATGAATTACAAAAGAGTATTAGACAGTAATGCAGGCCACCCAAAGTTATGCACTTATTATAGGCTCTTGAATTTAAGAAAACTGAATAAGCTTCAATCTTATTTTCTCTGTTTTATCACAGTGTTATTGAAAGTTGTTTAAGATTTTATACTCCTGGAGGGCATATGTCTTTGACATCTTTGTATCTGCAATTGCGTTTTTTACACTGCAGATACTTTATGCACATTTCATAAATGAGTGAACAAATAGATGTTGTGAGAAAAAATTTAAAAAGACAAATACTGGCTTCAAAATGAACGCTCAAGTAAAAGCAACACATAGCAGTCCTCCATATATCACTACACCTCCCCCTGAACCACTAGCTCCACGCATTCCCTTCTCTCTCACACACACGCTGTCAGAAGTCCTCAGATTTCTTTCCTCTGTTCCCTAGCTTGGCCCAAACCCCCAAGAGTAGTGACCCATGATCCAAAAGCAAGTATCTCCTTCTCTAACAATCAAACTTCCTACTCCCTCAGTACCCCAATCCAAACTTGCTGTCCTAGGAAGAATGATCTGGGAAATGAAGAGACATCGCGCTATGAACTACATTAGCAAGTTTATCCTCACTGTGGGGATTTTGTGATTTAGAAGATGATGGTGGAAAAATACAATGATATAAGCTTTAACTCTTTCCCATGGTAAAATTTCAGATAATGCGGCATAGAAAAAGGCATTTGGGGCCAGGATTGTAAATGTCAGGGAGGTGGCCTCCTTTTCTACCCCCAAGTACTGCTGGTTCTACTATAACCTGATATGATTTTTTAATCTATATGGTACTTCTTATAAGTACCCTTCTTCAGAAGAGGTAAGAGAGTGGATGGGGGAAGGATGACTAATCTGTTATTCCTTTGTACCAGTTATTCTCAACCTTGGCTGTACATTAGAATAATGTGGGAGATTTTAAAAATTCTGATGTCCAGGCCATACTTTAAACCAATTAAATTGGAATCTCTGGGGATGGAACATAGGTTCCAGTGTCTTTAAAACTCCCAGAACCACTGCTTTGCAATGAGCAGTGTATTAGGAATGCGGTGTATGTCAGATGCCTGTAGAGGGCAAATAGTTATCTTAAGAATCCATGTAATAAAAATTGGAAAGGGTAGGGGTGCCTGGGTGGCTCAGTTGGTTAAGCCTCCAACTTTGGCTCAGGTCATGAACTTGCGGTTCATGAGTTCAAGCCCCGCATCGGGCTATGTGCTGACAGCTCAGAACCTGGAGCCTTGCTTCAGATTCTGTGTCTCCCTCTCTCTCTCTGTTCTGTCCCTGCTTGCACTCTGTCTCTCACTCTGTCTCAAAAATAAATTAACATTTTTTTAAAAAATTGGGAAGGGTCAAGACTGTGAGAACTGAAAACGAAAGATAGTGGCTCCTGAGCTCCAACCAAGTGTTGAAGGGAGGGAAGCCGGTTGATTAAGAGCACATGCTCCAGTGACCAATCCCCTGGGGGCAAAGCACTTTTATGCCCTTTTTCTGTGAGCGGGGGCGAGTGACTTCTTTGTGCTTCGGTTGTCTTACTGGTAAAATGAAGATGATAATTATGCTGTCTCTTAAGGTTGTTGTGAGGAGTAAATGAAGTCATAAGCATAAAGTACTTAGTCTTATCTTGGGCACATAAAAAACACATTCTACACATGTGTCACATGTGCTAATTATGATGATGAGCTCAGAAATACCAGACCAATACGTTGTCTTCTTTTCACTAAACAGTTGGTTTCCATTCTATGGAGAATAAAGGAAGATCACTCAAGAGCTAGGGAGATGGAAATCAAACATTTCTGAGCATGATCTTGGTTTTTTCCAACTTTTTTCCTTATATTTCTACGACCTTGTTTCCACTCGCAGCCCCCAAGAATTTCTTGCTGTCTTTGTATCCTGCTATTTCTTCCTTTTTTAGATTCTTAGACCTTTAGTTTCATGATACTTTCAACAGATTGGAAATAATGTGCTAACACGAGTGGATGAATTAGTAGCTATATCAGTTTAGAACTTGCTGTGTAGCACATTACTTGAGAACGAACAGTAACTATTTTGCAGCTGAACACAATAACTATTTTGTTTTTGCTTCATTATACTTCAAGTTGGCAATTTGGCCTGTGGTTGGCCAGGTGGTTGTTTTGTTGGGCTCGCTCATGCATCTATGTCAGCTGTTGGTCATCAGGGCAGTTCTTTATTTTGGGGTGGCCGGCTGTGGCTGGGGTGAGAGGGATGACAGAGCCACGTGTCTCTCATTATCTAACACGTTAGCTGGGGCATTTTTGCATGATGGTGGCAGTTTCCAGGAGCGGAAGAGTGGAAGCTCTTGAGATCAAGGCTCAGAACTGACATGACACCATTTCTGCCACATTCTTTTGCTCAGAAGTGATCACATGGCCAGCCCATATTCAAGGAATATGGAAAAGCCCTCCACCTTTGATGACGCTTACTGCAAAGGATTGTGGCCATTTTTTGTAATCTTTCCCATTAGCCTGTTGTGACAGAGATAGTGGGAAGAAATGAGGTCAGAGTGAGGGTGACAGCATGGGGCATATAAATGGCTTATTAGAGATAGGATTTGCCGAATGATAGGGCATGCATGGCGAGGGACAGAGGATTTAAGTGAAATCTGAGACCTCAGTTATTATGAGAATTGAACTTTGATTAACTGAAATAGGAAAGCCAGAAGGTGGCAAAGGAGCACAGGGTGTTTTCTCTGTATTCTCTTACAGCAGCCCCTGGACTGTGTTCCCTTTCTGAAATTGCACTCCTTTTTTCTATAACAATTTTCTCACAAGGACAGGGCATATTTTAAAATTCATTAGGGACTCTAATGACCAGTTAGATATTCTCTTTCTTAGTTAATTCCTTCATGAACTTTTAGAATGTTAATAAAACGTATAAATAATATATGTAGTTTGTAGTTCAAAAAGATGTTCCTCTAATCTCAACTCCAAAGCAGGTTATTCAGTTTTAGAACCAAAATTTGTAACTCTGGACTGAGACCATAGTCTATGTAACATCTTAAGAGAATCTGAGAGAAATTTATGAGAATAAAAAAGATACAGTGGCACTTAGCCATTTTCTTTGTGTATTGAATCTGTATAGAATTCTTCTCCAAAAGTTTATAGACTTTTTTTGTTATAGATTCTCTTCCGTGAATATTATAAATTGTGTTGCTCTTACATAACCATTTTATATAGGTCCCTAGATTGTGAAATAAAATCAGACACAGGTAGATGTTGTTTTTTTCCTCCCCTGATTAAGTATTCACAATCATTTTACTATAGCAAGATGGTCTCTCTTTTTTCCTTTGTGGTGTTTTGCCCCCAGAAGTCTTTCTTTGAACTTTGATATACCGTAATTCAAGTACTTTTAAAATAGAATATTTTCATGAATTAAAATTATTTCATATTAGCTTAGAAATATCCAGTACCACTTATACTAGTGCTTTTTGACTGACTCTTGTTGTTATTACTTACCATCATTATGTAAAATGTGATTTTAAATAATTTAAGATATTAATTTTTACTCTTTTTTTTTTCTCCCTCAAACTTAAGGACATTTTACTAGCCCTTTTTGAATGTATGTATGTATTTATGTATGTATGTATGTGTTTGCACATGAAGAGCTAGCTCTGCAGGATGGGATTGTCTATGTTACTGGCTCAGGCAGAAGAACCATTTATTTTTATTCCCTTATAGCCTGCCCTTCACCTGTTACTTAGTCACTTCCCCATTACTTCCCCTATCTGAAAACTCAGTGGCTTCCAACAACATTCTGTACTTCTCATTCAAGCATCTGTGGATCTGTGGGGATTGGCTAATCTAGAATGGGCACAGCTGCATTTAGACTCCAGGGAACAGTTTGGATCTAGGTCAGTGCCATGTGTCTCTTCTCCTCCTTGGACCCATTCTAGGTTTTTGAGCATGGTATGTTTTAGGTGGATGGCTCTGACATCACAATTTTTCTATTTGCCAGTGTGAACAGAGATAACTGGATGTCTCAATATATAAGATGCAAAGACAGAATACAGCATGCAAGTATGCCTTATCCAAATGACAAGCAATCCTGTTTCCCTTTACTATTGAATTCTTCACTCTCTTTGTGAATTAGAGCCTTCATCAATTTATGGAATTCACATATGAGTCATTTTCGTCTTAATCTGAGTCTGAAATAACTTCATATTATGGAAATAAAACATCTTCTCTTTCAGTATAGTCCAAAATAGGTTAAATGAGATGACTTCCCCTGAGCAAGCAGAGCAGGTCTGCAATATAGCTTTCTGCACATACTTTATGTCACATATTCTTTTAGCATTTATATGAGTTGTATACATCACACAATATGCATCTGTAAATGCAAAAAGAGCAAAGATACTGACACAATATACACTTTCAAACTGCTTTATTGTGTTTGGATTTTGCTGATTTAAAAAACAATCTACAAATATTTTTCATGTGAGAGATGTGAGCTAGAATTCTAAACTTGTTGACACTAAAAGTGATTTTGGAGTTTATGGAATCCAACTCCCACATTTGTCAGATTAAGGAGTACAACTCATATGTGTCAGGTGGCTTCTCAAAGGTTAGATTGTGAGTTAGTGTAAGAGCTGGAATGAAATCCAGATCTCCTGACTACTCAGTGTGCTTTTTTCCGCCTTGCTTCCATGCCTCCCAGACTCTTGCTGGGACAAAGTGCCAACAGAGTTTGTAGAGAGAAAAAAGAGACACCGTTGTGTCCTGGACTCTATTATTGTGGAGGCTTTGAAAAATGTGTTATAAATCCTAAACTAGCCTTGAAGGCACCTCAATGCTAAGAGCATGTCCTTTTGAAACCTTCCCTGAAATCCTGTAGTTAACACTGATGTTTCTTATCTTTGAATTCTTGGAGCACTTATATATTTTGTCATGGGGATAAAGTTCTTAAGGATAGGAAATATATCTCTTGTTCCTTTTTGCCCTGTCACAGAGATTGGGGCAGTTCTGGCTATTTAATGCTATTGACAGTCAACTCCCCCAAAAGACAACCAGAATAACCTGTTGATTGAGCAAAGCCACGTTTATTAGATCTACTGTGGTAAAGGAAGAACACCATCTGGGTGGAGTCTTGGTAGTGTATTAAAAGGGGGTGTTTTAAGGATTTTGAGCTCAGACTGGATTATTTTATGGTAGGTCTTGCACAATAGGGAGATTTTTGTGATTGGGCTGAGTTTTTGTCATAATAGTTTTGGATGAGTGGACACAGAGTGTTCTTTACATGATTATTAATGAGTGAGGCATTGGTCTTGTTGAATAAAGTATTTGCTTGGTTCTCAGTCTTCTTGTTCAAGAGCAAGTATTTCTAGGAAAAAGTGGTTAAGTGATATTGATCTGACAACACAGTTTTTAGTACAAAACCAGGAAAGTATATATCCTCCCATAATTGCTTAGCACAAGAAAATATGTTGGTATCCGTTTTCAATATTTATTAACTGATCATCATTTCTTCATTGGAAATATGATACTGGGCTGACCCCAAGTTACATGTGAGGGGCACTTCTGAATAACACTCTGAAATTTGCAACTGTGTAATTTAGTCTGTGGATATAATTAGCCATGCACTAAAGTGGACGTAGGTCTTAGTACAGCTGGTCCTGGCAAGAGGTGGCATTTGAATTGTAAGGAGCAAAAGAAGAGTTGACTCAGTTGTTCTTCCATGTGTTTTTGAAACTCATATCTTGAGTGCCTGTCTCATAACTAATGCAGTAAAAGGACTGTGGGAGAGTTCTGTCTAGACCCAGTTCCAGTTCTCCCCCTTCCTGAAAAATGACACTTGGCAAAAGCTTAGTTTTTATAAATTGGTCCAAAAGAAAGAAACCACTGGGCTCTCCCATCTGCTGTCATTCCTCCCTGGAAAAACTGCTGTCAAAAGCAAAATAAGATGCCACATGTTCCAGATGGGTAAATGTTACCAGTCGGCCTCTGCTCACAAATACCTTCTGCTCACATTCTGCCATTTGTAACAGCATTCTTGAGTCATGAAAGTGTACACCATTGAAGGCCAAATTACAACATTGTCTCTCTGATTTTCTGTATTCAAACTACTGCAGAAACTTTACTTGCACATTTTTGTTTTGTTTTATCTACCCAATGCTACTATTTGGCTCTGATTCAACCATACACACAGATACATCTCTAGCACTGAAATCTTGGAAAAAAGCTTACTTGTATAGTAGTTAATTTTTTTGGATTATCTCCAAAATGAAAATACATTATTTTTAAATCTCTCATGACCTCTTAAAACTCAGTTTAGGAAATACTGTCCTAAGATCTACTAGCATAAGTAGCTATATCTTCTCTTTTAATATGCAGACATTTATTTATGCAGTAAATATTTACTGAGCATCTATTATGTGTCAGACTCTCTGCTTGGTATTGGGGAGCCAGTGATAGGCAACAATAGATAAGTCCTCTGTCCCTGTAAATTTATTGTATGGTGGATAAGGCTTTTTTTTTTTGAATGAACCAAAATGTTGATGAATGAGGTAGCTATGAGCGTGATCATATTTGTATGTAGTATGGGGAGATGAGGTACTGAGAGTGAATGGCAGCCATGAGTCATAGGCAACTTAGAGTGAAATCTGCTTGAGTTGTTTAGCATCATCATCACCTCGTCATCATCAATAGTAGGTTGGTTGAAAGAGGGTGTGGTTAAAAGAGGGAATGCAATTTTGGAGCATCTGATTTCTCAGCAAAGAACATGTTTTGAGGGGTGGTCACACTGTGATGAGAGTACCAAGAAATAGAAGAGAAAAATAAGGAGAAAATTGGTAGAACACTAAATATAGGCTTGGCCTCTGACTTTTCTAGTAGTAGGTGCCTGGGGATCATCTGGGTGAAGTTCTGGCAGATGGTCAAACATTGCTCATGTTTGGTGAATTATGTTTAAGTAAAACTAGACACCAGCTGAGTTAAAACAAATAATTCAGTAGAATGCTTGTATATGTTAATAAAATTGGGTGTGATTGTTTATGCTAATTGCATTCAGTGTTGTTCTCTGCAAGCCATGGTGACTGTTCTCCAGATCCTAGGGGGGAAATATCCCAAAAATAATTTATACCATCCAGAAGAGCCTATCCTTCTTCTCAAAGTACAATCCTTGAATCAGCAGCATGGACATCATTTGCAGCCTCGCTAAGGATGCAGATTTCTATGCTCCACCCATACGGAATCAAAATCTGCATTATGACAAGATCTCCCGGTGATTTGGGAGAACATTAAAGTTTGAGAAGCACGGATCTGGTAAATTGGCTCTCTCTTAGCTCTCCTATTGCATTTTCCAAGCGATTGGTTCTATACCAATTAGTACCCTTCTTCTTAACTCAGTATAGAGTTCCCTGCATTTATTGTTTCCTGGCTCACCAGAAGTCTTTAAGTTGATTCACTAATTCTTTCACTAATTCATTCAGTGTACTCATAGTTATTCAACATCTTCTGTGTCCGTCACTGCTCCAGGTGCTAGGGACAGAGGAGGGATCCCAAAAGCCATGTCCCTGACTTCATGAAGTTTTTCTGTTAGTGTATTTTCTGTGGCAGTCCAATTTTCAGATATACTCCTTGGTTTCAGACCATTGGTCCTGATTGTTGGTATAAAAGGTTATGCAGCATGGCAATACAAAGTTTATTAAAGTGAGCTTGAAAGAGAGAATGTTGTGAGTCTGAAAGACCTCTGTTACAATCCTGGGTGCAATGTGGCTTACTAGCTATGTGCTCTTGGGAAAGTTACTTAATTTCTTTGATTCAGTTTCCTCAACTGTAGTATTAAGGGTTAGTTCATAGGATGAAATAAAATTAGATATATTAAATATCTAGTAGAGCAGCTGGCCTAAGAGGCTCAATAAATTGGAAGAAGAGTAACTTTAGCTGTTACTATTAGAGCTTACATGAGAAACAGCATGAAGTTCTTTGAGGCTAGTTCATTAAATCCAATGAAGCCTCTATTACATATAATGAAATTACACACCTTTTAGAAATGCACAAAAAGGTCTTAACTTGAGTGGGTTGATGCTTTCCCAAGGGCAGTGATTCTCACTCTCTGCCTGCCTTCCTCCCCTGAGTGGAGGATTCCTGGGCACGTGTAGGAGGGGGATTTGGCAGGGGCTGAGTTTACACCCTTGCTGTGCTGGCCGTGGCCCCCTTGTTTCCTGTGAAATCCACAAGCACAGCTGAAGCACAATTCTAAAGGGATGGCAGTAGTGCTCTGCCCGATTGTCCCATGCGCCCGTGACCACAGAGGGCTTGACGACACGAGGTCACTTGAAGCTCCACCTTCAAATTCCACCTTGGACGCTGGATAGTCTGAAGGAGCCCAGGAAGCCTGGCTCCCTACAGGTGTCACAGTGACCATTATTTGTTGGTTCCTGCATGGACTGTAGGGTTTGATGACCTGATGACACATACCTACTAGCCTGACATGGTTTACCTACATATTATGCCTTTTCCTGTCTTTAATAAATTCCTCTGATGTGTTTTCCTGTGAAATATCCATCAGACTATGTTTTGTGCTTACAACAATCACAGCTATAAGCCAAAATAAATAGTTTTAAAAATCAGATAGCTATTTAACTAACATGTCAAGATCTGAGTATAATGATTGGTTTTCTGGCATTACACACCCTAAAGGCATTCACTATAGGCTGAAGGACATTGGACTATAAGAAACAAATAGCCTGAACAGACAGATACTTTTACTTTGGGGCAGGGGAGGAGAGGGGAGGTGATAACGTTTCTCTCCTGTGATTAGCTAAAGTTGATCTCCACCTGCAGTTGCTGGAAAAAAGCTTTCTTGCTACGCAATGAACAGAAGAGTAAGGGCTGAACTTGGCTAAGGCTAGGAGGGCTTCATGGCTCTCTGTAACAAATCTCAAATTTGTAGGGTGAACATTGTGACACTGAAGTTACTGTAAATACGAAGTTTAATAGGCATACATGGCAAGAAAGTTTTCATGGGTTTATACAAGCACATATTCCCCTGAGCTCTAAGTACAACCTCAACAGTATTTACATCATTCTTAGGGCACTCCTGTAAATTGGCTGAAGGCCAAGTCGTATCCTTGTGCTTCCACAGATGGTGGAAGAAAGCAGAGAGAGTGAGTCCCCAGGCAGAGGGGAGAAAAGAGGAAACCAGGCTGAGGCCTGTCTGGCTCCTGGATGTACCTCTGGCTTCTTCCTCTGTGTGGCACCCTTATGTCTCTCCCCAAGGTTCAGCAGGCTGTGGTCTCACAGCCAGTGGCCCAGGCACCCAGCAATCATGTGAGAACCAGGCCAGGGGCACATAGGAAATCACAACTAAGCATCTGGTCTACAGGGAGGGAGAGACATACCCCTATTTTTTATGGATGTACTCTGTGCCAGGGACTGTGTTATGTAGCAGTTTGCACCCATATTTTGATTTAATCTTTGGGAAAATCCAAAGACGGGAGGGACTCTTATTATCCCCATTTCACACATGAGGAAAATGCTGTTCCAAGGGAATAATGTCTAAGATCACATGACCAGAAAGTGGTGAACTGAGATGCTGAATTCAGGTCCTTTGATCCCATTGTCCCAGCTGGTTAGGCAACATCTAAGCAGCCCTCTATGATAGGCCAGGGGGCTGGGGTCGGTGGGGGGAGGAGGGGGGCGCGGCAGCTTGAGCATATGGTGAACAGGAGAAAATGTCAAATGTTGACAGTCACAGGGGAGGGTTTAGTTTTCTACAATGTTTCAAGTGACACCTTTTATTCTTTTAACAATTTAACACAGTATGTAAGAGCCTTTATAGAATTGCATGTTCTTTTGAGTCTATCATTTGAGACAGAATTTACATAGAATATACTGTACCTCTCAAAAATCTATATCCAGCCATTGATAATTCTATGGTGTTTTATCAAATATGTGATTTTTAGATAGATTAGGTGTGTTGTCTGAGTATGAGATTGATAATTGTGTTTGCAATGATGTACATTTATAAATAACTCCCTTCATAAGTAATTGATAACAGTTGAGAACTTCTTGAATTACATGTCTTATACCAGATAATAGCTTATATATAATATTACTATTTAATTTACCAGTGTCTATGGAGAAAGCAGAATAATGTATTCCTCTGGCAGAATCAGAACACTAGCTAATAATCCCTGCCTCAAGTCCTTTTTTTGGAATGAGACAGAGAATAAATAAATAATACATGAAACTAACTTGGCTGCAATTTCCTCATTTTGTGTATTTCTTTGTGGTTTCCTCCATCATTCCTCAGTCTTCCTATAAAAGCTCCTGCTCCATTAAGTTCATGTCAGCTGCTCTGCCACCATCTCCTCCCCCACCCTCGGAAGGTACCACCACCTTCCGACCTTTAGATGTTTCTCATGAATAAAGCCTTTGGCAGTTCATTCATGATATTCATCTCCACTCCATCTACCATCATGATTCTGAAATTTCAACAGGCCAGGAGGACCCCAGGCCAGCATCCTGGCCTCACAAGGACTGAAGTTCCTCAGAGCCAATGACGAAGTCTTCTCCACCTGCCACCCAAGTAGCTCCTCCTACCATGGCCACTCCCTGAATTGTCACCATTAGAAACTGCTCCTCTCTGAAATCAGTAAATCAAGCACCCCACGGTGGCCATACCCTCTTATCCCTTATGGATACTGGACATAATGTTCTTCCTATAGAAGGCAGTCCACACAGCTTACAGGGAACTGCAGCTTGCCTCTTGAAGACTGGAAGCAAGTCATCTTCCTACAACTAGAAGAGTTCCCCAACGTTCCTTTTCCAGGCATAGTGTTTGTTAGATTTTGCTCTTTTAGGCCCCTTCTTGGTTTTCCTGTTGACCTGAGCATCTGAAGATACCAGTGCTCATTTCCATCCACTTCAACCCATTCCCCAGCCCCTCAGGGAGCCACCTTTGTGACTCCTAGACTTAGTGAGGGCATTGATCCCTGCCCAAGCATGGGCATATAAGTATCTGATGTAGAGGAACATGGTCACCCTAATGACTGGACCCTCACTGTGAGGGAACTCTAACTTTCTATTTGACTTTAACATTATAGAAAAATTAGTATGAGTTTCAATAGAAAACATTAGCTTGTCTAGGGGACAATGCTCTAGGCTCTCTGATTCTAGCCTTACATTTTCTTTGAGCTCATTTACATCACTTTTCCAGTTGTAGGTCACTGGTAGACATGCTCAGTGTTCAGGAAAGGTTCAATTATCCCCTCTCATGTTGTAATAAAACCAGATTTACATAATATATTTACCTGATCATTTCAGTACTCTTGATCAACATTCTCTGGATTCCTCTTTTAACCAGTTATGATACCTGTCCATTCACTCATGAGTTGAATTAGAATCTTTTAACAGGTGTTCATTTCATATCTGTATGAGTGTCATGACTTTATCCTGTTTGAAAAATATCTTTTACCTGTTTCAAAGTTTCAACAAGATGTCCAATAGATTGACTTGACCAAGCGAGGTAAACTTCCATGACAGACGTTCACTTTATATGTGGTTGAAGCCCAGATGTGCTTTTCTGGGCTCTCATTAGGTGAATCCAAAGCACCAAGAGAACATTGTTGACTCTGTTTTTCTAGTTTTAATTTTCCTCTCTAGTAATTTTGTGTCTTTGTTTTGTTTTGGTTCATTTACAGACAATAAGTTATCACCCATTGTTGGCAGCAGTGGTTGGGAACTTGATTTTAAGGTCTGACAATTTGGAGATTCTTCTAAATGGATTAATGGTTTATAGAAATCTAATCCCTGTTGAGTGAGATACAACAAAAAATCTGTTTTTTTAGTCTTTTTGTTTGTCTATTTTTGAGCTGCAATCAATGGAGAAAGTCATGTTCTCTGGGAAGAGCATATCTCTTTCTTTTGGACCAGACAGTTTTTCTGTTCTGGTGTTCTCTCTTTCCCCATTGTTGAAATTGTAGAATTGAAGTTATAAGCTATATTTTACTGTGCCTGTATGTCTATGCATCTGTTGCTCAGAAATACCTTCACCCCTGGTTGTGTGAGTGTATAATGTTTCCCTACTTCCAGGTGGTATTAATATATTAGCTGGTAAACTCCTGTAAGTTAGGGGAGCCAATTCTGATTAGTATATTGAAGTACTTTGTTTTTATAAATTGAATTTTCCTAAAATTCCCTGAAAATAAGGAAATTGAACTACTGATCCTTTAAATATACTGGTTTAAAAAACATATTCTCCAAAAAACTAACTCAGAACCATTTTGAGAATTCAAATTAATATGATTTAGGTAAAATAGTTGGAAAGTAAGATTAGTCTTTAGCATTTGATAAAAACAACTATACCTTCTCCGATTTGTCGGTTTTATCACAGTATCAAGTATCATACGAGCATACTTTTTTCCCCCTACTTAAGTATGTTTTTCCTCAAAGTATACAGGTTAACTGATCACATAAACTAGTATTACTTCCAGGTATTGTTTAACATTATGAAAAACATAAATCTTTGACCCAATTGAGTCATTTTCCTTACAGTCTTTTGTTTCCACAGTAATTATGTTTAGGGATATATCAGCTTAAAGAGAATTTCCAGGATGTTTAGATAAGCCTTTGACAGATATTATATTGAGTTAATTTAGGGACATTCCTTGGATACCTAGGTCATTTGTATGTCAGATGGAATACTGAAGAATTGAATGTTTAGCATAATTTTAAGTTTATGTACTTTTGCTCCTTACTTGTATGTGCTACAGAAAGCTACATCTTTGGGTTTGTCATTGAACATGTCCATATTTGTCATTGAACATGTCCATGCCATGTTCAAAGTTGTACAAGAGAACTGTGCTGCTGTACAGAGCTGGATTATGTGTATTCTGAGCTGTGCTAGTCCAACAGAAATGATAGACTATTCACATTTACCACCATCTTGTTTTCCTTGTGAAATAGAAGTGACTATGCATAAAAGTTATAATTAATAGATGACTGTGAGGGGCACCTGGATGGCTCGGTCGGTTAAGTGTCTGACTTTGGCTCAGGTCATGATCTCACAATTCGTGGGTTTGAGCCCCATGTTGGGCTCTGTGCTAGCAGCTTGGAGTCTGGTCCTGGAGCCTGCTTGAGATCTGTCTTTCCCTCTCTCTCTGCCCGTTGTCTCTCTCTGTCTCCTTGCTCTCTCTCTCTCTCTCTCTCTCTCTCTCTCAAAAATAAACATTTCAAAAAGTTAAAGAAAAAATAGGGGTGCCTAGGTGGTTCAGTCATTTGGGCGTCTAACTTAGGGTCAGGTCATGATCTCACGGTTCATGAGTTTGAGCCCTGCATTGGGCTCTGTGCTGACAACTTGAAGCCTGGAGCCTGCTTCAGATTCTGTGTGTGTGTGTTTCTCTCTCTACCCCTTCCCCACTCACACTCTGTCTCTCTCTGTCTCAAAAATAAATAAACTTTAAAATTTTTTTAATTAAAGAAAAAATATATGACTGTGAGACTACTCATATTACAGTGCCAGGAGTTTCAAAATAATAAGGCATGTTTTGGTTAAGGAAAACGAGGGAATGCTTCTGTCTTAAAATAAAGTGACTTTTGTTCCAGTACAAGAAAAGCATGGTAAAGGACTACATTGGGCATATTGATAGATCTGTAGAACATTCATGGAAATAGAATCTGAAAAAGAGAATAAATTTTTGTTAAAATTTTACCAAAGCTGGCCCAGTTTGTGATGGCTCTATTCATAAGATTGTAGAAAGAGTGGTGATTCCTTTAGAATCAAATATATTAGTCATGCACACCCAGAATTTGGTTTCCTCCCTGTGAAAATAACACGATTTCCTTATTTTTCTGCTCTTACTAAGAGGTTGGAAAAGTTTGCTCTTTACCTTAGAGGCTAATTTGCCCAGTAGCAGAGTTTCTATATCCCATGAGAATGACATTCTACACTGTTTGTGACTTTGCCATGCCTTTGATTATTCTTCTTAAAGTAAAAGAAGTAACAAATGTTCTTCATTTCTGAAAGTGTTAAGGATTTTTGTTTATGTAAATATTGTGTTGTCACTTTAGTAGGCAGCTAAGTCATAGCCATTCATGTTCTCAACTACCCATGATGATTCCATCTGAAGTGCTCAAATCTCATGGCAAACTTTGATTTTTGCCTTCCTCAAATCAAATTCTGATTGAAAAAAAAAGAATAAAAAATATGAAACTTCCACATAGGTTTACTTGTTATGTTACTCTTGATGAGCTTCATAATTGTCAAATCAAAAGAAGTGCTACTTAGTACTTCTAAGGACCAGTCAGAATTCATATCTGTCATGAAATCATCATTTGTGAATAAATGAGGATGATTGTTAAAGTTTCTGATATAATATATGTATTATAGTATTAAAGTATAGTATAAAAGTATAATAATTATAATCAAATTCATATATCATAAGTAATTACTTGTTCAAGATTGTTTATGAGATCTATATAATTAGTATGACTTATTTAAAATTGTTACAGAGATTTTATTTTGCTCAGAACTTTGGGAGTCAAGAATTCCAAACAAATGTCCTTAGCTTACATGACCATTGTTGGTTGGACTTGAGAAACCATGATAGGTATTTCAAGCACATTTTCCAAAATGCAAATCTTTCTATTGAAATTTGACTAGTCAATTTCCATTTTCCGTGAAGTCAACCAATGATTCTTACAATCTAATCAGTTGTTTGATTTTTAGATTTCCACAAAAGCTTGAAATCTTTTGTAGGGGAATTAAGCTTAGAATTGAAGAATTCTGTTTCCAAATTTTAATATATGCATATATGGAAGTATAAAGAGATGACAGTGATCATTTTTGGCACAAAAATCACATAATAAAGGAGATGCTTCTAAGCATACCATTTTCAAAATGTTCCCTATAGTAAAGTTTACATTTTTAAGGTTACAGTCTCATTCTAAAAGTGAAGCATCTACTTTGAATAGACAAACTGTATGCCATTTATTGATTAAATATCTTCTAGGAAGTAGATTACTGCCAAACAAGGTGTCAAGTTTTGAATGCCCATCTTTTTTCATTAAAAGAAAAAAATAAATAATTTATGTGTAAATTGGACAACTCTTTGAAGTACTTTCCCATGAAATAACCAATAAACTTCCATGTGGCCTAAGGGAGTTTCATGATCACTCTTCATTTCATTGCAGATTATTGTAAAGATTTTACTATTTAGAGGGGTGCCTGAGTGGCTCAGTTGGTTAAGCATCCAACTTCAGCTCAGGTTATGGTCTGGTGGTTTGTGAGTTCAAGCCCCATATCAGGCTGTGTGCTAACAGCTTGGAGCCTGGAACCTGTTTCAGACTCAGTTTCCTGTTTCTCTGCCCCTCCCCAATTCATGCTTGAGTTCTCTCTCTCTCTCTCAAAAATAAATAACGTTTTTTAAAAATTTTAAAGATTTTACTATTTAGAATAATGAAATCCATAAATCCCCTTACCTGGACAATATCTAAAAATATGCTAAAGATATACAAATGATTTGAAGGTGGCACTGTCAACCCCTTCCCTCTTTCAGACTTCTTTGGGTAGCTGATGTAATGTGTCTTGTAAGTGTCTCTTGTGGGCTCAGTATCAAGGTCAGTCAAGGTCAATCTGTATATGAAATATTAGTAAAGCTTTAATTAAGAAAAAAAATTTAATGTTTATTTTTGAGAGAGAGAGAGAGAGAGAGAGAGCTTGAGCAGGAGAGGGGCAGAGAGAGGAGGAGACACAAAATCCGAAGCAGGCTCCAGGTTTCAAGCTGTCAGCGCAGAGACGGATTCGGGGCTTGAATTAACGAACCATGAGATCATAACCTGAACCAAAGTTGGACGCTTAACTGACTGAGCCACCCAGGTGCCCCTAAAGCTTTAACTTTTTTTAAATAAAAATGAATAAAATAAAAAGAATATTTCTAATGGTTTTTTTTCTTATATTCCAATAGATTGGCTTGCATGCCTCATTTTTGTAAGTCAGTGGAATGAATTACTACTTTTGTATACTCACTTTTCACTTTATGGTGGTAGCAAATTATTAAGTAAGAGGTGCCATTGCAATAGAAGTGTGTAGCATGTACGTCATTTTTTAATATTCCAGCAAACTAAACACTCCAGACCATAAACTCAAACTGAAAATGAAAATGGAAAGTGGCTTTTCAACATTCAAAGTCACAAGCCTTCCTATAAAAGATATTACTGGTTACCTATGATATTCCCTAACTTTGTTCTTCTTACACAACCTTTAGTTTATTCAAAATCCACCTTCTTCTTCTTCTTCTTCTTCTTCTTCTTCTTCTTCTTCTTCTACTTCTTCTTCTTCTTCTTCTTCTCCTCCTCCTCCTCCTCCTCCTCCTCCTCCTCCTCCTCCTCCTCCTCTTCTCCTCCTCCTCCTGCTGCTTCTTTTTTTTTTTTTGAAGTTTCACTTACTTCTGATTGACCAGGTGCTGTGAGGACAAAGTGACTCATTTTCCCACCAAGGCCAGAATGTCTAAGCCAACCATGGCAGATTCATTCCCCATGGCTGTGATTCATTTTGAAATGGGTACATATTGGAATGGCCAATGAGTTGAGAGACATAGACTTTTTGGGAAGGATGCATCTGTGAAAAACTTTATTAAATCTTAAAAAACATATACTTAAAGGAAAGAGAAAGGTCTCTTTTGCTCTTTTGTATGTTGTCCAAAGGGTATGATGCTTTGAGATGCAGTAGCCATCTGGGAGGCAAGTACACAGGTGAATAAGGCCAAAGATTTCAGACTGGACTTATAGTTATGTGTGTTAATAACTTCCCCTTATTTTTTTAGTGGTTGAGTTGGAGTTTTCTTTTTCTTATAATTTATAGCCTGCTCACACAAAACAGACAAGTTTGCTTGTCAAGTTTTCCCACACATGGAACTTTCAAACCAGGAAATGTTAAGAGTAATGTCAGGTAAGAGACTATTAAAGAGAAGCAGATGACAGCAGGAGATATCAAAGCTGACAGGCTACCTGTAAAGGAAGGTGAGGCTAAAAAGGCAAAGAGCTGAGAGACATAGAATTATATCAAAATACGCAAAATTATGTATTTTAACTATGATGACTTTGAGACATCAAGAGGAAAGTTAAATTATCCTTTCTATATACAAACTGGGAAGTTTATATGTTGAAAAGATTTTCATCAAAAAAATCTTAAAATATAATAAATGTTGTTTGAAGGGGAAAGTTATGTAGAATGTTGATTGACAAGATATTTTTCATTTCCCAACACCTACGACAGAAAGGCATGGAAGGGATAGTTAAAAGTTTGCTAAATTAATAAATAAATGGGTATAGAGGACAGATGATATATAATTACAACCCAGTTCCATTTTATATATTTCCATAACTCATCTGACATATAAATAAATGATCACCTCTTTCCCCTCTTAATTTTCCATGAAGTATATCCCCTCAATCTATCTTTTTTGGGGATTTAAGAAAAAAAAATACTGCAAAAGACTTTTGAAGGTTTTCCACTATGCATTATACATAGAAATGCACCTACAAAATTTTGAATTTCTTGTCAGATTTTATTCATGTAGCAAGATGGGATTTCAGGGTCAAAATGAAAGACTAAAAATAGAAAAAGAGGGTTGGTAAGTCAATTCATATCAGTGGTGCATAGAATGGGAAATAATGGGGAGCAGTTCTCCTAATGGGTGGGCATTAAGCAGGTGAAATGTCTGTAGAATGATTTAAAAGCAATAAAAAAATTGACTAGAATTTGGTTTTATTTTTACTGTCACCATGTACCAGCAAGTCTAAACAATGTCTGTGATAAAATATTTCTTCCCCACAAAATATTTTGCTGGTCTAATTTTAAATAATCGATGTGCCTACTTATGAGTTTACTTCAAATTAACACATTTTTATTACTTATCCTTCAATAAACATTTAATTCTGCACAGCAGTTAACTCAAAGCCCTCCCAATTACACGTTAGATCCCCAACATACGGTCTCAGCTGCAGTGCATTTATTTCTAGAGTAAACTGGCAATAGTTTGAAATCATTTGAGTTGACTTTGGAAAAAGTTGCTGCCTCCACCCCAAGTGGTACTTGATATTTCTTTATTTAAACAGACGATTTGATATAAAGAATGATGGCAGAGTGATTGTAAAGATGAATAAATAGAACCTGAGTTACTTCTATATTGACATTGTATGTGACCTCTGAGAGTTTTAATTTGTATTTAAAATTTAAAACAATGAAGGGTGAACTACAGGGAGTAATATTTTTTGTCTGGAAAGGGGACACCTTTTATACATGAAATATGTTACTGAATTTGAAAAATACCTTTAAAATTGAAATTTCCTTTTTTTTATTATTTTGAAACTAAGGAACAAACCCAGAGTTTAAGGAGTATTACTGATTATAACATGATTTTTACTAAGATGAATTTTATCAAATAGAAGAAGGGAATATTAAAATATGAACCACTTAAGGAATCAAATACCCGACTTACTCTACCTTCCATGTAACATGCACACTGTTACGGCATGAATTATTCTTAATTATTATGATAATGAAACATCAAATAAGCCAGTGCTACAATTTTCTAGTCTCCACAGATCAGTTTGGTAACCAGCAAAGGGATCGCAAGGAGCCTCACCATATATAGAAAATCTTTCAATTAGTCATGCCCCTGCAATTAAATTGAAACTGTAAGTTTCTCTGCTTGTTCATTTTCTGTCTTGAAATGATTGTATTCAAGATCAAATATGAATGAGCATTTACTTGGGAGATGACATGGATAGGTTAATGACATGACATCAAATATGTCTTCCCTGAAGAAATTAATTCTCCAAGTGATATTATTAATGTTAAGCTCCTTGGAGGCATTTTTTATTCTGCTTGTAAACTGTACCCTCTCATCATACTTCTTGGCAACATCCATCACAGAGGTCCATGTTTCTCCTTTGTGAGACACTTCTCTGGGTCTTAGCAAGTCCACACTTCTTCTGTTTTTCTGGCTTTTCTCTGTCTCCTTTGCTGGCTCATATTTCTCTTACTATTCTTTCCATGTGAAAGTTTGTTGTGACTGTAACCTAGACTCCTTCCTCATCTCTTTTTACATTCTTGTCATAGATATTCCCACACATGTTCTTGACTTCAGTCACCACTGATGAGTGAATAGCTTCAAAATCTTTATCTCCAGTTTTTCTGTGAGTTCTGTGTAGCCACTACTGGCTAGAAATCTCTGTCTGACTGTCTCAGGGACACCTCAAACTCAACCTTTCTGTTTCAGTTTTCTATTGTTTCATAAACATTGGAGCCCAAACAGTGAAGACCTGTAATATTTTGGAATTCTATGCATTAACTGGGTGGTTTTTCTGTTCCACTTGGTATCGGTTATAGGGTCATGCAGCTGCTTTTAGCTGGAGACTAGGCTGGGCTAGAAGGCCTAAGATGGCTGCTGTATCTCTTCCTCAAGGACCCCTCCGTGTGGCTTCTCTCTTCAAGACATAGAGCTTCAACTTCCTTATAGCATGGCTGTTGGGTTCCATAAAGGCAAGGTAGAAGTTGCCAGGCCTCCTAAGGGCTAGGCCCAGAACTAGCATAAGTCAGAGAAGCCTATTGCCTTAGCCACATGCAGGTACCTATAAAAATATTCTTATTAAGTTTTAGAGGTAGAGTAGCCATTGCCACGGTCAACCAAAGTTTCCAAAGAAAGGAAGGAAGGAAAATAATCAGTCCACTTCTCAAAATAAGAGGAACAAATATTTACCAGTAGGATTCATCAATACACTATGGTGTATTACCTTTATTAGTGTTTGAAGTGAGAGCTGCCTGTCAGCAACCACACTGCTACCGATCAAAGAAGGCATAATGGAAAAAAAATTACATACACATTATAATTACCAAAATAGTTTTTTTCTTGGGCTGCCAAGTTCAAAGTATTATTGGTTTTCCAAAATTTATGCTAACACCTTTGGAATCATAGTTTGGTTAATTTAACTCTCTCCCTCCACATCAATTCAGTCACTTTTCAGGTCTTACAGAGTCTCCCTTTGTGTGATTTCTCCCATCAAGTAGTCCATTTCCATTTTCTTTACCATTATCCTGCTCTATTTTCTTTCTTAGGTATTATGGAACTCTCATAACTGCCTACCCTGGATCAAATCTTGCCCTGAGTCAAGACTTTTTATACATTAAAGTAACTACGTGGATCCCATTGCCTGCCTGACACAGTCCAGACCTTTTAGCATGGCATTGAGTGTCCTCTTCAAGTTGTTGCTGCCACATTATTCCTAGCTCTCTCATACACAAACTTTCCCTAGTAGCCAGCTGGATAGGTTTCCTCCTTGTAATTGGCTAACCTGTTCCTCGCCTGAATTGGTCTTCCTTCCTATCAATTTTCTCAAAATCTGCCCCCTTTTTTTTAGTTTTGGTGTTAAGTCCCATCTTATATCTCTCTGGACTACTCCAGCCCTTGATCTTCTCAGCCATCAGTATTCCTCTTGAAATCAGAGCCAATTGACCTTTTATCTAAATCAACTTACTATTTTTTAGTTTCACATACCTCACATTAGATAATATTATCTTCTGAGACAGAACAATATTTTGAGCCCTCACTAACTGATGGAGAACAGATGTTCAACATTTTTTTTTAACTTTTGAGGAGTAAATAAATTACTAGTCTCAGATTATATATCCACTTTATAAAGATCCACTGTCTGCCACTGAATTTATTGTAAATCGAGAAAGAGCGTAAGAACCTGATTTAAGAGATTCAGATACAGAGCAGCTCTGGGATCCAGGTCCCAAGAATCTCCAGTCTCCTCAGGAACTGACTACCAGGATGAATGAAATCCTGTGATTTTTTCATTTTTTGTTACACTCTGTTTATAAGAGTTAAATTTGAAGAAAGAGTCTGATTGTCATAGCATGAGCCATGTATTCTCTTGTCTGGAAATGTATGTGGGAGGTGAATCTTAAGTGAATCTGTTTGACCTCACGTTAAGACTTTATGGAGTGAGTGAAAGGTAATTCTCCAAAGCAGACTTGGGGAGCTATTACCAGAAAAGAGGAGAGCAAATGCCGGGCAAGCATCTAATTCTTCCTTTATATCAAATCATATGAGGTATCTGTATTAAATATATTCAGAGCCAACAGTGATAGAGCTGACCTTAGAAAGCAAGGGAGTTTAATGCCAGTAAGAAAACCGATACTGATTTGGTTAAGATGATTGGAGGTGGGGGGAAGAGGAACAATTTAAAAGACGTTTGGGACCTCTTTTAAAGTTTTCATCATGGCCAGAATTACTTCCCCAAATACTTTATGTCTTATAAACAATAAATTGGCATTTCATACATTTTATGTGTTAAATTATTTTTATCTTTATGTGAAATCTCTAAGAAAGGTCTAGAAAGTCAAACGTTAGTTAATGTGTGAAAAACAGAAAAGGATCTGATGCTCTCCAGCCAAAGGACAGCTCCCCATCAAGTTGAAACCAGAGCAAAATGTCATTATTTTACAGTCACCCCAATCCTATTTAATGTTGCAGTAGAACAGTGGCTAAGTGATATGTTTTAGTCAATGGGCCCCTTTGAGATACCGATGACAGCCACAGTATTCTTTCCCTAAAACAGACAGACATTTGCACAGATACACACAATTTTGGAGAATTTATGTGTCCCTGAAGCCCATATATGGATGCCAAATTTAGGATCTTTTTGTAAAAAAAAATTACATATGTATATACATATATTTATAATATCTGCATGTGTATACACATAACACAGACAAACAATACAAGGGCACAGAGAAGGGATAACTTTCTTTCATGGGAATATGCACTTTTTACTTTTGGTCAGATTTCTCTAAGTTATCTCCTAGCCAATTCTTGTTTCCATCCCTATGTTATATAGCAGCACATGTCACTAAAATGGAACCAGAATGCAGATAACAGACTCTGTCACTTCTCTACCCAACTCCCTTCTGTGGTATATATTAAAATAAAGTCTCTAGTAAGTTTCTGAGACTTGTTCATAATTCAGTTGTGTACTTTACCAATAGTGATATTTAATTATTACTTAAGAATTCATTTTTAGGGAGCCTGGGTGGCTCAGTCAGTTGAGTGTCTGACTTCGACTCGGGTCATGATCTCACGGCTCATGAGTTCGAGCCTTGCATTGGGCTCTGTGCTGATAGCTCAGAGCTTGAAGCCTGCTTCAGATTCTGTGTCTCCCTCTCTCTCTGCCTTCCCCCAGCAGTCTCTCTCTCTCTCTCTCTCTCTCTCTCTCTCTCTAAAAATATAAATAAACATTAAAAAATTTTTTAATCTTCAAAAAATTTAAAAAATAATTCATTTTTGAATCAGAAATATTTAGGGAGCTTAGTATAATTACACCTTAGTATAATTGACACACAGCATTTTATTAATTTCAGGTATACACCATAATGATATGACATTTGTATACATTGTGAAAGAATCACAATAAGTCTATTTTCCATCTGTCACTATACAAAGTTATGAATTTTTTCTTGTGATGAGAACTTTCAATTTTTGCTTTCTTAGCAACTTTCAAGTTTGCAATACAGTATTATTGACTATAGTCCTCATGCTGTGCCTTACATCCCCATGACTTATTTATTTTATAACTGGAAGTTTGTATATCTTGATCCCCTTCAAGGGGATCTTGATTTTTGCTTACCCCCATACCTCTCCCCTCTGGCAACCACCAGTCTGTTTTCTGTATCTATGAGTTTGTTTTTATTTGTTTATTTTGCTTTTTTATACTATACATATATATGAAATCATACAGTATTTGTCTTTATCTGACTTATTTCACTTAATATTATCAAGGTCCATTCTTGTTGCAAATGGCAAGGTTTCATTCTTTTTTATGGCTGAGTAGTATTCCATTGTATGTATGTACCACATCTTCTTTATCCATTCATCCACTGATGGACACTTAGGTTGTTTCCTTGTCTTGGCTATTGCCAATAATGCTTCCACGAACATAGGAGTGCATATATCTTTTTGAATTAGTGTTTCTGTTTTCTGTGGATAAGTACCCAGAAGTGGAGTTGCTGGATCATATGGTAGTTCTCTTTTTAATGTTTTGAGGAACATTCATACTTTTTTCCATAATGGCTGCATCCATTTACATTCCCATCAACAGTGTACAAGGGTTCCCTTTCTCCACATTTTCGCCAACACTTGTTATTTCTTCTCTTTTTGATAATAGCCATTTTGACAGGTATGAGATGATAACTCACTGTGGTTTTGATTTGCATTTCCCTGATCGTAAGTGATATTCAGCATTTTTTCATATGCCTATTGGCCATATGTACATATTCTTTGGAAAAAATCTTTATTTAGATCCTCTGTCTGGTTTTTAATCAGATGGTTTGTTTTTTAATATTGAGTTATATGAGTTTTTAATATACTTTGGTTATTAACCCCTTTGTAGATAAATGATTTACAAATGTCTTCTTCCATTCAATAGGTTGCCTTTTCATTTTGTTGATTGTTTCCTTCACTGTGTACAAGCTTCTTAGCTTGATAGTAGTCCTATTTATTTTTGCCATTGTTGCCCTTGCCTTTGAAGTCACATCCAAAAAACATCACCAAGATCAATGTCAAGGAGCTTGCTGCCTATGTTTTCTTCTAGGATTTTTACAATTTTCAGTCATACATTCAAGTTTCATCCATTTTGAGTTAATTTTTGTGTATGGCATAAGATAGTGGTCCAGTTTCATTCTTTTGCATGTGGCTGTTCAGTATCCTGGGATTGTTTATTGAAGAGGTGTTAATATAGTGTTTAAAAAATGTTTGGTGTCATACAACCAAATACTTTTTATCTCTGCTTATTTCATAATTGTAGTTCAAGTGATTCGTTATTCATTACTCATGCATCTATTTACTCAGAACTTAGTGTATACCAGAAACTGTGCTGGGTGCTGAGAATATGCAGGTGAATAAGACACATTAGGTTCCTGCCTTCAGTGAATGGGTATTCTTAATTTACTGGCTTTTAAATTCACCATATACCTCTGTTAATTTGACTCTCTTAAACCTCAAGGTAACTGGTTTAAAATTTCTGTTACACATTCCTTCTGAAGTGGATCTTCTAAATCAGCACTATCAGATAGAAATATAATGCCAGTCATAATATGTGATTTTAATATACTCGTAGGCACATCAAAATAAAAGTAAAAAGAAATAAGTGAAATTAATTTTAGTAATATGTTTTGTCTAGCCAAGTAGTTCCAAAATATTGTCATTTCAATATGTAATCCTCATGAAAATTTATTGATGAGATATTTTATAGTCCTTTTTGTACTGTATGGCTGTAAAATCCAGCCACATTTCAAGGGCTCAATAGCCACATGTGGCTAATAACTACCCTATTGGATAGATCAGGCCACAGTGTTTGACTCTACCTACTTGCTCTTCCTCTGAGGCCTTCAGTTTCTCAGCATTTCTTATGCAGGGCTGTTTGGTTCCTTGCATTGTGTCTTAAAATTTCAATACCTATTCTCTCTTTTCTGTCTTTCTCCAAATTGCTTAATAACATCCTTATTTCTAACAAAAAGAAAGAAGAAGAAGAAAAGAAAAGAAAAACAAAGACCCCTACCGTGAACCGTGTGCCAGGGAAGGCAATGAAGGTTTGTAAATCCAACAATGACAAACAAAAAAGTTTGCTATAAATTATAGAGCAGAAAGGGATAATGGGCTTCAGTCAGTGAAACTTTGGATGTGGAAGGACATGGAAGTCAGGAATGATTGATTTTTAAAATGCTATGTTTAAAATGTTCAGTAGTGTGTTACTGAACATTTATTTGTCATCCACTATACTCAGAATTAGGGCCAAGGATCTTCTAAGAGATTTAACTCACCTGGAATAATTACACCAGCTAACAGATTCACACATACACTGTCAATGGTCTACTTACCTTATTTGCTCAAACTTCCGATTCTTAGGCAAACTGTCAGATTCTCAAGGTAGTATCTGTGAACCAGTTGAAACTCTGGTGTGCACAAATCCCTATTGTGACAGCTCCCTTTGGTGCTTCTGTGGCCCAGTGAAGTGGAAATAAGGATGAAAGATTTCAAGATTTTGAAAAGTAGTTTTGACTATTTAAAAAGTCATTATTCCAAAATGATTTGTTTTATAGTATTTAGAGTTTAAAGAACTGAATAAAATTCTGGAAACTGTGTGCCTCACTTAACTATTTAACTCACAAATTCTTATGCAGATTCTGAATAAGAAATACTTGCTAATTGGCTGAGATAAAGACAGTCACATTTTCTTTCATTAGTAAAAAAAAAAAGTCAAACATAAAATAAACCCACCTCCTTTTATTTACACATGAAGTTAATATTAGTGTATGGTACACTTTTCCATGAAACTAGGAAAGGAATAAAAAAAATGCAATCTTTCCTTTGAAAGCTGTCTGAACAAATATGTGGTATTCTAAGCAGAGAATGAAGTCTGCACAGCAAAAATACTTATTCTAAGCAAGAATAAATGAGAATAGATTATATCTATTATTTAAGTTGATGGAAATTTTTTTAGAAAACAAAGGTAATATTTTCTCAAGAATATTCTGTACAATAATCTCATTTTCAAAGTTCTCAGAATTCCAAAGTACTTGGAGTATGCACACACAGATGGGCACAAACACACAAAAGTGCTGTGGACTAAGTTAATCACTACCTCCAAACACCTGTAGACTAAGACTTTGTGGTTAACTTTTTTAATGAGTAGTAAAAAAAAATAGAAGCATGTTTACAAAAAGCACATATTATATAGCTGCTCTAAATGTATCTGCACAAAGGAATAAATAGGAAAAGCCTTGGCAATGTAAATTTAATCATCTTGCCAGAGAGGGAAAAAAATGTGATATGGCTTTGCTTGATATTATGATTTTCCAAGGAGTTACTCTATATGGTTTAATAGACTACCGTTTCCAAAAATATGTACTACTTATAAATCTTTTTTCTGAGCTGTCAGCACAGAGTCCAATGTGGGGCTCGAACCCATGAACCATGAGATCATGACCTGAGCCAAAGTCAGATGCTTAAGCGACTGAGCCACCCAGGCGCCCCCATACTACTTATAAATCTTATGAATCAGAAAGTTTTTCAATCCAAATGAAAAACAAATTAATAAACCTAAATATTATATACACAAAGTGTTATGTAGCATAGCATTTTAACCATACAAAAATAACATGCATCTACTTTTGTTTCTTCCTCATAGTCAAAGCACTGCTTGGGGACAGAAGTGTGGAGAGGGAGGTTCTGGGAGGGTTCTTGAGGTAGAGGTGGGGTGTGGGAGCCTAGGAATATATTGTTCCAACATCCTATTTCTGCATTTGTTCTCACTGCTAGGCCATGAGTGGTGTGCCTTGAATGGATGGGTTTTAAGGGGGGTCCTCCATTAAGGGAGGCTCATTGGAATTTGCAGAGATCGTCAAATCCTGTAGACCACACACTCAATTCTAGTAGGAACAGGAAGCAGGGTCCTTACAAAAGTATCAAGGTGGACACTAGAGCATGTGAGCAAACTCATCTTTGTAAGTGAGGCCATAGCAGTCAGGGTGTCAGCATTGCTCTGGGATGGAGGCAAGTCAGAAATAAATTTTCTTAAGATAGTGCTTTTGGAGCAAAGAGGAACAATGAGTCTTCAAAATTTCTGGTCTATTTCTAAACTCTAGTACAGCTAGCGGTGTTAGTGGTGTATTGTGTTGCTATGCCTATTGAGGATCCCTAGAAGCCCATCAGACCCCTGATTTGGAGGGAACAAAATGAATGGGCACAACTAGAGGATCCAAGAGAGATTTTTCAAGGAAGCCTGGCAAAGGAAGTGGATGTGCAGTAGGAAAATCCAGTTCAGAGCCCCTGACAGGTGTGCTTGCCATAGGAGGCAATGCTGGGGAACTCTGTTGAGGGTGGCAACGTCCAAACCAGGCATTAGGTGGAAAATTACTTGAAAGGATAAACTCATTGCTTTTATCACCTATACCTGGACTGTTAAAAGAGCTTCTCTGATTTCTTCTGAGATCACCTGTCTCTCCCTTTGCACCTCTGTCCTATAAGATTACTCAGCCACTGGATAACTATTTATTGATCACCTATATATCAGGAACTATTCTATATTTTCCTAATACAGCAGTAAGAATAAGTCTCTGTCCTCGTAGAGCCACCTGATTAAGCAATCCCAATGAAGTGGGAGGACTGCCATAGGGTAGATAGGTGCATGTAGCAGAGACTTTCTAGTGTCTCATTATCATTTTTTTAGTGATGCCAAGATTGATCAGTGGGTTGAGGTGGTGACAACCTGATCTTCGCATTGTAAAATCCTCCAACAGCCTAATGATTCCTAGGATTTAAAGGTTCTAATAATGGTTACTTAAGAAGACTTACTCAGAGTTTCCCTCCATTCATTGATAGAGCAAACTTTATTCTGTTTATGCTAAATACTAGGCACTATGTGGGACTAGAGGCATAAAAATAAATGAATCAAGATACATGTGGAGAAGACAGATAAATGAATAACTTCAATACAATATGAAAAATGTGCACGGGCTAGATATAGAATCCTCTGGGAACACAGAAGAAGTAAGGTCCCTAATGATGGAAATCTATTCCAGTCAAGGTGGAATTCCTTTAGGTCATGAACTGTTAGTTGTTATACATTAGCAAGCAGTCAACATCCACCTGGGAAACTGAACTGGGCAGCTTGAATTCCTGCATTTCAAAGCCAGCCCCCAAAGAAACTTTCATTAGAGGCTTGATACATCAGACTTTCCAGGTTCATCTTGCTGGCTCTATCATTATTTTTTTTAAACTAAAGTTCACATATCTGCAGAGGACAACTGTGCTTTGGCCTTTTGAAATAACAGGCCAGGATGCTCCAAGGTTATGCACTAGTGGGTTTATTTCTATAGACTTCCTAGAGTTTGCATCAGTAATTTAAGAAAGAATATTCTAGGTAGTCCACTTTACCCCCTTGATCCCCCTAATATAGTATTTTCAATTAAAGAACTGTTTCTTACCACTCCCAACATTCAGGTTTGACCAAAGGAAATGATCTTTTGTATAAGAATGGTGTTGCCTGGGGCCCCTGGGTGGCTTTGACTGTTAGGCATTCATTGGACTCTTAACTTTGGCTCAGGTCATGATCTCAGGGTTCGTGAGATCGAGCCCTACATTGGGCTCTGTGGTGACAGCATGGAGCCTGCTGGGGATTCTCTCTCCTTCCCTCTCTGCCCATCCCCAGTACACTCTCTCTCTCTCCCAAAATAAATAAATAAACTTAAAAAAATGGATGTTGTTGCCTACTGTTGGTTCAGCTGCACTGCAAAGCACAGATTATGCAAATTATAAATAAGATCCACCCTTTCAACCCAAAAAGAAGCCCTATTTTCCCATTGGGCCTTATATTCTAGAGTCAGCCATTTACTTAATTAAAAAAAAAACACTATAAGAGAATACTGAAAGTTTATCAGAAATACAGTAGTACTCAAAATATTATATAAAATATAATAGGAAATGCCAAAAAAACTCATAACTATTCCTGAAATTATTTTCTTAAGATTTTAATATTAAATTTTTTAAATGCTGATTATACATTAAGTTTCCACCCCCGCCCCAAGCAATCAGCAGTTGATTTTGTTGCATACTGGGTTTAAGAATACCATAGACTTGGTAGATTGTAAGCAACAGAAATTTGTTTCTTACAGTTCTGGAGCCTGGAAGTCCTAGATCAGGGTGCCAGTGTGGTTGGGTAAAGCCTTCTTCACACTGCAGATCTCTGGCTGTGTCCTCACATGGTGAAAGGGACAAGGGAATCTCTTGAGCCTCTTTTTTCATAAAGCCATTAATCTCATTCATGAGTGTTCTGCCCTCACAACATGATCACCACCCAAAGTCCCATGTCCTACTACCATCCCATTAGGCATTAAGATTTCAATGTATGACTTCTAGAAGGACATAAACATTCAGACCATAGCACTGTGTCAGTATCCTATGGCACATGATACTTTTGGTAAAGTATTTTTCTTTTGGTAAAGATAGTATCTTTCCACGTATCATAGGTGGATTAGTTTCTTGTGACTGCTGTAACAAATTACCACAAACTTGATGGTTTAAAACAATACATGCTTATTCACTTTCAGTTCTAGAGTGCAGAAGTTCAGAAACAGTTTCATTGGACCAAAGTCAAAGTGTCAGCAGGGCTGTCCTTAGTCTGGAGGCTCTAGGGGAGAATCAGTTTCTTACTTTGTCCAACTCCAGAGCTGTGTTCCTTGCATTCCGTAGCCCTGTCTTTCATCTTCAAAAACAGCAGTAGAGCATCTTGCTTCTCTAATCCCATTGGCTTCTGTTTCTATTCTCCTAGTTCTCTTAGCTTCCCTCTTCAAAGGAGATCTGTGATTAAATGCACGGCCACCTGGATCATCCAGATAACTGCTCCATCTCACAACCCTTCATTCAATCCTATCTACAAAGTTCCTTTTGCCAAATAGAGTAACATTCACAAGGTACCGGGATTAGGACCTGGACATTTTTGAGGGCTATATTCAGTTTACCACCCTAGATAATTAAGATATTTTTATAATCTGAAGTCCATCTTCTCATATAATCCAGCCCCATTGGTCTAGCAAGGTCGTTTTAAACAAGTTTCTTTTCTCAAAATAGCTCTCAAACTTTGCAGATGGAGCTACAACAGAATACCTTTTGCTTCTTATGGTTGCTTGATACCCAAAATGGTCAACTGAAGAATGTTTCAATGACTTCTCTAAAATCCAGTTGAATATTCAAAAAGCCATCCATTATGTCATTGAGGGTTCCTTACATACAAATTCATGATTTTAAAAACCTATGTCCCTTAGATTTAGGACTTGAATTTGTCTACTAAAGAACTAATGTGCGAATTAGAGAGAGGGAGGACAAGATGGCGGAAGAGCAGGGAGCTCTGTAATCCGAGCACGCCCGTATGGATTGAACTGAGAAGGACTGAAGGGATAAAACTTGGATTTGCAAGTGGGGGAAAGAAGAAACAGACGCCAGAAAGAAGACAACCTCAAAGATGCCTGAGTGAGTGACTGTGATCTGGGAAATTAGGGGACGGGCGGTCC
>CM053579.1:82837961-82914840 GCA_028646485.1 Cryptoprocta ferox | reverse complement strand
GTTAAAAAAAAAAAAAAAAAGAACTAATGTGCAACTAGGTCTATACAACTCATCCTGATTTTTAAAAATTTGTCTTGGATTCTGGGAAGTACAGGCTAAATTCAGTATATAATTAAAGTAACTATTCTTTGCTAGTATTTTTACTAATTATGTGTTCTTTAACCCCCTCCCAATAACCATTTTTCTACTCACTATGATGCTTTGGCAATTTATCTTAATTTTAACAAGCCTATTGCATGGGCCTTTTATTATAATCTACCTCAAAATCCTTTTTGGAAGCAACAGACATACATAAACCAAACAGTATAAAGAAACTTGAAAGATAGATAGACCTTATGAATTATGGCCTGTCTGCATCTTTGTTGAGTACCAAAGGCATAAATTCAGCTACAGCTACTACAAAAGCATTTCAAAGTTGTATTTCTGTGCATTACACAGCTTACTAGAATAGATAACTTTAGATGCTAGGTATATGCTAATTAGTGCCAGTATAGCCTGTAGCTTTTTTTTTTTAATGTTTATTTATTTTTGAGAGAGAGAGAGAGACACAGAATGTGACCAGGGGAGGGTCAGAGAGAGAGAGGGAGACACAGAATCTGAAACAGGCTCAGGCTCTGAGTTGTCAGCACAGAGCTGAACACAGGGCTCAAACTCATGAATGAGATCATGACCTGAGCCAAAGTCAGATGCTTAATTGAGTCACACAGGCGCCCCAAACCTGTAGCTTTCTTGATTTCACTCAATACCTTCCAATTTTAATAATTTACAACTGGTATCAGTGGCAGTAATAAAATTTAAAATTGAAATGTGTATGAGCTGTTTTTGTTAATTCCTGCAGCAAAGAGACGTAAACACAGTTTTGAAATCATGAGTATATTTTCTGAAAGGTTTACACAATATAGGGCTTAATTTTGGACCTATTTTCTACAACTTCCCCTCCCCAGCCCCCAGGTCACATTTAGTTTATTAGAACTGAACATAATATATGTATAGGGCTAAATAATTTGTGTATATCAGAGGTCAAGCATATTGGCTATTATGGAAGCTTTGAAACCCTGTCCTAATAAGAAAATTTTATATATAAGCATTAAAAATCAGCAGTCTGCTTTCTCATTTATTCTGTTAATCTAGTTTCTTTTTTTTTTTAATTTTTTTGATGTTTTATTTTTATTTTTGAGAGAGAGAGAGAGTGTAAGCAGGGGTGGGTCAGAGAGAGAGGGAGACAACAGAATCCAAAGACAGGCCTCAGGCTCTGAGCTAGCTGTCAGCACAGAGCCCGACACGGGGCTCAAACCCACGAACTGTGAGATCATGACCTGAGCCGAAGTCGGACGCTTAACCAACTGAGCCACCCAGGCGCCCCTGTTAATCTAGTTTTTGATAATTCCTCATCGTGTCAGGATTTCTCATTACATCTCCAACAAACGTACATGATGACTAACTTAAAAAACAGGGTATATAGGAAGCCTTAATTCAAATACAGCAACATAAATGTGTTTGAATAGGATTTAAGATTTACTCAGAAAAATATCTGGATGTTATAAAGAGCATTTTGACTCAGAGAAGTAAGCATTGACTTGTAATTCAGAGACTCTGAGTTCAAATTCCATGTTCATGGATTCCTCTGTCCTTTTGAGGTACCAATATTTTGAAGAATATATTTGACATTATAACTGTTTACATAGACCTAATTCTTTCTGTGATTTTAAAGCTACAGTTGTCTAAAAAAACTACAGTAACGATCCCCTATATTTTCAATTAATTATTTCCTTTTTAACTTTAAACATTTGAAATATTCAAACATAAAATAGTAGAGAATAATACAATGCAGTATCTTTAAAACATTTTTACCCAAAATTCAGAGTAAGCAAAGATAGTTTAGATCACATTCACATACGTATATAAACATACAAACAACTGAAGCGAACTATCCACAGAACACTGCTTAGGTGTACTGCAGCTTACACTGGTATTTCCTATTTTGTTCTTCTTTATTCTTCTTAAAAACATTAGCCACAGTCTTTTAAAGTGATTTCACACCGACTATTTGGGTATCATTCCACAATTTGAAAAACACTAATATACTATGAACATTTTTATGTGTCCACTATTCATTCAACATTATATTAACATTTTGCCATATTTGCTTCAAATAAAAAGAAAACATTAGATAAATTCCAAGTCTTCCCATGCACTCTTTCTTTTTGCTTTTCCCACTTTCACTTCAAAAGTAACTGTTCTTTTAAGTTTGAGGTTTGTTTTTATGTGTGTTTAATAGTTTTAATAGTTTAATAGATTCTTATAGGTATACTCATAAAAATGTATAGCATACTTTTGCATATTTTATAGTTTATATAAAGGTATTGTGTTCATCTAATTTTCTGCACCCTGTCTCTTTTTTTTTTTTTTTTTTTGGTTCGTCATTACGTGTTGTTATTAAGTTTGCTACCTATAGCTCAAGTTTACCCATTTTAAGTGCTCTATAGTAGCATATTGAGTGAATATCCCTCATTTTTTATTAATCTATTGTGGTTGGTAGTATAGATTTTGTTGTTATTTTTGTAGCCATGATGATTAATACTGTAATGAACATTCATGGACAGGTAACTTTCTGCTCAAGAATAAGTGTTTCACTAGGGTCTATAGCTACAAATGGAAGCATGAAGCAATAAAACTTACACATCTTTGACTTTATAAATTTCCAAATTGTTCTCCAAAATAGTTGTTCTGATTTCTATATGCACAAACACTGTATAAGAGTTACTCTTTCTCCATATTCTTGTCAATTCTAAGTGTGATTAAAAAACAATGTGAAGTAAATCTTGTTTTATTTTAATTTGCATTTTATTAATTAGTAAGGTTGAAATTTTTCATCCTTTTGGTCATTTAAATCCCCTCTTATATAAATATTTTCCATTTTTCATTGGGATTCATATTTTATGTATGTATGTATTGAGTATTTTTCCTCATTTTTCTATTTGTAAGAGTGAGGCCAAGTCTATACTATCAATATGGTAGTGGAAATTAATTATCCAAATGAGCAAAAGAAAGGTCTCAGACCTGCTGTTCATGCTTACGACCCAAGTGTATTCTTCTGGTTTGTTTTTTTTTTTCATAGTTGATTCCTCTGCAAGAAGAGCATTAAAAGTGGGGTTTGAGGCCCAAGTGGGCCTGAGTTAAGCTCATAATAATAGCTTTTCACTTGGGATAGTATAATGCATAGACATAAATGTGTTCTTGTATTTCTTAGTCTTCAGTACTGTACCTGTGGATCAAATTTCTATGGTTTGGATAATTTCCCTCTCCCAATTTATTGTTTCCTCTGAAATTAAGTGATTTGTTCTTTTTCTTTATTAGTTTCCCCCAGCTTTATTGAGATATAATTCACATATAACATTGCATAAGTTTAAGGTATACAACATGGTGGTAAGGTATTATCATGCATGATAATCATTGCAAAATTATTACCATAAGGTTTCATTAACATGTCCATCACTTCATATTATTGCAATGTTTTGTGTCTGTGGTGAGAACATTTAATATTACTTTCTTAGCAGCATCCAAGTATATAATACCGTATTGTTAACTATAGTCACCGCGCTGAATATTAGATCCCCAGACCTTATTCATCTTATAACTGGAAGTTTGTACCCTTTGACCAACATCTCCTTAATTTCCCCCACCCTCCAATACGTGGCAACCATTTTACTTTATGTTTCTGTGAATTTTTTTTGTTCTTTTTTTTTTTTTTGGTTTGTTCTTAACTTGCTCTCATTCCAAATTATTGTGGATATCAATTATAACATGAATGAAGAAAACATACATCTAACATATACCTGCTATGTGTGGTATATTGTACTGGAATGGATGGGTATAGATATATGATATAATATCTTACTTCAGCCACAGTATGATTTCAATCTAAGACCAATATACATAAATGCAGGGACTGTGTGCTAGATTGGATCTGAGGCTTTACTTCCAGTCCCATTCCTTCATGGCCATGTCATCTTAGTGTGTCATTTCCTCTATGGTTCCTCAATACTTAGGTAGCGCCAAACCACTTTTTTTTAATAATATGAGGAAAAATAATCATAGGCCACATCAGGATCATGAATATCCCTTTTTTCAATTCTATCAGTAGCTCTTTGAGTGACTATATAGATTCAGTTGTAAATGATATTAAGTATAAATTTAAATTATTGAATCTGAGGCATGAGCCAAGGAATATATTGCCCCCATCCTTCTCTAAATACCGTGGAATTGAGTCTGACCTTGCCTTAGTTGACTTACTTGTAAGAGCCCATCCATATCTAGCGTCCCGTGGTTTCAAAGATGTTCTGTTGTTGGTTATGTGCAATGTTGTACACATAGGATCATTTTCAAAAACAGTCTTATTTGACCTTGATGGGCCCTTTGACGTATTTGAAAATACAGTAACTCTTTTGCCCTGTTGTTTCTTGACAATAAAGTTTCAGAGAAAACATTCCCACGTTATCCCCAACTCTTCAGTATAGAGCTTTCAATATTTTTAATTCTTCAAGAAGTTAAGATTTTATGTGTTTTGGTGTCAGGAAATAATTTTGTGATAAAATAAACATCTGGTTTGCTCAAAAATACTGGCATCCTACAAACATGAATTCATTAGAGAGGAATTCCACATGCATTGCCTCTGAGCTACTGCTTCTGTGAACTAAAAGAACTGTGTTCCTTAATGTCTCAGAAGTGTTTAGGAAATGCGAAGTGTAAGAAATTGTCAGTGTTTCGAAAGGAGAAATAATGTCTTATCTTTTGTTTTTCCTGAGCCCGACACGGGGCTCAATCCCATGACCCTGAGATCATGACCTGAGCCAAATCAAGAGTCGGACCTTCAAACAACTAAGCCATCCAGGTGCCCCTGTCTTATCCTTTTTTGTAGATCCTGTGGTTAGCTGGAGCTTGCCTCATAGGAAGAGATCAATAAGAATATTCATGGATTGGGTGTAAGTCATTAATTTTCAAACCTGCAATCTTTGAATAATGAAGGATTTTATTCCATTGTTTCTCAACTCAATAGATATATGGGCCTTTACCCTTGCTTTACATTCCTTTAGAGCTGTTATAATATAAGCTAAAGCATTTTTTAGGGAAAGTGACCTCTAAAATATTTTTGTTAATGTTTCCAATGTGCATTTATAGTACTGAAGATTATCAGAACATAGGTAACTGCCTGTGACATCCATATTTTACAGTGGCAACCATTGTCCACATGTTTCAAGTACTGCCTGCATGATTTTCTTCCTTATGTGAGAAACACAAGTAAATCAAAATTTAAAAAGTTATAAGAAATTGGAATCTTGTTTATGACTAGAAAAGCTTGACTATTTTTATTACTAGACACTTAAAATCATGTCCCATGCAATACTACATTTGATTATGGAAGAATTTTAGAATAATTAGGGTACATTAATTGATATTTATGAAATAACCATGAATGATACAAGGTGACTCAGATCATTTGGAAACATTCCCTGAGGCAGTATTCTGCAAATTTTTTCAGAAGGGACCAGATAGTACATATTTTAGTCTTGTAGGATATATGGTTTCAATCGCAACTACTCACATCTGCCTTTGTATTCCAAAAGCAACCATAGTCAGTGCATAAAAGAATGGGCATGCCAAATTCCAATAAAACTTTATTTTTAAATGCAGTCACAGGCCACACATTGCTGACCCTTACCCTAAGAATATACTGAGCTAGTCCAATTTTAAGAACTAGAAAATTTTAGTAAAAATCTGTTGTGTTTTTGCATATACCTTTTAAGAGCAGTAAATTTTAAAAGAAAACATAAATAATCTGAAAAAGATTTGACTATAAATGTATTGATCTAAATTTAGTTGCTCGTATCACTAGACTAGCTGTTATTAAAGATATTTAGACAGTAATTTTTTATATTATTTTCTCTAGAATGTACTCTAAACTTGGACAGATGTCTCATCATTGAACTTTTGGTTTCATGTCCACTAAATAAAGGGTTGGTCATAATTTCTATAAGGTATCTTCAAACCATGTAATTCTGTATTTCTGTGAGTGTCCTGTCATTTGCCAGTAGGAAGGAAATCTCTGTTTATAGTTCTTTTTAAATTATTTTATTGAAAATGTCACTTCCCAAGAGATCTTATTCTCTTTGAAAGTCACTTCTAGTTTCCATATGAAAAAAAAAGTCTTTTAAAATCAATACCAGTGAAAGCTAATCAGTGATAGAATGATTACAGGATTCCTTGCTTATCATTGCAAGGCTGAGATAGTTATCTCTGTGATTATCCTCACATCTGATTTGAAAGGACAGAGGGGCAGCTTTTTCTGGTCATACCACTCCTAATTTGTGAAATGTCCCCTTCATAATGCTGTCATAAGATGGCAGCCTGCCTTTATTGCCATATTCTAGAGAGATTAGTCAAGTGCCCAGGATATCACCAGCCCTACTCCCATCTTAAATTTATCATGGAGTCAACATAGTCATAAAGGAAATAATCTGAAAATCCTCTCACATCCTATCTCATTATATTATTGTGCAGAAAGAAAAAATAGTTTTAAAGTATAGAGAAGAATAAATTGGGTCATGCAGCTGCTTCCCAAATGCTGAATTTCTGTTTCCAGTGCCTCCTTTATCTTCCATACTGAAATACAGAAATTACTCATATTGAGATACAACTATTTTCCCCCTAGCCAAGTCTTCAGTGCCTGCTCTTCTATTAGCTCATAATAAGAGGTAATTGAAAGAGGTAAATGCAAGTGGCAGGCAAAAATCATCAGGTCCATTCTTCATAAACTCTTCTGCCAGGTTTTGCCCTCCAGACACGCCTATATCTCTGGGAACTGACTTTTCCTTCTGCCTCCTCCTCTTGAATGGTTACAGTGAAAGCAGCCACAGTTTTACAAAGTGACCCCACCTCATCTGTAGAGAAGAAGCCAGAAGTTGGCTTCTGGCCAACGCTGAGCTAATCTGAGTCCATTCTCAGATTTTTAGAGTTGAAACTGGGAAATGATCACCCAGGAAACTCTGAGCTCTTAAATGGAAATGATGCAAACTCACAAGCTCTAGGACAGTAGCTATTTTCTGATGTGTGGTTTTAGAAATAGAAAAAGCCATGTGGGGTGAATGAAACAAATATATGAAGAAAGGCAGGGGTGAGATACGAAGAGCAAACTTCTGGTTTCTCTGCAGTTTTTGGATCAGGTTGTAGTTCACCCGACCACCCAGCTGAATCCCTGCCCTTGGCTTGTGTGGGATAGCCACATAGGTGTTTCATGAACTCCCTTTTGCTAAAACTAGGTCAAACAGGTTTCCATAACTTAGAGCCAAAAGAACTAATTGTGAAGTTTATTCCATACTCCACATTCTATAAAATACAGAATTAAATACAATGTCTGCATAAATGTTTTTGTGGTTTAATAATTTATTATTGAACAAAATTAATTACCCAAGAGATACTAACTATCCAGAGAAAGAGACCACAAAGTTTGTGTGTATGTGTGTATATAATTTTGGGGGGGTTGATTTTTATTTATTTTGAGAGAGAGAGAGGGAGAGAGGGAGAGCCCTGGGGGGGGGGTCAAAGAGGCAGGGGAGATAATCCCAAGCAGACTCCACGCTATCAGCACAGAGCCCGACATAGGCCTCGATCTCACAACCGAGAGATCATGACCTTAGCCAAAATCAAGAGTCGCTTAACCGACTAAGCCACCTAGGTGTCCCTGTGTGTCTTCAATTATATACATAATATTTTTTCAAAATATAGTTTTTGAGCAACTCCTATGAACCAGCCACAGTGTTAGGTAGCCAACAGTGAACAAATACAAAAGCGAGTGCCCAGTCTATTGGGGCCAGAGATATATTAACCAAACAATCACAAAAATTAGACTCTGGAAAATACTGTGAAGAATAAGGCACATGGAGCCAGGTACAGGAAGTAGCCAATATGAAGGCCCTATGGCCAACTCATCAAATTCCAGTGTTACTAGTCAGAAGGATTTTTTTTCCCGAAAGCCATTTATTAATTAGGGCCTAAAATCATCGTTTCTATTTTCTAAACTATACTTAGCTCTCATGTAGGAAGGGCATTTTTGTTTGTGTTTCAAATTTATTTCTCAAATAATATAAAACCCCTATTTCCTTAACATTATTTAAGAAAGACATGTAGTATACAATCTTGTTTGCACCATCAATATGTTCAATAAACTCTCTTTGTGGTCAAGACAAAAAAAAAAATCCTTCCCGGCTTATGCATGGTTTCAGGATGGATTAGTGAATGGATTAATGAGTTCCACTTTGAATAGTATGACTGTGGTAGTATCCTAGCACATTATTCCAGGCTACTCTCAGCTCTGTCTGCCTCGGGTAGGATCTGACAAAGGCGTGTGAACCCAGAGCCCTGGGAAAGTTCATTTCCCTCAAGAATGGAAAAGACCGTGTCTTCACATGGAGGCGGGGCGGGGCGGGGGGCAGCATGAAGTGCTCTCTTGGGCTAGCATCCCTCTGTTCTTACACTGCAACCAGTGTTACTGTAACATTTCAGTAATATTCTAACAACTGGTGACAAGGATACAAGAGAAAAACACTATACTTTGTGATTTCTCCATGTTTCTGACTGATGCATGAACTCTTTCACTGTGCACACAAAGAATTATACATTTAGTTGCCATGGAACTGCATATCTGTTGTCTTTACGAGGAACAAAATGGTACTTAAACTAACTACTGTGACTCATCCCTTGACGTAAAATTGATAATGCTGCCTTTATTAACCATAATGCTTCCGTTGGCACAGATTTTTTATTACTTTTGTTGTTGTTCTTGTTGTTGTTAAAGAAAAGATACTTGCTCATAATCCCAGGTTTAATCACTGTTCTTAATAATTGATAGCTTTGAAAGATCAAAATTTACTGAATCTAATTGTAACATTTTACCTATAATCGATGGACACTAAATTAAATGGCTATGAGGGAAATAATGTCTTCTTAACATGTGTTCTCTTGAGTTACATGTAAGCATAAATGAACACATGGGTGGCAATAATGACCCCTGGCATTCTCATAAGGCACTACCAAAAATTTGATGCAGAGTCTGCCCCTGATAAGAAATCTTCAGTGCACCTCAGCATATGGTCAGGGGGAGTCCAGTCATTTCTGTGTGTGTGAGTTTAAGAATTCCCCAGTCACTATGCACTTTATTGATGAGAAGGGAAAAATGATTTTAGGACAAATGTGAGAATCCATGCATGGTGTGACACCCTAACAGAATTATTAAGACCCTCTTCTTGGCCCCCATAGCACTGTGTCCATACTTGCATTATGACGCTTTTCACTTTGTTTCATAATTCCTTTTCTTTCTATACCATTGGGTTACCAGCTTTTTGGAGTAGAATGTGCTATTATTATTATTATTATTTTGTTATTACTCTTCTTGATTATCAGGTGCCTAAGAAGGAAGGATTCAATACATACTTGCTATATTATTCTCAGACTCTCAAAGCTATGTTCATTGTGCCTTAACATTCTACAAGAAACACAAAGAAAAAGAAGTCTGAGAACCATTGGATTACTGGATGTCCAAGATTGATTTTCTCCTAGGGAAACTTATTCTGGGTTGAGGTTGACTTAGTAAAGTAACTCTGATCTCATCTTATTCAGAGAAGCTTAGGAAAAAACAGCCTAGGACTGAGGAAACTCTTTTTCATTTTTTCTTAAATAATGGATGCCTTTAGGAAGGCTCCAGAAGCTACACTTTTGGAAGTTTTTAGGAACAAAGACAAGTTATTTCCTGGAAATAGCACAAATTTTTGAGTAAAATAAGTGAAACATCCTACATCCTAACAAACTGTCTTGAATCAGGTAACTCCTTGACAGAAAGGAGGCAATATTTTAATTACCAAGTTTACCTTTGCAATAAAATTCCTTAGAAAGAAGTTAATTTGGCAATAGCAAGACAAAAAACTCTGCAGGATCAACACTGAAGATACAAAGGGTATTGGATGTAGTCAAATTGAGACGTATGCCTGTTTTATCTTTAGAAGCATTTTTTTTAATTAACAAAAATTTATCAACCAAACTGTACTAACATTATAGGTTATATCAAAAGTTTTGTGAAATATGAATGTGATAATGTAGAAGGGACTTCAAATTATATATCCTGTGAGATTTTACAATTGATTCTTCTTCATCGATATAGAAAAAAAATACTGAAATCTTAAAGTTATTCCAGAGGGTAATACTATAAATGCAGTAATGTATTGTATTTAGAAAACTGGACTCAAAATTACAGGACACAAGTATTACTTTAGAAAATAAGTATACAGTAGTGTGTTACATAGCTTATCAGTTAGCCTTCTAAAGAAATGCATTTAGTTCCTGTTCTTCCATGATAACCTCTATGTTATCTTATCTAATTCCTTCTGATCAAATGTTTTCTTTTTTGTTTTCTTTATCCACTGCTAATTTTTATCTCCTTTAAAAAAAGAGATCAAATTCCCTCTTTGTGATAGACCATGGACCCCTTCCTAGTTTGGTGGCCATTCAAAAGTCACTTATGCATCTTTGTTCCCCGGTGCTTGGGATATTCATCGGATACACATTCAACCCCGTTGGCATTCATCAACACTCAATGTATTGAGTAGATTTTCTACCTTTTTTCTTTTTTTATAATGTTTATTTATTTTTGAGAGAGAGAATGGGCACGCACAATTGGGGGAGGAGCAGAGAGGGAGACAGGATCTGAAGCAGGCTCCCTGCTGACAGCAGACAGCCCGCATGCAGGGCTCAAACTCAGGAACCTGAGCTGAAGTCAAATGTTTAACCAGCTGAGCCACCCCAGTGCCCTATCTACCTTCTTTCTTAAAAAATGATCTAAATATACCTAAGTGTTTGTGCAGAAAGACTCCATTAATTCAAGCTAATTGGGGAAAAGATGATTTGAATTTATTGGGCAAGAGTTTGTTATAATTGTCTTGTTCTGTAATTAAACTTCAGTGTTTTTACTTGGAGTGATATCTCAAGTTAAGAGCTATAAAATGGCTTTCTGTTAGAGAACCTTCCTATTTAGTTGATAACATGGTATTTGAATGTAAAGAGGAATCTTTCATAAGGTTTGAAAAGTTTGTTGCCTTTAGTAGGTTGAAGAATCTGTGAAATCTTGTTTACATTATCTAAAGGTATATTAAATGTATTCATTGGAAAAATCATATCATAAATAACCTTCCTGTTTTCATGACTCACAACATTAATTTTCTGACTTGATCTTAAGAAAAAAATCCTAAGAGAATAGTATAATTTGGGAAACATACAAAAATTTATGCTGTTTTACTCAGAAATCTTAAGAATCACTAATACACCTGTCTAACTACTGGTCTCCTATTTGAAATGAGCAATTTAACAGTACATAGAAAGTAGTTTCTCCAGATATTATTTAAACGGATATCAAGTTTAAATAACTTTTCTTTTGTTATTCATTTTACATTTTGACTTTTTAAAATGTTAAGAGTGCATTGAAGTTATACATTGTAGGTTTAAGTAGTTGAATTATAGGTGGCCAACTATTAAAAATATGTTCCTATGCTAATAATTTATTTAGTGACAGGAATAATACAAGTAAATGGAAGCATTAGATTGTGACCTTTAACTAAACAAGCAGTTCTTGTAAGTTGCCTTGAGGCTAGCATGTGTGATGACTAATTTGTTTCCACCACGACTTGATACCTATTTGAAAAGACATGCCATATGTCACAGGTATTCAGTTAAAATAGTTCAGTGTGATTATTATTAACTAAATCACACACACAATCACAAAACTCTATTCAAGTAATATTTGGTACAAGGCTAAACCTTACAAAAAGGAATAAAGTTAAGTGGGAAGGGTCAGAGAGCACTGCCCTTGATCTTACCAACACACTCTAATCATTGTCAGTTGAACTTATAGGTATTAATTAATGTGACAGAAAGATCAAGCCCTGTCTCACCTTACTTTGACTGATTACATACTTCTATGAGTTTTAAGCTCCTTCCATTCAATTTCAAAATGTTCCCTCAAGGTTATGAAGCCCCTGAGAAACTTACAGATAAGGCCGATATAGTTTTGTAATTTTTAATAAAATATTTAATTTATGTTACTGAATCCAGTGCCTTAAAGGTATGTATTCCTGGTTTGTAGACACTGGAAAAAAACATGTACTTAAAAATTACATTTATTTGTGTTTGTGGGATCATTAGAATCCCATTACTCTGATGATAATGACCTCCATTGAATTTGAAGTAACATTCTTCATTTCTTGCCTATATGGTCTGTATGTTAGCTTTGTCATGTATGTAGACCAAGGGGTGCATCATGGCCACTGCATAAAACCTGAGCTTTATCTGAGTAAGAGTTCCAGATGTAGAAAGGAATCATGTCATTTTTCAGCCTTTCCCAAACTTTTATAGTGATGCAATATTGAATGGATATATAAAGCACTAATGATTTCATGTTCATTGATCCCATGCCACAAATATTTGGCTGCTACATGTTGCCCATTATTAACGATGGCACGACCAAGATACCTAAACCTTTCTGAATAACTTGAATACTCATAATAGGATTGAATATTAATATGATAATTTTGTAAAACTGCCAGTATCTACTAAAGCTGAACACCTACAACCTGTCCTTTCCCTTCCTGGATATATGTCCAACAGAAACATACAAAACATGTACAAGAATGTTCATAGTTGCACCACTGGTGGTGGCCCCAAATTTGAACACTATGTAAAGGTCCATGTACAGTAGAAGGGATAAATAAATTGTGGTGTGGTCACCTAATGAAATAATCTACATCAATAAAAGTGAACAAATTTTAATTATACACAATAATATGAATGAATCTAATAAATATAACATGTGAAAGATGCCAGACCAAAATGGTACATAGCATATGATTTCATTTATCCAGATTTTAAAAAGAACAAAATTAGTCAGTGTTGTTAGAATAGTGATTACCTTTGCTGAGGAGAGAGGCGATGACAAGGGACCAGAGGAAGACTTCTGGGAAGTTAATAAAATGTTCTATTTCTCTATCTGGTTGCTGGTTGCATGGGTATGTTCAGTTTGTGATCATTCATCAAGATATACACTTATGATTTGTGTACTCTTATACATACATACATATATATATATATATATATATTATACTTAAATAAGACACTTAAATTCTGAAAAAGTTCTGAGCTTAATTATGGTAAATTGAGCTAAGTGCCTATTTGTACTTGTATTAATTTCCTAGAGCTACTGTAACAAATTACCACAAACTGGGTGGTGGCTTGAAACAACAGAAATTCACTCTCTCACAGTGCAGAAAACCAGAAGTCTCAAATCAAGATGTTGGCAGAATTGTTTTCTTTTGGATTATCTAAGAGAGAATTTGTTCCAGTGTCTCTCCTAGCTTCTGGTGACTGTTGGTAATCCTTGCCATTCCTTGCATTAACTCAATCTCATCTACCAAGAACTTTCTTCCACATAAGTTCACATTTACATGTTCTTGGTGGTCATACATTTTTGTCAGGGGCACCCTTCAGTCTACTACAGTGTCCCTTCCCAAGACTCCAGAGAAATCATAGTAATATAAATATAAAAATATTACATAGACAGGAAAATATGAGAAAAGATGGAAACATGAGGGATATTGTCAAGATTTTAGAAGATGGAAAGTGAGTATTTGGCAGAATGCAGGAAATTAAAATTGAAGCAACCTCAGGCAGGCTCAAGATTTGGAGATACCAAGTACTTCCAGAAGAGGGCAAGGAGTGGGGCTGAAAGCAACTTTGGTCAAAAGTCTATACAAGGAAGTTAAAGCCTCAGATAGCCTCTCCCACCCTGGGCATCCAACTGACAAATAATCCCATACCTAGGCAGAAAGAAAATGGACAATAAATATAAAAGAGAAGAATCTAAGTGGCTCTGGTCTTGTCGACATGAGGAATTGCTGAGGGAAGGGGTGAGGCACTGTACTGAAACAAGAGAATTAAGAAATAGTCTATATTTTGAATAGTGCAGACTCCCTCCCACCAGCCCTCTATGCTCATCTATGAGCACACCAGCACTTGGCCTGCTTCTCTAGTCAGGTGATTGCAAGATTCTTCTCTGGGGAGAACAGTGCAGCCCAAGAGAAAAGACCTGCCTTTATCAAGGTTGTCTCCAAATGAGAAGACTGATATTTCCCTGATCACATATATCCAGTTTTCAGTCATCTCACGGTGCACACAGAGCTTTCATTCAGCTTTTAAATACCTCACTTTTACATAGCAATAGTTATCCACGGGTTACAAGATATTCAAGGAAAGCTCATAGTTTAAAAGAGATTCAAAAAAAAAAAGAAGAAGAAGAAGCATTCATATAAAAAGAACTATAACGAAACAAAGATTTTCAGGGACATAAAAAGTTCAAAAAATATAATGAATATTCTCAAATACATTAAAGAAGCAATTTTTAGCATCCAGGATGCTATAAAAATGGACATTCAGGGAACTCATAAGAACTCTTGAGAGATTAAAATATTACACCACAAATCTTCCAGAACGTAGAACAAATTATCAAAGAGATGAGAAGATTTTTTTTCAAAGGGGGATCAATACAGGAGGTCTAATTGGAATTTTAAAGAGCTAGAAAAATGGAGAACACAGAGAAGAAGAAATTGTCAAGTACTGCAAGAAAGTTTTCCTTAGTTGATGAACTTGGTTTTCCATATTTAAAGGGTTCAACCCAGGCAGCCAGCAAAAGGAGTTCAAGAAGGTTCATATCAAGGCATGTCCGTCAGAAATTTTAGGACACCAAAGATAAACATTCTAAAAACTTTTCAGAAGGGATGGAGGCAGGTCATATACAATATCGCAGGAATCAGAAAAGCATCAGGCTTCTTAAGAGCAACATCTGAAGCCAAAAGGCAACACAGTGATGTCTTCAAAATTTTGAGGAAAAATCAGTAATTGCTTTCTACCTCCAATTTTTTATCGAGACAGTTAATCAGTTAACCTGTGAGAATGGATACATAGAATTTTCAGAACTACAAGGTCTCAAAAACATATTCGTAATATGCCATTTCAAAAGAAGGACCCAGAGGATGTCTTTTACCAAAATGAATGAGTAAACCAACAAAGAAGTGTTGAGAACCAGAAAATAGGGCATGCATTCATTAGAAAGGGGAGGGGAAAGAAAACATCTTCAGAGAAATATATGGCTTATAATTAATAAAAAAGTGAAAACATAGAATAAAACAGTTTTCATGAAAGAAGCCAATAGGAAATTTAGATGATATATATACAGATGGCACACTCCCAGAAAAACAGACCACTCAAGTCTCTAAAGGCCTGCCATGTATTTTTGCCTTTTCTGTTTCCACCATTGATATGCCCTTTCTTCATCCTCATTGTTGTAACACTAGTCCTTAAAAGACCTGACTGAAGATATAATATCCTCCAGAATGTAGGAGAATATCTATATGTCCTTGATTAAGGAAAGCTTTCTTAACAGACACAAAATATAGACTTAAAAATAGAAGTTAACATCTCATCACATTTTAATTCTAAACTCTTGCAAAGCAGAAAACATAAACAAGTTTAGGAGGTAAATGATGGAGTGGATAATTGTATTTCCAGTGGATATCATGATTAAAAATGGTATATACAAATCTCTAAAGAATTACAAGGCAATAGCATATAAAGTACAATAAAAAATTTGGTTTTCAAATGTTAGGAAAGATGTGGGGATCAAAATTATACCCTCAGATGCTGCTGGTGGAAGTATAAATTGGTGCGACTATTTGGGGGAACTATTTGGCAATAGCCCATAAACCTGAGAAACTGTATGCCTTATTATTAGGATGAATATATGATTTACTGTTTAATCCGGGATACCTTTGAACATGAAATGGGGTGGTATTAAATTTTATGCCACAACAAATGTGTAAATTGGGATTATCCCAGGCCATCTGGTTGTCATGTCACCCTGGGTATGACTCACTTTGTGCATAGACCCTAGATAACCTCTTGCCTGTGTGTGGTATATCCGTGAGGTTTATAACAGCAAAAATTAGTAACAACCTGTCAAAAGGGAACTCCATAGCTAAAATATATAATACAGAATCCTGAACATCAAACTAAAGAGATGAGCTGGATTTCTGTATATATTGGTTTCAGAAGATATGCAGAACATAAACTTCAGGTGTGAATAGAAAATTCCAGAATGTTCTACACAGAGACATATATAGATTATATAATGTTACTTGATATAAGTTTAGTTACAAAAATGAAATAGAAAAATACACCACAAAATTATAATAGCAGTTACTTCTGGCAATTTGGAAGGGAGTTCTGGTCATGGTTTGAAAGGAATTAAGCTAGGGGCACTTGGGTGGCTCAGTTGGTTGAGTTTCTGACTTCGGCTCAGACACTCAAAAAGGCTTTGTAATTTTAGGGTCTTTCATCTCTCGAAATAAAAACAAAATGATATCTTCTCCATGAAGCCTTCCTTGATCTCTTTAAGGCAAACATTATGTCTGTCACTCCAGATTGAAAGAATAGTGCTTTATCCCTTTTTGTCCCACCCCCCCACAACACCTGGCCAGATATCTGATACACAGGAAACACCCAATAAAACTTTATTAAATGAAAAACAGAAATAATAGGATGGTTTACATAGAAACCCTTGCCTTCTTTCAGTGAGTAGAAAATTTGTAAATTTTCACCTTTTTCAAGCTTTTATTTGCATAATGGACCTATGTTTTGTGCCAAATTCTATTGACATACTTTGGAATGAATGTACTCTAGCATGGTCATTAAAAGGACCCGCTCCACTTTCTCCTCTCTCATGAACATCGATTCTTTGTCCCAGTGCTGAGTTCTAGACTGTGGAATGAAATGCGGCATTTTTCTCTGTTGCTCCTTTATATCACTTTGGCCCTATTTGCCACTTCAGTAATGTTAACTTCTGCCTGTCAAAACCAATTAAATATATATATATATTTTTAACATTTACTGGGTTCACAGCAGAATTTCAGTTACCTGTGGTTCATTTTTGAGTCGAGTTGTTAAGCAAATCTTGAATACAATATGGCATTTGCTTTGCATTTTTTTTCATTTCGAGTTTCATCGTTTCAGTTTTACCATTCTCATAAATAAAACATATGCTTTTGTTTTTTTCAAAGTTATCAGAGTTTGTTCAGTCGAACAATGCCCAGCTCGCAAATGAATACTTTTGAAAATACATATGGTGGATATATAAGTACATATGTGAATTCATTTGGCTCCTATGCAAATTTATTAAATGTGCTATGCTGGGTTATCTTTTATCAAAAGAACTGTTAGTAAGTGAAGACAAGTGCCTGTGCTCATACATACATAAAAAGCTAAATTTAGGTTTTAGTGCTGGCATTTTTAAATGACTTCTTTGCCTGCCACTTATACTAAAAGGATGCCTTTATTCTTAAAAGTGAAATATGTTTTTTAGGAATACTTTGCTTAATTTCTTTGAGATTCTTTTTTTTTGTTTCCAGTTCTCACTGCTGCTTCAGACATGGAACCAGACATGCCTGACTGCAGTTGGCTGCTTCGATCATTATCCGGCTTTCCTTTGAGACAAGACTTTGCAGGCAGTGTGTTTCTTAGCCAGTTGCTTCCCACGATTGCCAGACTCTATGCACTATGTGATGTGTCTCACAATTACAGGAGCCTAGTGATCCTGGCACTTTGCACGTGTTGTTTTCAGGTGCTCTTTCACACGTACACACAAAAGATATGCTGATGATGACAATGACTTTTCACAGTGATCCTGTCATGAAAATTAGCATTCAAAAAAAAATCCCTGAATTGAAATATACATTTCCACATGGCTTTGATGCTTCTCTAGTAGGAAGGGCAGGAACATCCTTGGGAAACACTTGCTGACATGGCAGCATGAAGCGAGGCACACAACACGCACCTTACACCTGTGTACCTTTGATGACTAGAAAAGCAAGCTGATTTCATTCACTTTACCCCCCACTATACGACATGGACTGGCTGTTTTGTCACTTACTCATGTTGTCAGAGTTGACCCTTAAAGACAGTTCATCTGGCTAAAATTCAATTGTCTTATACCTGAAGTATTAGAGAATATGTCTGAGGTGGTCAGGGTTTTAAGGCAGAAGCTATATTACAGGTTGCTGGCATTTTGCAGGCTCTTATGAGCACCCTGTTAGGCATTCAGGTATCAGAAGGATTTTGAAAATTCTGCTCAGCCCCTGGCATCTCTTCGGCCCTCTCTAGATGTCTCGTCCAGCTGTTCAATGAAAAGAAATGAAGCAAAAGAGGCATCAGTGTGGCTACAGCTGGTACTATGGAGGTTGGCGTTATGCTACCAGATAATGCACACATTATTTTTACTCATGTGGAAGGCTGCCTTGCTGTGTCTTTCTAAGGCTGTCAGAAAGATTGATTCTGGAAATATTTTGAAAAAATGCTAAGTACTAGCTACTTGGGGTATTTACCCAGGGGCCTTGCAGCTGCCTGGCATTGCCGGGTGGCAGCTGAGCAGTAATCGCTTGCTATTTCTCTAATTTGCTTGTGTCTTTGTCAGCAACGGAGAGGAGGGAGGTTCAAGGCCAGAGTGGGGCCCTTGCTTCCCAGCATTTTCATCTAGCCTGTGGCTTTAAATACTCTCTGAGTTACTAATGACTCCCAAATTTATATTTTTGGTCCTGATGTCATCCCTAAATCATACAGCCATGTATCCACCTGCTTACTCAGGAGCTCAGATTTGATGTCTAAGAGGGATCTTGAACTTAAAAATGAACGAAACCAAACTCCTAATCGTCCATGCATATACACCCCCGACTGCTTCTCCCGCCATCTTCCCGGAGCAGCAAAATGGCAACTCTCTTTCATGTGGTTGCTCCAGCCAAAACTTTGCAGTCAATCTTGATCCCTCCCTTCATCCTGTGTCCCACATCTCAAGGATCCACCATGAAAGACTTAGTATATGAACACTTCTCTGCCACTGCCACTGCTGCCTTAATCCAAGACAACAACGAATCTCATCCGGACCGTTAGAATTGCCTTCTAACACACCGGCCTGCTTGCCATCCCAGTAGTGTATTTTCCCACAGCAGCAAAAGCGAATCCTGAAACACAACATGCATCATGTTATACTCTGTTCAGAAATCACCAATGACTTTCAATCCCAAGGTCCAAACCAAATGTGCAAAGCCATAAGTGTTCTGGTGCTCTGATATTTCTTGTACCCCATACCGTTCTACTTTTTCGTTAGCTCATTTCATCAATTCATTCACCTCTATGTACAATGGACTCTTCACTGCTCCTGACATACTCCAAGCTTGGCCCCACCTAAGTGTTTTTGAACTTGCTCTTCTCTTTGCCTGGGGTGCTCTTCTCCTAGGTATTGGCATGTCCTATTTCCCCATTTCCTGTAGTTTTCCATGGAAGTGTTTATTTATCAGTAAGATCTTCCCTCACCAGCCTTTATAATAGAGCACTGTTCTCAATGTCCTCTTTGCTCACCATATTTTCTTATTGGCCTCTGTAACCCCACAGTGTCTTCTTCCCCTGCATGCAGGCTTTATTTTGTTCACTGCCAATTCTCTAGCACTACGAACAGTGCCTGGTGCACAGAGGTCTTCACTGAGTATTGCAGAAGACACAGCCACATGACTCTTCTACCTCTGTCTCCACCAGTCATAATGTGGCGCTTAGAATACCTGATTCCTTTTTTATTTTCCTGAGAATAGCTCTGTGATATCTTTAGCTCTTCAGTAGAAAAGCCCATTAACATCCAAGACCTCACAGAGATCATTTCTCCATCTCTGATTTGACTCGTCCATGAAACACATGCTTCTGGAAACTGGGGATGTGAAAGGCAGGTCTTGAATTTCTTGGATGTGCTAGCACTTAGTGCCATAGTGACAGTGCGTGGATAACAGAGACTTTTGCAATGATCTAAACTCATTATAAAGAAGAGACATTTCCCGTATCTTGGGGAGAAACTTGAACATTCACATGTACCTTAGTGCTGAGAATTTCCTAGAGTTGCCATTTGCTTGTCAAATAACTGCAGTGTCTGTAACTCATCTGTGCCTACCACAAACAATTCACCTTTCATTTTCTTCCTCGTCTCTTTGTTTTAAAGAGAAGACATCTTCTTCTTTTGTCTTAAAAACCTTTCCTAACATTTCCGAAATTCCGTTTTATGATTTAGTTAGATTTTAGAAGTGAGAGAGCAGTTTTGTTCCACATTGCCAGTGAGTTTCCTGGTTCTTTGGGGAGCGGGAACCATGCAATTCATTACCAGTGTTTGTCTTAACACTCAGCAAAGGCCTTGCCTGTGATATAAAATCAATGGTATTTGTGAGTGTGGGATTTAGCCTTCTTCAAATATCTTTGACATGACAATTACTTGTTTTTAATTAGAAATACAAACCTGATTAGTAACTGTTTTTCAAGAGGACAAGCCACTGCACTTTTCTTATGATATTGGACTGGGATTTTAACTAAAGCACAGGTTTCCATCTGATATTTAGTGACACATGGCTGTACCCCCAAACAGATTGCAGGTGTGCCAAGATAACAACTCCGCTATGCTCTCAAGGGAAGCTGGAGCCCCTAGACCAATCAGTGCTTTTTGTTAATTGATGCGCAGTTGACATACACTATTATATTAGTTTCAGATGTACGACACAGTGATTCAACAATTACATGCATTACAAAATTCTCACCACAGTAAGTGTAGTTACCAATGACTCCTGACCGTAAGACTGTTTAGCCCAGAATGCTCTACAAATGTAATTTCCAAATGTCTCATGGACTGAGAATGGTTGAGGGTAACTCTGGTCCAGCACTGTCTCATAGACCTTTCTGTAGTAACTGAAATGTTCCAGATCATCCTGACCAATAAGGTAAGTGCAAGACACATGTGGTTATTGAACTCGAAGCGAGCTCGTATGACCGAGACTGGCAGCTACCATACTGGATAGTGCAGCTCAAGTTTAAACTCTAAACTATATAATCTATTAGGAACCAAAGATGACAACTAAGCACAATTTAGCAGTTTATCAGGCTCAACAAATATTAATGTGAAGTGTTAGCAACTCATAGTGGGACCAGCAGGCACAAATGAATTAATAGAGCACTAACTTAAGAATACAGGCATCAAAGTAGACCTATCTTTTGATGTGGCTAACATAGTTGGATACTTGCTGGCTGACTCGGGCTGTGTTCTATTTTTCTCTTGTCTTCTTTTTGTTTGCTAACGTGGCAGATGACAGTGCTGTTGTCTGAAAATGGCTTCAAAGTCACACCTGCAGGCCTTGCGTTATTGAGTTCAGGTGAACTGTGGTATCCCCGTTGATCTTCTAATGGGGCCTGAAGCAATCTAATAATTTGCCTTTGGGTCCTAGAGACCATGTTGTGTTTACCACCCACCTCTCCATCTAAAATGATGTGACAATCACCGATGAGGCCAGTGCTCTGTATTTAGTGATGCTTCTAATGCTAGGTTAATCGATATGGAATTAGCTTTTGCTTGCAGCCATTGTCTTTGAAGCCTTGTTTCATCCAAGCAAGAACATTCTGGAATATGTAGATTTGTTCATCAAAATTCGCAACCTAATTCCAGCTTACAACAAGGAAAAGCAAGTTAGCCAACCTATTGTTTATTCATTAATTAATCCTGGGAGGTGATTACCTGGTCTCCATCTCATGATTCCTTTATTTGTTAATTCTTTCAGTAAAATGTTCTCAAGATGACTCTGATCCATTGTGTCCCACTGCCTCAATAACCTCTCTGCTTATATCAAGTCCAGCTCTCTTTCTTTATTCATGCTGTTCCCTCTTTTCCGAATGACCCATCCTTCCTTTCTTCTCAGGGATATTTTAGCCTTGTTTCTGAAGGCATTTAAATCCCTAATACTGGTATTAGTGCACACTAACATTTATGGAGTACATGTTTTGTGCTAGGCATGATACCAGATACCTTTATGTTCATTAAAACTTCACAACAAGCCTTTAAAACTGTATTTTTTTCCAAGAAGTATATTTAATCTCCCTTATGGAGGAGGAAACTGAGTTTTAAACTTGTGAATCAGTTAGCATGAAACAATTATGTAATGAAGCAGAGTCATCATTTGAAACTGACTTCCTGACTCTAAAGCTTTTGATTTTTCTGTTGCAGATAAAGGAGACAAAGAGGTCTATTAAAGGAGTCTAATAAAGGAGTCTGCTAGCTATTAATCTTGTGCTCATTTGGCATATACTTTGTGGCTTTATGGCTCGCTTGTTTGGCTTCTTGATTTCCAAGTCTTATTTTCATTCTTGCTTCCTACCTTATGGCACATCTTCATACCAGCAAAGCCATTTCTTTGCCAGGTGTATAAGAGAGAGCACAGTAGACCGGGAAAGTCTTGGTCCTTCCCGGGCAACCTGGTCCAGGTATAGTTACCTATTGTACCTATTACATGTCCCTCATTCGTGAATCTCTTTCCGATTCATATCCTATCTCTTCTATCCATCCCTTAACTTATAACTACGACATCACCCATAGCCGGGACTATGTAGTTCACCTTACTGTTAAAAAGTGTCTTTAATTTGTCGTTGAATTATTCATCATATCTTTTCAACCAGAGTGTAAATTACTTGTGTGTGGATATCTCATTTTGCACGTACTTGGTCTTGCCCTATGGCACCAGCCCAAATGCTAGGCTAATCATTGGCAGTTCTTACATATTGCAGATGGAGTGATTGATCATCTTCAGCTGTACGTTCTAAGTAGACAAAAAAAGAAATGAAAAAATTAAAAGTTACTTAGCATAGCTTGTGGTCATAAATTACTTAAAGGATGACATATTTTTCATAAAACTATACAAATAACCAGTACTTAATATTTTTCAAAGGATATTAATAGTTATTTTCTGGATTCATGTAGTCTATTTTCTAGATGGATAAATTTTTTAAAGTAAGTGAAGCTTATCTCATTGACCAAAAATGTATTTTTAATGAACTGTTTTTAATCCAAATCTTTAGGGAAAAGAAGCATATAATTACTGTCTTTTAAAATAGAATACATAAAATATAAGCAAGTCTTTCTTTGACTAGTCTTTCCAAGAATTTTTGGGGGCATTCACTATGTTCTACCTGTTATGGAAAACACTAAAAACATTAGTGACATTAAGGTTGAAAAAAATTTTTTTACAACCATAATTCCTGTTCTTAGTTCGTAGTCTCAAAGGGAAGTCAGATGTATGGAAGGCAGTGTTACATCCCAGCCTCTTCAAGGCTGGATAGAGGTAAGGAGGTTGTATTTTGGGACCCCAGCAGAAATGAGGAAAGTTTTACCTAAGAATTGGTATCTTTTGTAGTTATGGAAGGTGAGTTAGGAGATAGTGATGTGGCATTCCAGAAGGATCAATGGAGGCACGTTCCAAAAGAATCTGACAGAATGGTGAACTAGGGAAAGGGCAGAATATTCAGTGTCCTTCATACAGAACAGCCTGAGGCTAGTTCTAGACTTTAAATGAGCATTAAAAAAAATCACATTGGGGGGCACCTGGGTGGCTCAATCGGTTAAGCATCCATTTTTGGCTCAAGTCATGATCTCATGGTTTGTGAGTTCAAGCCCCACATGGGCTCCACACTGACAATGCAGAGCCTTATTGGGATTCTCTGTCAACCCCCCCCATTTGCCCCCAAATAAAAAATAAAGTTAAAAAAAACTCTGCCCATTTATAAAAAAAATAACTCACATCAGATCATGTTACTTTCCTGCTTGAATTGATCTGCTATCAGTTACTGAATGACACTCTTAGCTTGATAAAGTGTAAGAAATGTAAGTAAGTCCAGACCAGATGAGCAAAACCACATATTTGACCTGTAGTTGACCACAGAAACACCAGCAAGTCTTTTTAGCTTGGGCCAGATCTTTTGAACCTCCCAGGTGTCTTGTCAATTTAAAAATAACAAATGGCCGGGGCGCCTTGGTGGCTCAGTAGGTTAAGCATCCGACTTCAGCTCAGGTCATGATCTCACGGCTTGTGAGTTTGAGCCCTGCATCAGGCTCTGTCCTGACAGCTCAGAGCCTGGAGCCCGCTTTGGATTCTGTGTCTCCTCTCTCTCTCTCTCTCTCTCTCTCTCTCTCGCTCTCTGCCCCTCCCCCACTCATGCTCTGTCTCTCTCTCTCTCCCTCTCTCTCTCCCCTTGAAAATAAATAAAAATTTTTAAAAAATAATAAATGGCCACTATTTTAAGCTACTAAGATTTAGGGTACTTTGTAACTCAGTAATATTTAATCAGTAGGTTGTATTAGTGTTTTTCAATTTTTTCCCTGAAGTAAAATGCTTTTGCTATATTTATTAGAAAGAAAAAAATGTGAAGATGTAACAGAAACAAATTTTGCTGAGCAAAGAGAGCTGTGATCTTGCTTTGAGCTGGCAAAGATGCAATTCAATTTCATTTCTTGTTAGACACTTGGCTCAAAATTTATAATTTATACTTCACTATATGGACATATGTAGATGTATGCACATATTTATGCTATATATAATGCTCAAACAATTTATGAACTCCTAAAGCTTCAGAGCCGTGACATTAAAAAAACATTTTTATTTTGGTCAACTTCAAGCATAACAGACACAAAAATAGAATAAATAGCATTGTGAAATTCCATTCACCCATCACTCAGCTTCAGTAATTACAACATTTGGTGTATATTGTTGTTTGTAACAGGCTTTTGTTTTCTCTTGTTTTCTTTTCTTTTCTTTTGAGGATATAAGTGGTGTTCAATGCAACTAAGAACAAATTTGCAGTTTGTTCCTGCATTGCTGAAACAAAAATTCTTAAAATGACTAACCTCTGTTTGTTGCCAAGTAACTCTTGGCTATGCACGGATAGCAAAGGTAATATAACAGCATTCGCAGCATAATTAGATTTGAATAGCAAGTTTTATTTAAAGAGTGCCTGATCTTATTGCTCATAGGCATACTTTTCTTTCTTGTTTTCTGTTTTCAGTAGTAATCACGTTTTTAATGACTTGTGATAGACTTTTGTTTTATGAAACAATAGAAAACCACCATAAGAACTTTTTAGTAAGCTTTTAGACGTTGTTGAAGCTGCTTAAAATCCATTTAGGTAGGAGGTTATTATTTGTTAAATAATCATTTTTATACAATGACTTCTGCACAAAAGATAATTCTCAACAGTGTTACTTGGATGATAACAAATAATCAAAACAGGCAAACATGATGATGATGTAGTAAGTCACAGCTGCTCCATTGTTGAATGAGAATTTAGGGTTCTGTTTTTCTCTCTACCCAGAATAGAGAAAATGAAGTGCTATTTCTTCATTCTGCCTTCCAGATATATTTGGGGGGAAGGGCGGAAGTATGAAATGAAAGGAGGGAGGGAGAGGAGAAGGCAGAAAGAAAGAAAGAAAGAAGGAGGGAAAGGAAGATCGGAGGGAGAGAGGGTGAACAGCAAGAAGAGAAGAAGGAAGGGCACTTGAGTGGCTCAGTTGTTTGAACGTCGGACTTCGGCTCAGGTCATGATTTCACGGTTCGTGAGTTAGGGCCCGAGTCAGGCTCTGTGCTGACAGCTCGGAGCCTGGAATGTGCTTCGGATTCTGTGTCTCCCTCTCTCTCGCCTCTCCCCTGATCATGCTCTGTCTCTCTCTCAAAAATAAATAAACATTTAAAAAAAAAAACTTTTTTAAAAAGAAGAGAAGAAGGAAGGGAGGGAGAGAGACTAATTATTTGAAGGTACTTCTTTAAGCATTAATGCTGTTAAATATTACAGGTAGCCTTAATTCAACACATAATATTTTTCTTACTTTTTTTTGGAATTTCAGGGTTCCACCTATGTATACAGAAGTTAGTTTAGATTCATCAAATATCCAAGGAACTGTGCTATCTAGTAGTGTAGCCTCATCATTGACATATGTCAAGAATGTTAAAGCAAGTGCAAAAGGTGAATGTATCAATATTTGACAAATCTATTATTGTCTCATAAGAAGCTGACAACCAATGAAGCTTAATTCATCTATAAGAATTGATCAACTTATGTTTATACATTTTCAGCAAAAATTGTATATTTTAACAAGATTTGGGTTGTTATAAAAATGTCACTCTAAAGGACATTCCTAATATTATGTACAACTATTAAATTTTTTTAAACTTTAATTCTTATTCATAACCTTATATTTCAATGGAGAACATGCTTATTAAGGTTTATTTTCTCTTTTGCAACACTTTTAATGGGATTTTTAGAATGCTTACTTTTTTTTGGTCCACTACCTCAAATTGTATGGCGTCGTCAAGTCCTATAACCAATAAAGGGTTTCTGCTTATGAGAGTCAATGTAATCCTCCCTTCCAATCTTAGGAAAGCAGTGTTAGACTTATTCAGATTCGACAGTAAAAGCGTCACTATTGTCCAGGACAGTTAAATCTTAATGAGGTCCATTAAATTCACACGGAACTTTTCATCTCTCTTTCCAGACATTATCAAAATAATGTTTTCCTCCATTCTGCTCTATATCATCAGAAACTCCACTGTAAACAAGGTTTCTAATAGAAACTACATTAGAAATCACAAATGTTGAAAGCCATCTGTGTAAATGGAGAACATGTGATGATTAAAACGAGACACTGTGGGTTCAAATCTTGGCTTCTGTCCTTACTGGCTGTTCATTTTGAGAAAAATTTCTAGATCCTTTCATTGTGGCAAATCGATGGTCAAATGAAATAATGTAACTGCGTACCCCAAAATACTGTGTGTGTTAGTTTTATGTATACATACACTTATTTTCAATATTATATTTATGTTCTTGTGTCTTAAAAGCCTTAAATTTATGCTATGAGTTCCAGCTAACAGCAGGCCAACTTAATAGTTGGTGACTGAAATTAAGCAAAGGGTGTGATGTTAACTTTTAATGATAAATTGAGATATTACATGGGATATTTTGTTTTTAATCCCTGAGTAGCTCCTTTGAACACTTATTGCCACTTACCAAAAAAGTTAGTTTTAGGCCTCTTCCTTGGGTAAATATGTGTTCAGTGATGGCAAACGGCTTCCATATTACATGAAATGTAATAGTATTAAGAAGCTTTTGCTGTGAAATAATTCTGCAATATTTCAACAGCTAAATGTTTTATAATACATTAGAATTATTTCTGCAGTTCTGGAATGCCTCTGCTATTCTGCATTAAATGGTTTATTCTTTGTCTTTAGAGAAGGACGTCTTAATTTTTAGTTGTTTCGGTGGGGGCAAAAGGCCTTGGTGCTGGTCATTCTTTCTCTGAGGGCTAAGAAGGAGAAAGAGAAGGTTGTTCATTCTTTACATGGAGTCTTAATTAATTCTTCTCAGGTGGCCTCTCATCTCTCCCCCGCACCCTGTCATACCTGACTTTTCTGGGTTCTAAGCCTACGCAGTTTCATACACCCTCATGGATTGCTTCTTGGCTGTGGTTCACTCTACTATAGCCCAGACTTCAGTATCTTCCACTGTTTCATCAATCCCCGTATGTCCAATAGGTTTGTGTCTACCAAAAAATTGAAATCTCTTATCCAATTTGGGCTTAAAATATAGTGAATAAGATCACTTTTAATACATGGTTATTACATAGCATGGTTTCTCAACCTTAGCACTCTTGATATCTGGGATGGAATGATTCTTGTGGGGATCTTTCCCGTACATTGTAGGAAGTTAAGCAGCCTCCCTTGTCAAATGGCACTCCTTCACACCAGTTTTGACAACCCCAGTTGAGAACCACTGTCGGAGAGCCATACCAGTGAGAAATTGTGCAAGATTCTGCATCATGAAGAAAAAGCCAAGAAATGCAAATATTGTCTGCATTGAAGTACAGTATAAATAAGCCAACCTAATATAATCTGGAAGGCCATTAAATTGCATTACACTATACTATGGAAATATAATGTTTTATTGTGATAGTCCAGGCCAAGCAGATAATTAAAAATTTTCTAACTTTCAGTAATAACGTGATGCCTTTTGTCTGCTCCACAATTTTCCTTTAATAAGCATTTCTAAATATCCTGGGATTTATAATTTTCATTCCTCCTAGACCTTTTGCCAACTAATAGAAAAAGAAAAAATGATATGCTATGATAATTTTGTTTACTTTCTCATTGCTAGGGAAGAGATGCTTCCCCTCACAGGACATGCAGTTTTTTGAAAAGCAGTGTTGTCCCTAGAAGCTAATTGGTGACCGTTAATTTTTTCCTTGCCTGTCAGCAGAAGTCAGAAGAGTAGTTGGCATGAGCACCTCCTTGATTATAGCTATTATATCAATCGGCCTCCTACTCCTAGTGTGCATCATAATTCCTGTAGATAATTATGTATTGTTTCAGTTTTCTCACCATTGTTTTCTGCTTTAGCATCGACTACACACAAATTTGTTTAAAACGGTTGAAATCAATCATGCATCAGTGAGAATTCATCCACACCGCATTTTTGCAAAATCCACTGCAGCAATTGTTTTGAAAATAATACTTATTTTTTAATTTATTTATTTAGATGCAAGTTAGTTAACATACTATGTAGTATTGGTTTCAGGAGTAAAACCCAGTGATTTGTGTCTTACTTACAACACCCAGTGCTCATCCCAACAAGTGCCCTCCTTAATGCCTATCACCCATTTAGCCCATCCCCCCACCTACCTTTCCTCCAGCAACTCTCAGTTTGTTCTCTGTATTTAAGAGTCTCTTATGGTTTGCCTCCTTCTCATTTTATTTTATTTTTCCTTCTCTTCCCCTGTATTCATTTGTTTTGTGTCTTAAATTCTACATATGAGTAGAATTTGTCTTTCTCTGACTTATTTCACTTAGCATAATATACTCTAGTTCCATCCACATTGTTGCAAATGCAAAGATTTCATTCTTTTTGATCGCTGAGTGATACTCCATTGTACCACCTCTTCTTTACCCATTCATCAGTTGATGGACATTTAAGCTCTTTCCATAATTGGGCTGTTGTTGATAACACTGCTAGAAACATTGGGGTGCATGTGCCCCTTCAAGTCAGCATTTTTATATCCTTTGGATAAATACCTAGTAGTGCAATTGCTGGGTCATAGGGTAGTTCTAAACCACATTTATTTATTCTGTCTACCCATCCTCTCTTTTGCTTGCCATCCAAATTTTTCTCAGCTCATTTGGTCAGAATGAGGGTGCAATGAGTGACTGAGTGAGCTCTGAGATCAGCAGGAATCTGAGTTTGACGAGCAAGGTGGCACACGCTAGAAGCAGGGGCTCAAGGGACCATTGCAGAGGGTGGCAAATTAATGGGGAACCTCAACCCTAACGTTAGCTCCATGTTAATTAACTTTTTCTGTGATATTCTTGACTGATTCTATTTTAAAAACAATTATTTATTGAATATAATCTCTTCATTGTTTATGTTACCTGGGAGATTTATCAAGAGATTAGAAAGTGATTAAGTACAAATTCTATCACTCCTATGTTAGAACAGTACTTCAGGGGCACCTGGGTGGCTCAGTCAATTAAGCGGCCGACTTCAGCTCAGGTCATGATCTCACAGTTCGTGAGTTCAAGCCCCACGTCGGGCTCTGGGCTCTGGGTTGACAGCTCAGAGCCTGGAGCCTGCTTCAGATTCTCTGTTCCTCCCTCTCTCTCTGCCCCTCCCCTGCTCACGCTCTGTCTCTTGCTGTCTCTCAAAAAAATAAACAAACATTAAAAAATTTAAAAAAAAAGAACAGTACTTCATAGTAGATATTTTTTAAATAAGAAAAACTAAATTAAACATGATGACATTAAATTTGCCAGTTGAACATGTTCCGCCCATCATTGCACCAAGGGAGAACTGGAGAACTGTTCTTTTTTTGAATCTTTTTTAATGTTTATTTATTCTTGAGGGTGAGAGAGACAAAGCATGAGCAGGGGAGGGGCAAAGAGAAAGGGAGACACAGAATCGTTAGAAGGCTCCAGGCCCCGAGCTGTCAGCGTGGAGCCCAATGCAGGGCTCAGTCCCATAAACTGTAAGACCATGACCTGAGCCAAAGTCAGACAATCAACCAACTGAGCCACCCAGGTGCCCCTGGAGAACTGTTCTTAATATCTTGGCTAAGCATGGCTCTCATTCTATTAGTCAAAATAAATGTGGGGGTATACATTTTTTTTTACATTATACATGATGTTAAAGCAAAAGATAGTCGAGATTAGCCAGAGTTTATCTCATGATAAATTCATATGGAATTTGCCGGAAATGTGAAACTTTTTTAGCCCATTTTCCCAGCCTTTTAATGGGGCCAGAAGGAGAAGATGAGTTGTCAGTCAGTGGCTTAATTTTTCAAAATTTAAATCAATGATCAATAGTAAAATTTTCTAGCCTTCTTGGATAAAGGGAGGTGACTGAATTGACTTATAAAAACCTGTTTCTTGATTCTTCTTACCCTTGTAAAACTGCCCCCCTTATCGTTAAATGACATTGCCATTCATGTATTTGTTCAAGGCCATAAGTGGGGGTCCCTGGATTTTCATTTATATTCCACATCGAGCCCATCAGTAAACTTGGTGAGTTCTACCTACAAATAGAGACTTAAAGGAAAAAATCCTACCATTTCTCCCATCAACACCAGTGTCCCTTCACTTCTTTGTGGACTACTACAGTGCCATTCTTGCTGGGTTTTCTGCCTCCACTCTGTCTTACTGCCTTCACACTACTCCATTCTCCTGAAGTTGAGCACCAAGGTGCCACACTGATACTTCTGGCATATAAGTGCTTCCAGGGGCTCTCTCCGAAATTCTCCAGGGCATTCTCACTATGTTTAGAATAAAACCCAAGTCTTTTTCACATTCTACAAGGCCCTCCCTGGCCAATGGCTGTCTCTGAATTCATTGCCACTCTTTTCGTATCTCTATGTGGCTGTAAAGATCTGCCCTACCCCTTAAACATGCTAGGCGCACTCCCATCTCGTGGCCTTTGCACTAGCTTTTCCCTCTGCCTGCCATAATCTTCCTCCAGGTATGCACATGGCTGATTTCCTCCCTTCACACAAATCTGTTTCAAATGATATTCAGAGCAAACTTGACCGGCATTCCTCTCTAAATAGCACCTGCAATAGTCTCTTTCTCCTCAGCTGCTTTATTTTTTTTTTTATAAAACTTACAACTGCCTGATATTATATTATGCATTTATTCATTTACATGTATATTTTCCATCTCCCTCTCTGGAATGCAAGCTCCATGAAAGCAAGGAAATTTGTTTGTCTGCTTCAATGTTATACCCCTCAGTAACTAGAAAAGTGTCTGGCAAACCGGAGGTATTTTTAAAATATTTGTTGAATGAATGATTGAACATATTTGTTCTGTTTGCATTATAAGAAACATTGCTCATACCATATGAATAAAATATTAAGTATCAAAGCGAGTCAAATGAATTTCTTGGTTTTCCTGAATACATGCATTTTGATAGATATATTAAGAGTTATGAAATGTATTTGCTCTATCACTTTGACATGACTCTTAGATCAAGGTTATCTTGTACATGGTATTAGTTTGTTCATAAACTGCTCTCCCTGCAGTTTTCTGCTCACTTGCTTTGCCACTCCTCTCTCTTTGAGGCTTCCGAGGCTCCGTGACTCTGTTGTGAGCCACCGTAATCGTTTGCAACAGAAAGGAGAAATTTTGCCAATCCCAGTGCATTGGAAATAAGTGAAAAAGAGAGCACCCCTTTGCCCCCAAATGGCTTTAGCTAGTATATGTTAATATTTTCTCCCGTCCATTCATTTTTGTCTCACTAGAAACATGGAGTTATATCTACTTGCTGTAACCCTCGCAGGCTCTATGCCCCACTGTTAGAAACTGATGTTAAAGCATTCTAGGCCAAAGAAAGCAGAACTAAAACCCTATTCTGCATCTTTGAAGTCCTGTGGTTAATCCACATTACCTTGACTTGCTAGGAAAATAGGCAATCGTTGGTCAACTCTTTTAAGTTAAAAAAAATATATGCAGGCAACGAAACAAAAAACATTATAAAATGGGGCATGTTGGTGGGATTGCCACAGAGCATGTTTTATCATCAGGTGTATGAACCCATGAATATTATTTTGTAACCAGATTCGGTTGGTAGATTTAAATGGGGTCAAAAAGAAGTTGCCTCTCAGTTTAGCACTAAGCACAGTGCGTCATATATATGCTCTCATCTCACACATACTTATATATGATTCTATGTCTCATTGATCTGTTTCTTTCGAATATTTTCTTACTATTGAAAAATACTTCATAAATGCTCCTGAAGTTGGTTTATAGAGTTATACTATAATTATTTACCTGGCTGTAAGCTCTGTGAGGGCTAAAAGCTGTGTTTTGTTTACCTGTGAGCTTTTTTCAATCTTAGTACATTACTTGCATATCTAAAAGTCTTCAAAATGGTTTTGTTCAATTGTGTTTTTGAAGATAGGTTAGTTCCCCTGTTATGGAAACTAATGTAGGAAATATTAATGGTGCTTAAATTCAGAATCTAAATACCATTTGAACTGTTAACTAAGCATCCGGTTCATTGTTTTACAAAAAACAATATTTTTCTTATCAGGCTATAGAGAATGTCAAATGCTGTTGTCCTAAACTTTGATGGGTATTATTAGAGCAGATTTATTTTCCATCTACTATAGTCAGGCACTTGGGGCACCTGGATGGTTCAGTCAGTTTACTGTCTGACTCTTGGTTTCAGCTCACGTCATGATCTCACGGTCCATGGGTTCAAGCCCCGTGTCAGGCTCTGCACTCACAGTGCAGAACCTGCTTAGGATTCTTTCTCCCCTCTCTCTGCTCCTACCCAACTCATGCTTTCTCTCTATCAAAATAAGTAAACTTAAAAAAACTATATAGTCAGGTACTTAATCTGTTATTTAATCTTCACACCAAGCCATAAAAGATAATTATTTATCTCACATTCTTTACATAAGGAGACTGAGACTCAGAGAGTTTAAATAACTTCTCCAACTTTCCAAATTATTAGACCCATATCTCCCTGAAAACTAAGTGTATTATCTTTATTACTCTACCATAATACTTCTAAGAAACAAAGCACTGAAGACACCAATTAAAATACACTTTGAAAATTATCTATGAATTTGAAAATTTTTATGGTAGGATGATTATAGGTATCTGAAGTATTGAATATTCTCAGTAGCATTTGAGGGCTTAATATTTGAGGAACTGAAATTAAATTTCAGATGAGTGACTGGGCAACAGATAAAGGCATGCTCATCTTAAATATCTTAACATTTCTCGGGGCACCTGGGTGGCTCAGTCAGTTGAATATCTGACTCTTGATTTTTGCTTAGATCATGATCTCATAGTTCATGGGATGGAGCACAGAGCCTGCTTGAGATTCTCTCTCTCCTTCTCTCTCTGCCCCTCCCCTACTTGTGCATTCTCTCTCTCTCAAATAAAAAAAAATTTACATCTTAATATTTCTTTCCTGTAAGAACATTAGAAAAATTCAAGAATACTGGCCACATGACCCTGGTATGTGTTTACTTTTCTTTTGGAGGTCGGGATCCTATTTTTCACTGTTTGATAACCCAAATATAGATGGATTGGGAAGAAAGGGAGCCACTGCATCCCTTCATGATTAGTTAGGGAATCTTAACATAGATAAAGAATCAATTCTATGCACAATTTCATATATACTCACTTCTAGATGTTTCTCTCTGACAGCAAAACAAATGTCCTTAAAATTCCCCTTCTACTCTGCAGAACAGTTTTATCAATTGGGACATCTTAGTAACTGGGACAGACCTGTAAGAGAGGTTTGGTATTATTTTAAATAACTATATCAGCTTTATTGTTGTCCATTGATAGGGTGTTCTGAAGAATAAAATGAGGGCTTGAAAATACTTCTGGTGGTGGATACATAGAAATATTATAATGCATAATTAGCAGAAAAACTTTTCTACTGTAAGGCTGTGAGGTTTTATTTAGGTAGGTAAATATGATTAGGATTTAAAATCAACCTGTGCTTCATGTCACTACTGTCAGACTTTCTTTAGTTTTTTCAATGATGTCAGGTTAGTGAGTGTGTCGTTGCATCTTTGTGTGTATGTTTGGGGGCGTGGGCAGGTAGAAAAAGAGAAGGAAAGAGAGTGTCCCAAAAGGCAAGTTGTTTTTTTGACAATAAAATATCAGTTGGTCTAGTCATCATCTGATGCTAATTAGTTTGGGTTTCTTTTTATTGTGAGTAATTTGAATTTCCTTCCGGTCCCACCTTTGCCCATGAAGAAAATAAAGAAGGCTTTGTGTTTGTGTGTGTTTGTTTTGTTTGGATATTGACGTTCCTGCATTTATTTGTGAGTTCTGTCTTCTGTCCATTCGATTCAACGAATATTCACCATGAAATGTCAAAAACATTCAAGTAATGGATAATTCAGCATATGTCCTTTTTTGGTGGAAGCAAAATTGGTCACTCTCAAATGACTGCTGAGCTGAGCTACATCTTCGCTTTAATAGTCACTTCTTTTCACAGTCATTTTGCCATTGTGTCAGACCTATAGTTCAGCTGTTGTACTATCTGGTAGTTTCCATTCACTTTTAGCAAAGATAGGTGAATCATACAAGAAGTATGCGTAACTGATAAATAAACTGTCATAGCATTATATCAGAACATGACACACCAGACTGTACAGTAAGAGTGCTCTGCTCTGAGTTAAGGTTACTTAGCAGCACATTTTTGCTCTCTTAACAGATTGCTCACACCCTGAGGGGAAACCTGCACAGAGCCATAGCACTTGCTTGACAGAATATTCCAGAAGCGGGTCCCAAGAATTGGGAGGCAGAGATCTAGCGAGGACTCTAGCTTCCATTTGTTCTGTTACCTGTGGCAAACCGGTTGTTCTTTTCACACCCCAGATCCTGCATCTCTAAAACAAGGGAGCTGAATCAGCCCAGATTTTTAATTACTTTAAACCTCTGATTATTGTAAAACACAAAGGCAGAAACCGGAGATATCCCAAAACCCCATCACAGTGCCTAGCATATTATAGTATACATATGCATCAGTTGAATTGAATTGATTGGGGGGGGGCAGTAAAAACCTTAGGTGAAATACTGGTGTATAAGATGAGTAACAGCAAAACTACTTTTGTGGGAAAGGGGTGGATGGTACAGCAAGTCAAGCCACACAGAACCCCCTTTATCTCAATGTTCACTTCCCCTGCCCGGAGGGGCACTATGGAAATCACAGGGCCTTAGGGAACACAATTTAAAAATCAAAGGATTTAATAAGCGTACAATTTTCTCTGGCTCCAACATTCTTTGATTCCTCTGGTAACTTGGAGTCATCACATAGTAATATGCAAGGCCTTAAAGATGTAACATTATGCCACAGGGTGGGTGGTGGGTTGAGGTGGAGGACCACAAAGCCATTTTATATTTCTGAAATAATGTGCTGCATTTTGATTTTATTATCTTTCTTTACAGTTTTTTTCTCTTACTGGAAAGCAGTGTGGGATGTGTTTGAAGAGAGAACATTTCTCTTAACCGCTTTCTGTGACAAACTGTTGGATTGTCTACTCGTACCTAGATAATCACAAAATTTTATGAATTGAGTCAATTTACTGAATAAGCCAGTTATTTTTGATACCATAGTTGCTTCTGAAGTTCACTGAAATCATCAAAAATGTGGCTTTTTGACCTACTAATGGTAAACTATTTTGCCAACATTTAGTGAATAACCTACTTACTTTGCTGGTAGGGGAATAAAAATCGGTTAATTTCACTTTAGGCAAAAAAGAAGGGTAGGGTTCATCAGAGATGTCAAACCTTTGAGATGAATTTCAGAGTGATTTGTCTCATCCCATTACCCCAACTTTCCTTTCCCCTTCATTCGCATTCCTGTGTTACATGCTAAGGAAGATCAATGAATAATGCATTCAATTAGTTTCAAATGAAAAGTATTGATCCAATATGAGGGTGATCTCCCAAACCAGGACTCTTAAAACTCATCCCTGTTTTTCTGTGTTAAGGTATATGATTCATTTGCACTGACTGTGTTTTCTGTTAGAGATGAAGGTGAGCTGCCAAAGCAGATTGAATTCTTGAATCCTCTGGCGATGAGGACATGTAGCCAACTCCAGGCACCGCTGTCTAGATCAGCCTTCCAGTTATCACCCAAACTGGCGTGTCCTCCTGGCAAGGAAGGAATAAAGCCCTTGAAGTGAAAACATTTAGTTCAGCAACCCTTAATTGATCATTTCTGTACTTGTTACAGAGTGGAAGTTGCAGTGACAGGTTTCAAGGGACCTGGGAGATTCAATAAGAGAGGGTAGAGAGGGAGGCTTAATGAAGGAGAACTGCCTATTTGTCTAAATTCCAGACAGTCTAGTTTAGCTAGGAATGAAGTCTGCAATGTGAAAACCTATGTTCAAGAGGCTTAATAGTAAACTCTTAGATCTATAGGCTGATAATTGATAAATCGATGAGAGTACAGAGCAGAAATGTGTGGAAGCTGAAAAATCAAAGAGAGTATATCATGCAAATTAGCAATAAATACTGCAAAATGTAATGGATAATAGTAATAAGGGGTTTTGAGTAAATGGAAGGTATCATTTCAAATATCATCTTGGTGAATGTTTATGTGCATGTTTGAGTGGGCAGCTTGTACTTGTACTAATTGAATGCCACATTGCCATCTCATTTAGATACTGTGTGTGTAAGAAATACTTACTCTAATTCTTAAGTTATGGGTAGGAGGCAGTGTGATCCAGGGTATGAAAACTAGGAAAGGGATTAAGAAGAATAAGACATTATGCCCCCAAAATCGTTGAAATGCACAATACAGATATCATGTGTAGCTTTAATTAACACAGGGAAAACATAAGGTACCCTTTAAAGCAGAAAAAAACGGTGCACATTGAAAACATTTGATGAAGCACAGTCTTCTGTTCTTAAAGACTGGCCAATCATGATTCCTACTTCAACAGTCATGTGACTGTCAATTTGGAAGTGTTATATTTGACTTGTGTACAATCTAATAGCTTTTCAGCTCGCCGCAAGGTACTACCTGCAATATGTAAGTCATTACCTGGTAGAATGCTTTGACACACTACTTCGAGAATGAAAAATATTTGGTAAAATAAATTGTGTTCTATCATTCAGCTCACGCAGCATAACTATAAGTCTGTATTGTTATTATTGTTTTTCAGCCCCTCTGACTGATAAGCCACCCAAGCTTTTGTATCCTGTGGAAAGTAAACTGACAATTCAGGAGACTCAGCTGGGTGAGTAATTCCTTAATTCCAGTTAATACACTTTTCTCCATACAGTCTGACAGTTAATAAGCCTAGATTGTAACCTGATGTAATGCTCTAAGCTAAACCTATGTGTATTTAAAGGGAGCAAAATTAGAAAATACTAGCAAACATGGCCTATTCCATCCCCCACAGTGCATGCATGAGTACCATGCTGGACATATGGATTAAAAAAACTCATGTGTTTTTTAGATGGTTGTTAGGAAATAAGATGGGCTGAAGGTTTTACTTGTAGCTTTATTTCGTTATCTTATAAGGCTTGAATTGGTTTTACAGTGGGCACTATAGAACTCTTTCACTTATAATATACCACTAATACATTAAAATACAATTTTTGAAAATGAGAAAAGGTACAGATTCATTAAGATAAATGTCACTATTACAGTTAACAATCATTTTTATCTAATCAATGTAAAGGACATTATGCTACTTAAGTTATGGATAATTTTTAATAAAATGCGAGCAAGTGGCTTTTGGTTAAAGGACTAATAGGTTTAATACATAAAAACATGGACAGAATTGCTTTGGTAAATACATAGTTATCAACAAATAGGAATCTGACATAATTATCTTAGAGTTCAGTCTAGAATTTCTAGTGGTTTGTCTATGTTCAGTATAATTTTAAGTATAATTTTAACCATATATTCATGTTTGTTAAGGAATTTTTTACTACGTTAATCACTTGACAGTAGAAATGCTTTACCATATACAACTAAAAAGGTATCAATAGCCCATCCCTTAAGTTACTAATGTTATTATTGTTTTTGGAGTGAGAATTTAGATTAAAATTGTAATCTAAAAAATTACATGATGAAGATTGCAGATGAATCTTTACTAATAGCATATTCAAAGCTATAGTGCAAAAAGATATGATGGTTTTAGAGCCTATAAAATTATTATAGTCAACAGATTTCTAACATTGGAAATACTTACTAACATAAGACCCGAGCATATGTAGGATTTAAACAAGTCAGGGTATCAATATTGCTTCTTTGATGGTAAACCCAAGCCTTTGAATTGATGCCATATATATATGCAAGTAGTATTCTAATTGTCATTATGTTGAGATAGAAGATTATAAGCATCATTAAGGCAACATTTATGAAACAGTCAGATATATAAAAATTGCATCATGCTCTTTACTCATGTTGTGGTATATTGAAGTATATTAGATTTTATTGCTACTTTCTGAGGAAATTTTGAAATGTAGATTCTCCTGAGTGGCCACACTCATACAGACCTTTCAATAACTCCAAGTAATGTGTATTTCTAAGGAGTTATGCAAAACTATATATATCTTAGGAAAGAAGAAGTGGTTTATAGTATGAGTTATCAAGTATGAACATAGTGAAAATGAAATTGTGTCTCTTTACTTGACAACATAATTAAAAGAATTCTATGATTAATGGTTGCCCATTGGGTTTCCTTATATTATCTAGTGTTCTCTACTTTCTACTAATGTGTTCTACAAAATGGAATCATTTCTAAAACTTTCGTTTTTAAACAAAATACTTTTTCTTGAACAGAAATTATAGAGACTAATCACATTGATGTGAAAGTATGAAAATTTCTTATGCAAATTGGAAGTTTCCACTGTATATTCATTTGAAGAAAGATGAGCATGTGTGTTAGCAAAATGCTCTGAGAAGTACCATAGCACCTTTATTACCACCACCAAAGGAACATGAGTTCTCTTTAAAAACCAAGTAACTAGAAACATCAACTTGGGATTTGAATTCTTTTAAATCATTTTTGTTTCATTTTATTTTCTGATTCCAATTCTCAATGTGTAGGATAAATTATTTCCTAGTTATAGAAATTTAACCTTAGTCCTTGAATTTTGGGAGCAACAGTTGATTTGAAAAAACTACCTTGTTAGTGTTATTCCTTCAGTAGTATTGGAGTAGGTGAACAGCTGATCACAAAGGGTAAGTGAAAATAGGAAATAATCTTAAGGACCAAACAAAAAGACTCCAGATGTCTAAAATATATTCATTTTCTACAATATGTATTTAGATTTTTTACCTCCTGGGGATTGAATTTTTGCCTTTCCAGATTTGAAAAAGCTGTCAATTTCAACAGGGTCAAATGTGTTATATCCTAAGAAAGGGGGACTGAATGAACTTTCATGGGGCGGGAGTAAGGAGGATGGCCAGGACCAGTGACGGAGATCCTAGTAGTGCTTACTCTTATTAGGAGGTGAGAATCTCCAAAAGAGTTTCACTGGCCAGGAGCTCAATGATCTGACTCAACCTTTGCCGGAGTCCGGCTCCAGCAGGTCCAGGGCTCCCTGTAGGATGGATGGTGTCAGCAAAAGGGGGAGGGAATGAGAGAGCCATGAGTTTCTTTCTGATCACCAGGCAGGCATCTCTGTACTGACCTGAAAGTCAGCTTTATTTATGGTAAAAATGTATGGGGTACAGCACAGAACTGGCATTTGCCTTAGTGATTTCTGATGACAAATTTCTTTGATATGTAAAAATTTCCCAGAACGTAGATTGGTAGAAGACTCATGCATAATCTTTATCAATAGTGATTGATATAGGTGATTTAGATGCTTATCATATGGGGAAGGAAGGTATCTTTAGCATTTAAATACAAGACAATGTTTTTAGCATAGCAAAGGCAAAAGTTAGTTTTTTGTGAGCAGGGGTCAATAACCTGTTTTCTTGAGGGGAAGTAAAACAGGTTTCTCAGGAAATGCAATATTTGCTCCTATAATCACAGAAGAAGAAATTCCTATAATAAGTTCCTTCACAAGGTGCAATCAGCATGTTTTTGAATAAGGGGACAAGTCACTCCTGATACCAATCAGCAAGGTGTCTTGGGGGTTGGTGCTCAAGCAAAAATAATTGAGTGGGGGTGGATATCGGTCACCATCTGAGGGCGGGAGCCGTGCAAAACCCGCCTTACCTCACAAGGAGTTTTCTCTACTTAGTGAGTTCAGAAATGGCTCCCAACAAACCTTGGCCTAAACTGAGGCTTGCCCTCACAGGATAAGAAAACTACCATATGATATGGACTATATTATAAGAACAATCATCAGTAACTACACAAAGCTGAGTTGGTAGATGTCTGGTGACCTAACTTGAATGTCCTGGCAGTGTTATACACACATCCATCTGAACTTGGTAACTCTAAACCCATCAGTTCTCCAGTTTCTCTGTAAATATATAAAACTTATTAATAGTGTCATAGATTAAATCATGAAATGCATGGATTTGTTTCCATCACCTTGTTCTTCTTCCTCTGCCATTCGTTGGCTGTCGGCACCTTTCCCTTTCCATGTCCCTTATGGTTTTCTTTTCCTCCCAATTCCTTCATCTTCTCAAAACTGGAAAGATTCTGATAGTAATCATTTAAACTCTTCCAGCGTAGAAAGCAAAAGGCACAAAGAAGCAAAGTACTGAGGACAAAATATATAATAGTAACTCAATTCATATAAAATATGTAAATTGGTGGGTTTGAATTTTAATCAATTTTAATGTGGTTACAGACTAGCATTTCCATTTTAAATGGCATCAGTGTGTTACTTCACAATGTGAGAAAAGAACTTTGTCCTTTTAAAATAACTTTAAGACATCAGCATATGTATGGACAGCACTTTCTTGGGTAAAATCCCAGAAATCATGCTGTACAGTTCTGAAGATCAGTCCAGGAAATGAACTTGACTTAGTCCTTTCAGGCTGCAGTAGTCAAGGGAATCAAAAGAAAGACGCTGTAATCTTGCTAACCTTGAGCCCTGAGGATGTCAGAGATGTGGCCTTCTTGTTATAGCCAGGAACCTATTTTCAGAACCATCCAGAACAGAGGATGTTATCTTTGTCATTACCAGACTTTCAAAAAGTAGAAATCCATCGCCCCATTGACCTAGCGAGACACATTAAAGTTCACCCACTTCTCCCACTCTCTAGCCCCCTGCCTCTTGCAACCACCAATCTGTTCTCTGAATCTATGAACTTGTTTTTTGTTTCATTTGGGGTTTTTTTTTAGATTCCAAATGTAAGAGAGATCATACAGTATTTGTTTTTCTCTGACTTATTTCACTTAGCTTAGTACCCTCAAGGTCCATCCAGGCCGTCACAAATTGCAGCATTTCAATCTTTTTAATGGCTGAGTAGTGTTACATTCGATATTTATACCACATCTTCTTTATCCATTCATCCACTGATAGACACTGGGTTGTTTCCATATCTTAACTATTGAAAACAGTGCTCTAATGACCTTGAGGATGTATATATCTTTTTAAATTATTGTTTTCATTATCTTCAGATAAATAACCAGAAGTGGAATTGCTGGATCATATGGTGGTTCATTTTTAATTTTTTAGGAACCTCCAGACTATTTTCCATAGTGGTTGCACCAATTTACATGCCCACCAATGTGCACAAGGTTCCCTTTTTACAACATCTTTGTCAACATGTATTATTTGTTGTTTTTTGATAATAGCCATTCTGACATGTGTGAGGTGATATCTCAGTGTGGTTTTGTTTTAATTTCCCTGATAGTTAATAACATGGAGCATCTTTTTATGTTCCTGTTGGCCATTTGTATGTCTTCTTTGAAAAATGTCTATTCAGATCCTCTGTCAACTTTTTTTTTTCCTCTGTCAACTTTTAAAATCAGTTTGGGGGTGTTTTTATTGTTGGTATTATTAAGTTGTCTTAGTTCTTTGTATAATCTGAATGTTAGCTCCTCAGACACATTATTTGTCATTATTTTCTCTGAGTCATTAGGTTGCCTTTTTATTTTGTTGATGGCTTCTGTTGTCACGCAGAAGCTTTTTAGTTTGATGTTATCCCACTTGTATATTTTTCTCTTTGTTTCTTTTGCTTTTGGGGTCAGATCCAAAAATTCCATGCCAAAACCAATATCAAGGAGCTTATGGCCTTTGTTTTCCTTTAGAAGTTTTATGATTTCAAGTCTTACCTTCAAGTTGGTGGTCCATTTTGAGTTAATGGTGTAGGGTAGAAATCCAGTTTTATTCTTCAGCTTGTAGCTCTCCAGTTTTCCCAGTACCATTTATTAAAGAGATTGTATTTTTCCCATTGTATATTCTTGGCTCCTTTGTCAAAAATTAATAGACTATATATGTGTGGGGTCATTTCAGGGCTCTCTATTCTTTTCCATTGATCTATGTGTCTGTTTTTATGCAAATACATACTTTTTAAAAAAAATTCATACTTTTTAATTACTATAACTTTGTGACATAGTTTGAAATCTGGCATGATGCCTCCAGCTTTGTTCTTCCTTATCAAAATGGCACTGGCTATTTGTAGTCTTTTGTGGCTCTATACAAATTTTAGGATTGTTCTTTCTTCGTGAAAAATCCCTTGGAATTTTTATAGGGATTGCATTAAGTCTGTATATTGCTTTGGGAAGTTTGCAGATTTTAACAATATTAATTCTTCCAATCCATGAACACAGAATATCTTTTTGTTTATCTATTTATTTATTTTTTTCTTTAATTTATTTCATTAATGTCTTATATTTTTCAATATACAGGTCTTTTACCTGCTTGGTTAAACTTATTCCAAGGTATTTTATTCTTTTTGATGCAATTGTAAGTGGGATTGTTTTCTTAATTTCTCTTTCGGATAGTTAATTATTAGTGTTTAGAAACGCAACAAATTTTTGTGTGTCAATTTTATATCCTACAACTTGACTCAATTCATTCATTAGTTCTAATAGGTTTTAGAGTTTAGAGTTCTAATGAGTATAATAACTTTTTAACCTTTGAAAAGATTAATAAAATGATACATCTTTGTAACATAGTGTTTTTGAAGGAAAAATCCGTTTCCTTTGATTTCAGAATTACTTCTTCCTCTCCCTTCTTACCTCTTTCTCTCACTCTTTACTCATTGCATACAAATGGCCTCTCTTTTTTCAGAATTAACCACATTTAGAGGGTTTTAAATAAATCTAGTCTGTTTAGGTAAATGCCTATGGTTGATGAAATACGAAAACCTAATTGAATGTCTACAGTCTCTGTTTTCTTCTCTTGCTTATAACTGAGAACTTTCTCTAGATTCTATGTTTCTTAATAAAGCTCACAGTAATTTTGTAATATACCATGGGCACAGGAAATATCAATACATACTAATTGATGACAAGGTGTACATGCCACAAAAGGCACACATCTGCAAATTTTCTGCAAAAGAAAATAATGAGACTGAACTGAATAAGCTGCCCAGTTGCTCTTATTTTTCTTTAATATTTAATATGTTTGTTGAGTTTGTTAAAAAGCAAATACTTCTATATCTGAGGAAATAACAGGGATTCCCCACATGTTAACATGCAGAGGAAAGTGGTTGATGACAGTATTGAAACTTTAAATTTTTCAATATCTATCCAAGTAAATGGACACACATATATGTGATTTTATCCAGTTTAGCTACAGACTAATTAAAATAAAAAGGCACACCAGAACTTAACTAGCATATCTTGCCCTATTTTACCATATTATAGTTTGCAGAATTTTAAATTTCAACTAGACTAAAGGAAAAATGTTCATATATTATATAATAGATCCTGATTGATATCTTTATAGGAAAGTTCCTTGTCATGCAAATTATACATTTAATTTACTATGATGCTAAAATAATTAGTTATTGAAAACATGCTCTACTTCATTGCTTTTTCTTTAGTATAGTTGACACACGATATTGCATTAGTTTCATGTATACAACATAGTGATTCATCGACTGAATACATTATGCTGTGCTCACCACAAGTGTAACTACCATCTGTCACCATACAACACTATTACGATACGATTGACTACATTCCCTGTACTGTATCTTTTATTCCCACGACTTATTCATTCCATAACTCGGAGCCTTATGTGTCCTGGAACTATGTATATAAATATATTGTGCCTGGAATGTGTTTTGCTACAAATATACTAGTTGAATTTTTTAAGTTTATTTATTTATTTTGAGAGAGAGAGAGAGAGAGAGAGAGAGAGACAGCATGAGCAGGGAGAGGCAGAGAGAGAGTGAGAGAGAAAGAGAAAGGATCCCAAGCAGGCTTAGTACTGCCAGCTCAGAGCCTAATATAGGACTCAAACTCTTGAACCGTGAGATCCTGACCTCACCAAGAAACCAAGAGTTGGACACTTAACCAGCGGAGCCACCCAGGAGCCCCACTAGTTGAGTTTTTAATCCAAGGAGACACAGTAGGGAATTATTATCTAACATTTGTTAGCTAGGTGTATATTTTAATAGCTTGAAACAAAACATATTTTTCTGAGTAGTTACTACTCTATTTTACTAAAGTTACAAAACCTCTTGTTTCCTTTCTCAGGGAAGGAAATACAGTAAAACCTTGGATTGCGAGTAAATTGTTCTGTGAGTGTTCCATACGACAAGCAAACATTTCTAATAAATTTTAACTTGGTAAATGAGTGATGTCTTGCAATACAAGTAGTACATGATGCCAAATGTCACATGACCACAACTGAGCCAATGGTTCTTGAAATTTGCTTTGATATACAGGTGCTTTGGATTACAAGCATGTTTCCGGAATGAATTATGCTCACAAACCAAGGTTCTACTGTACTTAATATCAAGATCATAGAAACAAGGAACAATTCAGGTGTTCAATTTGTTACATAATTCTGAAAGTGGTGTATAATACTGTTGAGGCTAAAAAATACTTTGTTGCTGAGTCATGCAAGCGAGGCATATATGACCTTCCTTTCCAAGAAGTAGGGAAGTTGGTGTTGACTGAGTTTGTCCATCCACATTTACTCTTCTGGTTGTCGTGAGCAAATATGTTTTTGACTTTGATTTTACTGCCACGTAGGGAATTTACAAGACATATTTTCATTGACAAACTCATATAAAAAAACCATAAAACTTTCCATTCACTCTGGATGAAAACATGTGTATCCAAGGTCCAAGTTTTAGATGGAAAATGATGTACTTGTTGCCGGCTTAAGAAAGATATGCAGATCAGCATAGCTCTCTTGCCTGACATAAAGCTTGTTAGACATAAATTTGAGCTTCTGGACAAATAAGCATCATAATTAAAGCATGTAAAAGCAAATAAAGACTGGTATTATAATTATATAAAGTGATGGCATTCAGTTCTACTCAATCCAAATTTCTCATGCCATGATAAATGAAAGTAATAACTTTTGACAGCTGTTGTGGTCTGATATCTTGCTTTTGAAACCAAAAGTGCCTTAAAAATTATGATTCTAACCTGAGGAGAAATATTTTTCATATTGGCATTTAGTTAATATTTCATATCCTTAAGCAAATGAGAAGTCAACAAATGGAAACTGCTATTAGTATTCTTAGATCATTATATGCCCTCAGTTATATGAATCTCACAGATTTCAAAATCAAAGTCTTTTTTTTAGTGCTAGAGAGGAAGAATAGGCTGGCTAAAAATGCAACTTGAATGTTTGCATTAAAAATTGCTATCTAAGCAGAAGTCTCACTTCCTTTTTAAGTGTTAAATGCTCAAGGTCTACTGCTTGACAGGCTTGAAAGCCGAAGAAAGATGGAGATGGAGGTTAGAACAGCTGCTATGGGTCATTGGTATCTGAAAATTTGGAAAGCAGCTGAAGCGCTTGTTAAGATGCATTAAAAACTGGAATAGGGACCATGTAAGTGCACTTGTTTGTTCTTACCTTGGGAAAGGGCTGGAAGGGAGAGAAGATGGGAAGAAAGAAAAGATCCAAGGGAGAGTGTTGCCACAAAACCAATACAGAGAGTTCATTGAAATTCCCAGATTTTGGTCTAGTTCCAGTCTAGTTTATTGGACTTGGACACGAAACATGAAGATTGCTCTTTTGTTACAACACTAAGAGTACTATTTTATATGTTGTTGACTAGAGATGTGTAATTTTACACAACTCTCAATTTAGGAATTTTACGAAGTAGAGGGGCTTTGGTAGTTATCAAGTCAAATCCTTCCTTTAACTGGTGAGAAAACAGAAACCAAAAATTCCTGTATACTTTTATATCACAAATTTTACAAAAAGCAAATTTAGTATCATCATTATAGTTTTGTTGTTGTTGTTGTTGTTATTCAGTTGTTTTGGTTACAATAAAAAGGAGGCATATGACCCCAATTCCCATTTCAGGTCATTCTGTCACACAGACCTAGATGACAATCCAGCTCTTCCACTTACTACTAGTATAACCTTGAACAAGCAGCCCTTATTTGCCTAAGCGATAAAAAAGGCACTATGATAAGACCTACCTCTGTGAAGTTAGTGCAGGTATATAATCAGATAATGAATGTAAAGACTAGTACATTGCCTGGTATATATTAAGTTGTCAGTACCTCCTTGCTGCCAGTAGTTGAGTTTTTTTTCTTTTAAATTTACTTATTTATTTTGAGAGAGAGAGCAAGCATGAGTAGGGAAGAGGCAGAGAGAGGGAGAGAGAGAGAATCCCAAGCAGGCTTCCTATGGTCAACACAGCCCAATGCAGGGCTTGATCCCACAAACTGTAAGATCATAACCTGAGCCAAAATCAAGAATCGGCCACTTAACTGCCTGAGCCACCCAGGTGCCAGTAGTTGACATATTTTAATGCTATATATCAAATGCTATATATAGAAGATCCCTGAAATGCATTTTGCATGCCAGTGATTACTTGATCATGTTTCTATTCTTACTAGAGTAATATACTTTGGGAGCAGACATGGGCTTCATTATAGGATAGATAATATTTTAGAAAATTAATTTCCATCTCCCCTCTAAGAACAATATGCACACTAAGTTTATCTACTGAAATTAGATTTTATCTTAAAGAAATTACTGATTTTAGATTACTTAATTCTTCAACAAGTCTACCCAAATGCACATAGTAAATACATAGTTCTAACAGAAGAAAAGTATTCCCATATTTTTTTTTAAAAAATGACCATGTAATGGACACTGTGCCACACAAATTTACAAATGACCATCAAGGAGAAAGTAAAATTGAAAAACATTATTTTTCTAAACTAAAGAAACTCAGATATAATATTCTTAAGACCAAGGACATGAGGATAATTTTACAAAACAGAGCATCAAACCATTATGCCTGTCAAGTTTCTCTGAAGGTTTTGGCGATAGTCATGTGCATTTTACAGAAAAATACTGCTTTTCCTCTGACAAACACTGTTATCATAAAGCTTTCTGAGTCATTTGTAATGATTGAAGTTTACTAGCACAGAAACATGCAGTGAGTATCCTGTGTTAACAAGAACTCTTTCTGAATTTGCAAAGTAAATGCCAATTTATCAGAAATAGACCTATCAAAAGGCATTATGGTGCAGAATATTGAAAGAGGTGTCAGAATAAGAGTATGTACCACATGACTGATGTTCATTAAAACAGAAACTATAAAAAGACCCACATCATTTAAAATTTGAATATAAAGAGAGATGTTCATCCATAAATTTCCTCTTGAATTTTGGGTAAATAACTGAGCATTCCTAAATTATATGCAGACTTCATGAAAAATAACTTATTCTTGAATATGATTATGAAAATAGGATACCAGTATTTTATGGTTTAATGTTAAAACACTTAACATTCCAGTCATATCGTACTCTACCAACTTAATATGTTCCTACAGATTTGTGGATAAATTGAAACATCATAATTTCTGAGAAGTGTTCCTTACTTTTTTGATTGATCTTTAATTAGTAGTGGCTTAACATGTCAGTTTTAAGAGGCTCTGTCCCCTAGTCTCTCTTAAGCAGCTAATGATCAATGAAAGATTTATATGCGCAAGAGAAATACGCTATTTAAAGAAACTCTGTGGTGAATAATTTTATATAAGAACCCTTTTGTAATTGAGTAATCACCCCCATAACTTTACTCTGTGGTAATGCAAATTTTTGCATTTTCCTAAGACGAGGTTCAGCAATATGAAACCGCAAGTGATATTTCTCTCTAACCCTGGTAAAGGATCAGCCCCCCCGCCCATCATTTCATTTGACTTCCCCTTGTCTATCAGTGAAAACTCACGTTCCCGTTGTGACTTTTTGCCTTCTGAGGAAATATTAAATTTTATTCACCAGCTTCAGAATGAACAGTATTTTCTTTTAATTTATTTCTTTGAAAATTGATGTGGTAGGGTAGAATATTTGACTGACTGGAATATCTCATGTTCACGTATGACAGAACAGTTTATTGTCTTAAGGAATATACTTTGAAGGCCATCTTACTACCTTCTTTGCCTTGGTTTTGTTGAAATGTCTCCTAATAGAATGACTATCACTGGGGTCCTTTGTTTTTCCACATCTGTAATTGTGATGAGAGTTCTTATTTCCAAATTTAAAGGGAGCATTTTGTATTTTGATTATTCTGGAATTTATATGACCATTTACATTACGTCCTCCACCTGATCACTTAATTTTTTTCTAGATGTATTCATATGCTTTTAGGAATGATTTTCTTTTTAATAGGAAAAAATATATATACAGTGATGTATATATGATATATATATACAATGAAATTGTGTATTTGAAATTGTATATTCAATTTGATGTAATTGAAATTTGGTTTGTTACTTTCTGAATGCCTAAACATTCACCTTTTAAGATGTGCCTAAATGATATGCTCCAAAGCATGCAAGATGAGCCCAAGGTATAGAATATCCAGAAGGCTTTAAAACCTGAGCTTCACAGTAAAGTCTCCTTAAGAGGCCTCTTTTCCAATTCACTGCACACAAGGCCAGTGTTACTTTGTCAGAAACAGTAAGAATTTTTAAAAAATTTTCTAGTTTAAATTTGTAAAACCTAGTTTTAGCATATGTTATCCAATTGAATAATTATAAAAAAGAAAAGAGAAAGCTTATCAGAGTCTTTACTTTCTAAAATTCAAGTGTATTTAAGTAAGTAAGCCTTGCTCCATTGGTCTGGTCAGCAGGTATACCTTCCACTTCTACTTCTGGTCCACGGTAAGCATGAGAGAAAGGCTTCAGGCTCCTTAGGATTCCAGAAGAGTCAGCAATCCCCTCTCTCATTCAGTTTCCTTGCAATGGTCTTCTCAAGCACATAGGCAGGGTGCCAGCTTTCTCAATCTCTGAGAATTTTTGTTTCTACTTTAATAAAAGCAGGACACCCACCTCAGGCTTGCTTACTGAAGAATTGTGTTTACAGAAACTTGGCAGCTTTTTGAGTAGGAAGAGAACAAAGAAAAGTGCATTGCTTTTCTGGAAAAAATTAAATTGAATGTGTCCTGTCACATCAGCCCATCACTAGAAATAGGAAACTTATGATATGATGAGTTTCAGGAAAATTTGAGATTATTACTACAAATATTCAGTAAGAAGCCATTATGTGAAATAGCTTTGGAAAAGTTCAGTAAGTCTTTTTGTTTTCTCTTCTTAAAAAAACTTTTAGCATTTCTGATGAATGTGTATTGCTGATTTGATAATGTCAATTATCTTGGCAACTTTAAGACTTTTAATTCATCAATTAAAATTTTTAAATGCTTTCTGAATAATGTAAATTATTTGGTTAAAATTACTTGAGATGCAATTAGACTATTAGGCAGTCTACTTATTTTGTACAGCCTGTTATTAAGTAGTCTGGATATTTACTTCAGAATTATATATTATATATTATATTTACAGAAAGACTTATATGAAGATTTTTTTAGTAATAAATGTAATTTGTAGCAACTATTTTTCAAGGAAAAAAACAGCCCTTCTCTATTTCCCATGAATAATGTATTTTCACTCCAATGCTATTTATTAGGATTTGCTACTAATTAGAGAGTGGGAGTAACATTTTTATATAATTAGGGATAAATAAAATAAATGAGTCTTATATTAGATGAATACATGAGCTGGTAGCTCCAGGTGAAGTTAAGTGTCACAGAGAACATCAGTTACTATACATGAAAGAAATGTCAAACCAAGAGAGAATTATACCGTTGACGGATTTGGGGTAGACAGGTCTTTATTTTCTTTCAGTCACTATTATATGCATGTGAAATGAAATAGAGAATTGATGCATGCAGATAAACAATGTAGAGGGAAAATAATCCAAAAACATTTCTTTTTTTTTTTTTTTTTGTCTCAAATAGGTGGCTATTTCAAGCAAGAGTTAATTTGAGGAATTTTTGGGGGGGAATCAGCTTCCTGAGCCTAGACAATTTACATTTAAGGAATCACAGCTTCCGATAGTTCATCACCAGGGCTCTGATCACAAGTGACAAACCACTTAAAAGGCAGGGACAGGGCTGGCCTCAAGGATGACTGGAACAATGCTCGAATTTTTCCATTTTTCTTCTCTGTTTCTCTCCTCATGTCACCATTTTTAGAGGTGGAACATGGCAGGGTGTGGGTGAGCCTACAGGGTGAAATCAGTGCTCTGCTCAGGTCTACCCAGGATGAAAAGGAGAGTTTGGAAGTCTAGCTGGAGTTGGAGATTCTCTGAGGGGGAATTCCGATGGGCCTAGCTTAGGTTACAGATCTAAAATTTAAACAGATTGCTTTGGCATCACAGTGAGGTGCGTTAGCTCAGTCCGATCTCCCATGGCAAGAAAGCCTGTATGTTTATGTGAGTACATGAATGTTGGCAGCGGGGTTGGGGGGGGGTGGGTAATGGGGCTTGTACCAAATGAAGGAGATGAAGCGATAGTTACCATAGGGGCTAAGTTTTCATATTCAGTATTCGTTCTCTTTAAAGTCTTTGGTTAGTCCTCATCCTATTAATTTAGCTGTCATCTGTATTATGTCTCTTCATTAGCTTGGTGGGGCCAGAATTCACCAGACTGATGCCTTTGAGTGCAGTCTCTCTCAAGCTGAAAACTCTCCCTTTCCTTGCCTCTCCTCCCAACCAGTACTGACATCCCCTCTGTGTCTGAAGTGCATACTTAGCACCACCTGCATTCACCTCACTGCTATCTGTGTGTTATGTTATCTCTCACCCTTGAGTCTAATGTCAACCCCAAACTAAATGTCAGCTTCTTGGCTGTTAAAGACATTTACAGGTAAAAGGTGTGGTCCCCAAAAAGATAGAAATGCTGCATCTTGGGTTATAAAGTAAAGTTCATATAATGTAAATGAGTAGAGTAAGGTCAGGTATGATGTGATTAAGAGTGATGGGGACTATGGTGAAGTGAGGAGCATATGTCCTACTTAAAGGAATCCACATTCATTTTTATATGTTACATGGGTCATGTAAAACATGTCTGACACATAATTTTAGTTTAGTGGCCTCAATGTCTAGTCCCTTGGTTGGTTGATTTAGTGTTCATATCACCAAATACAGTTGCACTCTGGTGCCACCCTAAATATCATGTAGGTTTACAATAGGATCTGGGTTCAGAATTGCTACCATGTTCATGAAATATGAATCTGTTCTAATGTGCTATAGGTTGGAACATGTTACAGACTGATTTTAACATGTTGGGGACAACTAACATAATAAGATCCATCATCAGAGAATCAGGAGTTTAGAGTAACATGGTTAATTTTAAAGGGAGAATCACCCTATCAGGTGATATAGGAATTATGGAGGTAGAATTAAGTGACAAATTAATTCTCTTTAGCAATCTGGCTCCACAGAAGAATAATCATGTCTATTTTGTTATCACAGACTTGCTAAGTTAACAAAAATAGAAACACCTATCAACTATCCCAGCAGACATTTTTACTTCTTTCTCTGCAAATTTTTCCTGGACGTATCTTTGCTTCTCAGGTGCCATATTTAGGAATGGCCAATATCTAATTTACTTGCAAAGATGTACCAAGAAAAGGATGGACTATAGGATCTGTGATTATCCTTCCCCTATTAATTAGGACTTAGGTACAGTGGCTTTCAGGAGTTTTTTTTTTATTTTTTTAATGTTTATTTTTGAGAGATGGACAGAGCACAAGTGGGGAAGGGGCAGAGAGAGAGGGAGACGCAGAATCTGAAGCAGGTTCCAGGCTCTGATCTGTCAGCACAGAGCCCCATGAGGGCTCAAACCGACGAACCATGAGATTATGACCTGAGCCAAAGTCAGACACTTAACCAACTGAGCCACCTAGGCACCCCTTCGTGAGTTTTTTTTTTTTTAATTTTTTTTAATGTTTTTTATTTATTTTTGAGAGACAGAGAGAGACAGCGCGAGCAGGGGAGGGTCAGAGAGAGAGGGAGACACAGAATCTGAAGACAGGCTCCAGGCTCTGAGCTGTCAGCACAGAGCCCGACGCGGGGCTCGAACCCACGAACCGTGAGATCATGACCTGAGCCAAAGCCGGACGCTTAACTGACTGAGCCACCCAGGCACCCCCCCACTTCGTGAGTTTAATGCAATCGTCACTTCTATGTATAATCATGAGAGTCAAGAGTTGAAGCAACAGAGTAGAAAAAAATAAAATTAGTTTGTCAGACTCTTAGTTTTATTTTGTTCAGAAAATTATCTTTGTAAAATTGGAGTAATGCTAGATTAACTGCTTAAAAATCTCATGTTTGCCTCTTGGTTCAAAGATAAAGGCCAGTCCCTTTGCCATCTGATTCCGTTTTATCTTCATCATTTCATTTACCCTCCTACTAGGCTTATACCATGGGCTGGACACTCTTGACCATACCATGGATTTCCATAACTCTACCCTTTGCACATGCAATGCCTGCCATCTGGAACTCAACTTTATGAAGACTTCCCTGACTCCACTCTTACTGGACAGAATTAAATAACACTTTTCAAGTACTAGCAAGTTTCTTTTTCACACTTTTGTTAGAGCTTTTTTCTCATTTGGTGTATATATCATCATGTGTCAATTTCCCTTACTGTGCTTGGAACTCTTAAAGAAGGGACTACAGTGTTTTCATCTTCACATCCCTAATGTATAGATAAATACTTGATACACAGAAGTATGTGAATGTACAAATCATGTACCATTTACTTAGGTTTAATACTCATAAATAAAATCCAACATTTATAACTCACCTTTTTCAGTAGCTATACACTACAGAGTAATAGAATAAGCCACACTAAAACTGTTGGTTTTGATTTGATTGCCTGGTATGATTGAAAATCCTACTTTATGGATGAGGGAGACAGATAAAAAAGGGCCCAGGAGTCAGGCTCAGCTATGAAGATCTAACTGGGAAGCCCAGCAATAAATCAAATCCAGATCAGACAGAGGAGGAAACATCTGATGGCCATTAAAAGTCAACAGATTTGTAGGTTGAATTTGGAGAAATAAATAGGGGTTAAAAAAAAAGTTACATATCACAGTTCAGCCAAGAAACCAGTCTGGGTTAGAGGGTTAACTGGCATCTTGAGTTTAAGGCAGATCTGTGAAGTTTAGTCAAATAGACTTTATAATTTTAAGGGCCCAGAATAAGAATTGAGTTCGCTACTTCCATTTACTACTTTGTTAATGAGTGTCTACCAGGTGCAAAGTCTCCTAAAACCTAGGTAGGTAGGTAGGTAGGTAGGTAGGTAGCTAGATAGAAGCCTGTCTCCAAAGACTTGATATTACATTCTTGGTTAACCTCAGGGGTGATCACTGTCCCTCAAGAAGAGCCCAAGACTTTCTGTCCTTGTTTATAATTTCACCCGTGAGTGAATGTCAGCTCCCATTCAAAAGAGTATTTTAATCAACCAGAAAGTCAAAGTGCTATAGGTACAGCTTTCCTTGATTAATTGTTATAATCTCTGTTTTGCATTTGAAGTGTCTTATATTTGCAAGGCATTTTCATATGATGTCTCATTTCATCTTTTCATTAGTCTGTTACATCTGTATTATGCCCCCATTTTACAGATTGTGACTGAAGCTTATATGCTGCACTCTTGGGATATTTCTATACACCAGTGTATTGATTATTGTTTCCTTTTTCATTCCTTGGTTAAATTCTAATTGTGAGCAGTGCTCTCTTGAATCCATAACCCTTCTGTAATATTTAGAATAGTCTCACCTTTATGGACTACTTAATTTCTATTTTATCACACTGTTAATAGATCCTGTGTCCTATCAAATAAAACATCTAGTAATGATGCTTGAATATGAACTTGTCCTTGAAATGTTTCTCGGTTTTTTTTCCCCTATGCAATTGTTTGTCATCTGGATCTGTTTCTGTTCGTCTTTGCCTCCTGTTTTTTCATCCCCATGTTTTTGTACTTCTACTCTCTCAAGTACATTTTAACAGACCCTTTTCTTCTTCCACTGATCTTCAAGCATGAAATTTCTTTTCAAGGCACTTAAGAAAATGGAAGTGCTTAGAGCATTCATGAACAGAATGTCTCGTGAGCTGCAAAAGTTAACATGAGAAAAGCAGATAGAAGACTGGCTAGTTCATCAGAGTTTTTATTCTTTAAAAAGCAGCAAATTATAGTCTTTTCTTAAATAGCAAGTAAAAAGCAAGTGGTCTCATTTCATTTCTTAAAATAGACAAAGTGAAACTAATAATTGATTTGTCAATTTACTGTGACTATTAATTCCCTGCACACGAAGTTGGCTTTTGTTAATTTAGGATTTATACTTTCTTTCTGAATATAATTATCTGACTATATATAGATAAGTAATTTAAAGCCAGCTAATGATTGTTTGAGCATTTAAAGTTAAGAACTATGTAGACATTAGTAAATTATCCATTTAGAAAACCTGTGATAATTGAATCAAAATTAATGTTAACCCAGAAGTTAACTTGTACTTGAAGTACTTCTTTGACATTTACAGTGGATCTTGCAATTGGCTTGTGAAACCATATGTTAACTTTAAAGAACTTGATAAAGTTTTTATAGAAATAGAAATGCTTTTATAATGTAAATGTATGCTTCATTAACCTAATAAAGTAATTTTAGAGTCTTCCTTTGGGCTGACATTTACTAGGTCAAGGCCCCATAAGCATTAGTGTCAGAAAACTTCCACCAATTGTGAAAATGATTATAAGAATGAAAGTAGCATAGTAACTAAGTGAACACTGTTTTAAACTTCAATAAGTAAAAGAACTTAAGCATTAATTTATTGTATTTTCACAGTAGCATAATACTGAGAATAAGAGAGAGATTGACCTTATTGTGGCTTGTGAGAACAGTTTCTCAATGGAGAGATATGACTAAGATTCTCAAAGGTTATTGAAATAATGATCAATTCAATCCTTAAATACGGAAGAGCATTTTGCCTTCAGTTTGGTAATTCAGAACACATGTATTTTAATATTTTAACATTGTAAGTTGACATTTTCACTTTTAATTTATTTTTTTTCTATAATTTATTTATTTTTTTAATTTACATCCAAGTTAGTTAGCACAGGGTGCAACAGTGATTTCAGGAGTAGATTCCTTAAGCCCCTTACCCATGTAGCCCACCCCCCCCTCCCACAACCCCTCCAGCAGCCCTCTGTTTGTTCTCTATATTTAAGAGTCGCTTATGTTTTGTCCCTCTCCCTGTTTTTATATTATTTTTGCTTTATTTATTTTCTTCCTCCAAAATGACTTGGTATCATTGCATACTGAACAAGCCATTGGGTCTGTCTTTGCCACCAACTAATAAAGTGAGAATCTCAGTGGCCTGAGCGTCTTCATCTCCAGCTGTCTTTGGCAATGATTTATTTTTTTTTTATTTTATTTAAGAGAGAGAACATGCAAGCAGGAAAGAGGGGCAGAGGGAGAGAGAGAGAGAGAGAGAGAGAGAGAATCTCAAGCAGGCTCCACACCCAGTGCAGAGCCAGATGTGGGGCCCAATCCCACGACCCTGGCATCATGACCTGAGCCAAAATCAAGAGCCAGATGTTCACCCGACTGAGCCATCCACGTGCCCCTCTATGACAATGATTTTTAACTAAGAATGGACATCATGAATACCTGTAGAGCTTTTACAAAACTTAGGCACCCAGTTTCACAACTCCCCTGCCTCTCCCTATACCTGAAATTTTACTTTATTAGTTCTGGAATGGACTGGGAATCACTCTTACCTGTTCTGCTGGGACTTTTAAGGCCTACAAACAAAAATCTTACAGTCATATATCCATACCTATATATCTCTATCTATACATCTGTATGTATTTGTTCTGACCTAATGGGTCTGATATTAGTCATAATCACAATCTCTGTACTTTCTGGAGCTCTTTGCTGTGCATGCAAGGGATCTAACAGACACAGACACATCTGGGTTATCTCACCAGTCAGGCTGCTATTGTCAAGAAAATAAGACTCTCACTCAGGCCCAGAGGGTACAAATAAGATCTGAATATCCTTCCAGATGGAAGCTAGCTACTGGGAAGTGAGGATGGGGGTCACATGGGTAAAGAAGGCACTTCTCAAAGTGTAATAGAAATTCAGCAACAGTTTGGGTTCCTTAGCTTACTAAAAACCCATCTTTGTATCTTTATTGTTTCCTGTGGCTGCTGTAATAAATTACCACAAATGTGGGTGCCTTAAAACAATACAAATGCGCTCTCTCACAGTTCTGGAAACCAGCAGTCTGAAATCAAGGATGGCAATGCGTCTGGAGAGGCTAGGGAAGGATCTTCGCCTCCTCGGGCATCGGGAGGTTGTCAGTATCCCTTGACTTGTGGACATATCACTCCAGTGCTGCTTCTGTGGTCACCAATGCCCTCTTTCTCTCCTTTGTGTTTTTTCTCTTCTATCTGTTTCAGATGTCCCTCTGACTTTCCTTTCTAAGATATTTGTTATAGGATTTAGGGCCCACATGAATAATCCAGGATGATCTCCTCATCTCAAGGACCTGAATTAATGGCATCTGCCAAAACCTTTTTTCCCAATAAATTAACATTCACAGCTTCCAGAAATTAAGATGGGACATATTTTAGGGGCCACCATCAACCCATTCCAGTATCTGTCACATGTTCTACTACACTTACAGAACCTGTGATACTCAGTAAAGAAGTTCACAAGGTGAATGAGCAGCAAAGTATAACAGGAGCCCCCATTCAGTCATTATCAGGCCTGCTCACATGTGGATGTGCACAAAGTGTACATATGTGTATGCACATGTGTGTGTGTGCGTGTGTGTGTTGTGTTTTGTGGTCTTTTCTTTTTACCTGAAAGGTACTTCTTCTAGGTAGCCCTTGAGGTTACCATTTGGGAAAGAAATCATTAGAAGTTGTCTATAGCACAAGAGTTTTTAAGTGCCCAATAAATGAAGCAAAGGAAAGGATTCCTTTAGCCCCTTCCAAGGAGAAAAAAAAAACCATAATAGTCCTGCTAATTCTGAGAGAGCAAAGACAGTTCGATCTTAACTTCTTCAGAGGTGAATCTGGCAATATTAAGTTGTTCTTTTACATTTGGCAAGAGTTGATCCACCTGCAATGGAAAGACTGCTTATGAATGGATTGGTGATTTTATCTACTAATAAGAAATGGTCTTCCTGACCGTCTTCTGGTCTCCTGATCTTCACAAATAAAATGTTAGGAATAATATACCCTCCGTTAGCAGACACCCTGGTATCTAGCCATAACAATTATAGGCAAAGCTTTTTAAAACTATTGAGATAGTCACTTACATCGTTCAGCATCCTAGATCTTATGATTCACTAGCAGAGTTGTTATTAAATATTAAATATTAAAGTCTTTCAAGGTACTAATAAGAAACTATTCATTCAATAATGCATTTGTTGAATGCTTGCCCTATATCCAGCAAAGCATTAGATAAAGTTGTAAGTAAAACCGAAAAGAATGCACTATGTGAATTTAGAACTTATTTTATTTTATTTTACTTTTTAGACTTTATTTATTTTGAGAGGCGGGGGGTAGGGGGAGGGATGCAAGTGGGGGAGGTGCAGAAAGAAGGAGAGAGAGAGAGAATCCCAAGCAGGCTCTGCACTGACTGTGAGTTCACTAACATGAACTGTGAGATCGTGACCTGAGCCAGAGTCAGACGCTTAACCTACTGAATCACCGAGGCACCCCAAGGAGAGCTGATTTTAAACGCAGAATCAAGCAAGTCCTCATTGTGAACGTGTTATGTGAGATACACCTTAGTTAAGGGGTAGGATTTAGGCCACTGAAGTAGAAGAGCATTGCTGAAAGACCAGTGTTAAGAGAGACACAGAGATAGGAAGACGTATGTTGACTTTGGAAGCTGGGCAGTATGACAGCCAACTGAAGCATTTCAGCCAAGTGACCTGATGAAAAAGAGCAGTGCCAGAAAAATGATAATATAGATGCATTTTCATTAAAGTGAAACCACTCAAGTGAAGGTATAATTTTTTTTTTAAAGAGGGAAGCAAGAGAGCCTGATTGGCAAGGTAGTCTCATAGTAGACCATAAGAGAATAAAGAAACCAGAAGCCAGAGACCCAATCAGGAAACTAATTGTCTAGGTGAAAAATAACAGATTAGAATCTGAAAAAGGTCAGATTTGGTGGTGATGGTGATAGTGGTAGTAATCTTTCAAAGGAAGTCAGAGCTATAAATCTTATTGATGTATCAACTTTGAGGAAGTAAAGTTAACAGAAAGAGGAGTCAAAGAAAATAGGTGTTAATTATGGCCGACTGGGAGGATGGTGATGCCAGTAAGAAGGAGGATCCAAAAAGGGGAGCAATATTCGGGGGAAATATGTTGAATCAGACTGTGGTTACAGGACTGTGGTGGCACATTTTGGCAAGGCTCTCTTGCAGTTGGAAGTGTGAATATAGCTTGGGTGAGATGTTTGGGCCAGATAAGCATTTGAGAGGTCGTTCTGGAGAGGAAGCCAGACAATTATTCATTTTGGTCTGAGAGATAACTTACATTATTTTCACTTTGTCTCAAACTATTATTGTAATAATTAAGTAAACAATGAAAGTCTTATTTTCCTCTTGAGAACAGAAGATGAGTTTCATTTATCTCTGAATGATCAACAGATAGATTGTATTCAATAAATTATTTTTAATGACTGAAGTTGAATTACAATGTTTCTGAGATTATCTTGTTTTTCTAAGTACAGTAGAAACTGCTTTATATTTACTATTGTGTCCTTTAAAAAGCACTTTTAGGAACTTTGCTATAATTATATTAGCTACTTTAGAGTTTCCAAGTATTTTTAAATTTATTTTAATTATTTAGAAACATATAAAACTGCCTGTTATTTCCACAACTGAGTTATAGCCATTCAAACTTACTCATCCACAAGTATATATTATCATATTAATATCTAAATAGAGACTTCATGAATTATGCCTTTTCTTTTCACTACTGCTTCATTTTCTTCTCCTGTTCAGGAAAGAAAGGTATATATACATGTTGTTAAAATACTTAGTAACTGAATAGTTTAGACAAAACTTTAAATAAATGGGAATATGGTGGGAAATTCTTACAAAGTTAACTGACTCAATTTGTTTCCCATAATTTCTTTAAAAGAAATGGAAACAAACACATATTTGATTGGTAATGATTTGGAACTGTGTCTATTTATATTGGAATTCCTGTGACCTGCTTACCACTTTTAGATTTTGTATTGTTTTCTTCTTCTTTTGTCTACCTTTCTATGCTATACTGATTTCTGAGCTTTTGAGGGACCTCCATTTTCCAGCTCATTTAAGTACATTTCATCCTGCTGTGTTGATCATCAGCAAGTCACAAAAATGGTACACAAATGGCCATATATTGCAATGTGATTTGAAACAAAGAGGAATTGCACTTTTGTGCACACATGGGGTTTTTGTCCTGGGTTGTTGTAGTTAGAAAGTAAAGAGCTATCAGATTTTTTTTCATGAAAGTAATGACCATTTTGAATGCCATTTAGAACAGTGATTCTAAAATAGTTAGGTTTCAAAAACCATTTGAACTATGGATGGATGGATGGATGGATGGATAATGAATGAATGAAGTGGACCACCATAAAGTTGTCAAGTTATCTAGTTTGCCAAATGATATTATTTAAAAAAATAAAGAAGCTACCATCTGTCATCAATGTAATTTGTAATTTCTTAAAAGAGCAATTTGAAGCCCAAAGCTTAGGTTTCTCAGAGAAAAGGGCAGTCCTTTGCATTGGACAAATTTAGTTTTATATATATTTTAAAAGCTCACTGTATCATCCTCTCCATTTCCCCAAATTTTGTATCTAAGAGTATCTCAAGACTGTTACTGATCATGCCCTGCTTCCAGGAAAGACCATAATCATAATACCTTTTTTTTCCCACACTAAAATAAAACATTTGCCAGTGGGAACTAATGAAAATTCACAATTACATTTCTCCTGTATTTGAGAATGGAATGTCCTCATTGGTACCTGTGTTTGTGTATTTCATCTACAGTGCATTTGCCACTACTTTTGTCATAGGTACATGTACCTACACGGAGGGGACATGTTGTGAAGCCACATTATATAAAACAGAAGCACCTCCTCTTCCCCCCCCCCCACACACACACATACAGGGCTATCCCACTTGACAGAGGTAACCACCTCCATCTGTTATGGCTAACTTTTGTTATTTACTTCCATGTCGTAGTTAACACGCTTATATTACAACTTCATTTTTCTGTTTATTGAAATCGATGTATTGATTTAATCTATTGACTTCAGGTTATTGTAGGTAAAGTTCTCTTTCACGTTCTCAGTTTGTGCATGACCTGCCTGCCCATCCTCCTCTATGGGGAGTTTGGCTTCATCATCATCTACTGGTTGTTTGTGAGTATGGAAACACTAATCAAAGCCAAGCCATTCCATAGAATAGTTTTCTATCTCTCTATTCTGCTTTAATTTCTGGGAGATTTCTTGAACTTTATCTTCCAACTCTCTTACTGACTTTTTTCCTTTTCTGATACATATTTTTAATTATTCAGTGTTTTTCTTTGTTTTTTATATTCATCATTCCTATAGCAACCTGTTCTGGTCACACAAAGGCACTAGCATCTGCTCTTTGAGAGCATTTAAGTTAGTTCTTCTGTTTTGTTTAGGAGGTCGCTTTTCTCTATATATAATCTTCAACCTCCCCAAGTCTCTACTGCCTATTCGTTTGTGTGTTTGGGTCTCCCTCACGCCCAAGGCTTCCTTCAGTTGTTTGGTAGTCTTTGTCATTAAGTGTAAGGGAGTAACAAGGTACTTGGGAATTCTTCACATGGGCTTCACAGTTTGTCTGTCTGGCTAGCTGGTAAACCCCTGCTGTCAGTATCTTTGGGCCTTTTGTTTTGCACTGGTCACATTCACAGAGAAGAATCCCCCAGTATTCTGCTTGTGTATTGGCTTCTGACAGATGAATGAGAAAGGATGTTACATTCATCATAAAAACATGCCTAAACATGCGTTCGGCTGTGTAGAGACTCCCTTTCCTTCTCTTCAGAGAATAAACTTCTGGTCTCTGCCACAGTGGAGGAAGAAATCAATATCTCATTGATTCTTTAAAAGATTTTGAGCAATTTCTCCTCTCTTTGTCCCATTCTCATCCTCCCTTGCATAGATATCTAATGTGATCAATTCCTTATCCTTTGGGGAGTTCTGTTACTGGTAATCATGTTGTTTCTTGACATCAGTGTAAGTTAGATTAGGGTTCAGGTTTTTCAGGTTTTCTGATTAACTACTTGTTCATTAACTATCTAGCTTTTAAAATTCTGTTTTGGGCGCGCCTGTGGGGCTCAGTCGGTTAAGCATCCGACTTTGGCTCAGGTCATGATCTCGCAGTTTGTGGGTTTGAGCCCCGTGTGGGGCTCTGTGCTGACAGCTCAGAGTCTGGAGTCTGCTTCAGATTTTGTGTCTCCCCCTCTCTCTGCCCCTCCCATGCTCATGCTCTGTCTCTCAATAATAAATAAACGTTAAAAATAAATAAATAAAAACATAAAATTCTGCTTTGGGTCCTCCCCTGTTTCCTTTGTCATTATGGGTTTGTGCCTAACTAAAACTCCCTTTATATTTCTTTGTGTTCACAGAAGGATAAGTGAATGTATTTCTGTGTTCAATCCACCATCATTACCTGATAATTTGCATGTGACTTTAGGAAATTGGTTCTTGACATTTTATAAGATGATGGCATAAAACTAAATTGTCAACAAGTCTTCATAGAGGATTTATGAACTTGAACAATAATGGTGATACTCTCTATTAGCTATTCTGACACAACTCTAAATTAAAATGAACCTAGTAATGTTTGCTATTGTTGATATGCTCTGAACATTGTGAGTGGCAGTCATTTTAATTAGTCTGTGGATAGTTACAGTCATGTACCTAAATCCTATTAATGGTCGCTTTATAACATCTATAACATGGAAGTACTGAAACCACTGTTTTATCTTTTAGTTTTTTTTTTAATGTGGTGGAGAAGGTAAACCATGCTTCGTGGGTCAGAATTATTGATAGGGTACTTTTATTTAGCTTAGCATTTTCATATCTTTTTAGCTTAACTGTCCACCATGAGACTAAGCTTATTACTGTCATGTAAGATTTGTTAAGGAGCGCTAGTCATATCTAAAATCCACAACGTGAGTAGTTCATCTTTACTTCAGGAAAACCCATACACCAGATATAACAAGCAGTGATTCTCCTTGTTAAACGTTTAATACATATTGTGGACAGTCGAATCAAACCGGAATCTGTTGTATCATCTGTTTAGAACCCAGGCACTTTGTATGCACTTGAAGAAAGTGTGTCCTGAAACTAGCTATAAATGGATCCTGCTGAATTCTGCTTTTTTCTCCATAATCTTATCCTGTCAAACATGAAACTTTCCTCTTCTTCAGTTTCTCAACCATAAGGATTTAACTTCAGCTTGCACATTCAATATTATCCTTTATTCCTGGAGCAAGAGATGCCCCAGTATTGAATCAGGTTCCACATTTATGGAGGGCCCAGTATGCCTGCCATGTATATACAGATGTCATTCAAGGAGTATGTCACTCAAGCCAGGGAGGCTGATGTCTGTGTGTATATGTATATGTGAATAATAATACAGTGTGAAGGATAGGAATCAAGATCTTTAGGGTATGGTATGGGTCAAAATCTTTAAGGACAGGATAGATGAGAAAGCTGTGTCTTTCAGAGAGGCTATACAAGGCCCTTTCAGGGAGGTAGTGTTGGCTTTGGGACTCAGGGGTTGAGTATAATTTCTCCAGGTAGAGAAACACACCCTAGACCAAAAAATAGTATCAGAAAAGGCTTGTGAGTGGCACTAAATCTGAGTGGCTACAATAAACAAACACCCTGGAATATAATTAATAAAAATTCACTGTTAGGTCTAACTGTAACAGTAACTCAGACTGAGTATTTCTTTTGTGTCAGACACCATGCTAAGGGCTTTTCCTGAGTGATCTCATTTAAAACACAAACTATATTATCGACCACATTTTACAGATGAGGAGCTTGAGGCACAGATAGGTTTCCCAAGTTCACATAGTTACTGGTGAAAATGAGACTTGAACCCAAGTAGTCTGGTGCTAAGACTCATGTTCTTCATTGCTGTGCTAACAACAACTGACAGAAATACTCCCCTCTGTCAACTATAATTGTTCTTTGGCCTCCAATTATGTACCTTGAGTATATGGGGCACCCAGAGACACATCCCATGTGGGATTGTGATTGGTGATGGTGGCAAAGATGTTTAACCTTTTTTTTTTTTTTAGTTTCGGCTAACTAATAAGCACTCTTGACACATTAGTGGACAACTTCACTATAGATAGCAAGGTATCTTTTCATAACAGAAATAAATAACATCTCTTTTGATAAATTTGAATACCTCTTAATCAAATGGGTGATTTATGAAATGCCTTTCCCTATGAATAAAAATTTTAAAGAGGCCTTAGAGCACAGTTTCTCAACCTCAGCACTATTGACATTTTAGGTGAAATAATTATTTGTTGTAGAGATGGGGGTGTGTGTGCACTGGTTGTTGTATTTAAGCGTTGAATCACAGGAATCTACCCCCAAAACCAAGAGCATACTGTGTACACTGTATATTAGCCAACTTGACAGTAAATTATATTTTAAAAAAAGGATACTTAGGAACATTCATGGCCTCTACCCACTAGATACCAGTGGCACTCAGCCAGTTGCAGTATTCAAAAATGCCACCAGACATTGCCAAATATCCCCTGTAGGCTGAAAAAGCTCCTACCACTCAGGTTGAAAAACCACTGCCTTAGAAAAATCCTTGTGATCCCATCAGCTTTACACAAGAAGAGAATTGAAGTGTTGTAATGAAGGTCACACACGCAACGTGGGCCAAATTTTGATAGATCTCAGTACTCCTAATCCCAAATCCATATTTCACATACAACAAGCTGCCTAAGGCTGTGTCTTCCATTCAAAACAGTACCTCCAGAGCGTATGGTTTAAAAAGAGTTCCTACACCATCTATAGCAACTCAGTAAGATAGACAGGTGGTATAAATCCCAACTTTATCAGTGCAAATGTATAACAGAAAAGGTTATGATGTGTCCAAGGTCACACAGCTAGTAGGGAAAAGAGCCTGGACCCAAGAGTTCAGGTAACAACTCTTGTTGCCCTTTCCAAAATTGATGCTTGCCCCACTTCGTCAGCATGGGCTTAATTTGAGAAAGGAACAACAGAAAAACTCTTGAGGGACATTTCTGCATAGTGTTTTTTATTTCCAGCACTCTGCTTCTGAATTCTTTTTGCAGCAGAATAGTAGCAGTAGCATATTTTAATTGGTAGAGAGAAGTGAGTCATAATACCCGCATGGATATTTTCTGTTTACTAGCTTGTGTCTAGCTATAGTTTTCTCTTATACCTGAATGATTAAGAAAAAATCACCTCGAAAACATAAAAATAATTTAAATTATTTCATAGTATGGATGTCTCAACTATAGAGACCTAAATACTAGTGATTTCCAGAGACTTAGAGAGGAGTGTGAATGAAGTCATATTTCAAAGCTTTGGTGTCTTGAATTGTGTTATAGGTCTCTGTCATGTAGTGATATGAAATCTAAATATTTAGCTATGCACTTCTTTCTATCCATCACTGTGCTCCCAAATGAAAGGCCTCTATAGAGATAATCTCTCTTTGGTCAAATCCTAACAGGTTAACATGGTAAAGTGTCAACCCTTTCTGAGAAGTCAAAAGTAAGCAGTTCTGAACAGGCCTCCCAGCTATAACTGAGCACATGTGGCTGTTTGTCTATTAAAAACAAATTTAGTCTCAAAGTTTAAATTCCATTTAGTTTATGTAGTGGCTGACATGAAACTATGCAAATGATTAAAAGAAAAAACTAAGAACAAGGTTTGTATATCTGCATAGTAATGTTGAATTTTTTTAATGGCCCTAAGCTAACACCAGTCCTGTCCACTGTGTTTGTAAATTACATATTGCCATGTCTAGGCAAAATGTGTGTGTGTTTTTCTGTATGTGTGTGTGTGTGTGTGTGTGCATCATATATTACCTAAAACTAAAGTCAGTGTAATAAAATAAAATTAGTATCTGTAAATATCTGGAATAAATTAAAAAATGTTCTGTACCTACTCCAGAAAATTTAAAAATAAGAAATTCAAATGAAAGGATTTATTTATTTGTTTGTTTTAAAAATAAAAGGGTTTTAAAACTCCTCCCTGCAATGATCAATTCTGGAGCCACTGGAAAAGGATGCACATCTGACTCCTCACATCTAATGAATCACTAGGTTCTGTTGACCACATTTCCTCAATATGTCACAAACCTGCTCACTCCTCTCCTTCACAGCGGACATGAGCACATCAGCCCATTAGCATCTCATTAGGAGTATTCCAGTTGCTTTTTAATTGTTCTTCCACATATACTGCCCCCTTCTAATTTGGCCCACAGCAACCACCATGACCTTTCTAAAATGTAAAATGGATCGTGCCATCATTCTTCTTAAATCCCTTCCATGGCTTTCCATTGAACTCGGGATAGAATTCTTAACACAGATCATAAAGTCTGCTATACACTTGATGTCCCCAGTCTCTTCTTTGGCCAGTTTTCTCCCTCCTCACTAATCTCCATGCACACCCCACCATGCATCACATTCCTCCCAACTAGAGCCTTCATACTTGCTATTTCCTATTCCTGGAATGTTCCTTTTTCATGCCTTCATTTGGCCAATTTTCAAGTCCAAGCTTAAGTACCACAGCCTCTAGGAATTTTCCAAGATTGTCCCAGAGTATCCCAGAATCTCCCAGATTCTCCCAGAATCCTGGGTATTTACTCTCTTAGTACCTTATTCGTCTTTATTGTAACAACAATCTCATGTAACTCTGGAATCATTTGTTAAATGTGTCTTTATCAGTAGACTCTAAACTTTAAGATGGTAAAGTTCTAAGTCTGTTTTTCCCACAGTACATTACTAGTAGCTAGCACAGTGCTCAACATATAGTAGGCACGTCATAAGAGATTGTTGGATGGATCCAGAAAAAAGAAAGAAGGAAGGAAGGATGGAAGGAAGGAGGGAGGCAGGGAGGTGAGGGAAGGAATTTATAAGTGGGAAGCTCATGCCTTTAGTATCCTAACTGTAAACTTCTTTAATTTTTATTACTTTCTCCATACAGATAGCAGTCCTCTATGCAATGAACATTCCTGACTTGATAAATCGGCCAATAATTTTAACTTTGAATATAGTTAAAGTAAATATTAATTGTACATGTAGAACCTATAAAAATAGTCAAATTTATTATGAAGTATAGAATTTCTGTTTTTATTTTCCAGAATCTAATTAATCTTTTTGAATAGGTAATTCTTTTGATAGAATGTAATTCAAAAGTTATAGAAGGGTATATATAATGAAAAGTTTATGTCCTAATCCAAGATACCCATTTCTCTCCATAAGCAACCGGGTTTCCAATTGCATGCCATAATTTGATTTTGATTTAATGATTTCTGAATTGGTTTACTATTTGGTTTCCTTTTGTTTTGCTTTCTTATTCTCAGCCTTGGCTTTTGCCAGCACTGAAATAGTTGTTTTAATGGTAATTACTATTACATAACTCATGCGAGTGTAACATGTATGGATATAAATATCTTCCAGTATGCTGGATTCTATTATACAGTCATTTCATTCCCAAATATTTTTCTTTCTTGTAAAACAGTCATTTATCAAATGACCTTGCTTTTACAATCAAACAGGGAGATAGATATTGGACTTCAAAAACATTATTAAAATGATTGCTGAAGTTCTTTGGAGAAAATTTTTCAAGGTTTTATTCCGAAGACTCTATTATTTAGAAATCCCAGCCAGAAATTCTACTTCATAAGTCTTGTCACAGCAAATTAGGTCTTAACTTTCTGTTCCCTGTAAAAAGTGACTAACTCCCTAATCAAGACATTTTTCTCATGTTTTGATTGGTCTGACCTTTTCAAGTTGACTAAATGTTAGTGATTTTTAAAATAGCTTTCAACAGATTCCTTGTGATTGGCCACATCTTGACTGGCCCAAAAGGAAGGCATGACTTCACCCTTTATGAAAGCAGAATACTGACAACCTTTTTCTTCATAAGCTGAAATTTTAAAATAGAAATATGGTGTCACTACTTGCTACATTGTTTCTTTCTACTGGGGGCTATGGGCATGTTAAAGAATGTTCAAGATGGAAGAATCAAGAAACAAGCTTTTTATCCCTACTTGGTTTCTCTCTGTGTGATTTTGTGTTATCCAGTTAACCAGTTGGTACCTCTTTTTTCTCTTCTTTAAAAGGAGAGGTATGGACTAGATTATCTCTAAGAAACTCCCAAAGGGAATGAAAAAGGAAATGAATGAAATAAAGGCAAAAAAATATAGCAACTTGGATGCCAAAGACCACTTTGCTTTCTTGTCATTTGATATAAAATGCACATCACACAATTTGCACTTTGGTATCACTAGGGTCCATTAAAAATCGTAATATCACATCATGTAAAACATAAAATCTTAGTTTGACACTAATTCAGAAATTATAGTACATTTTGTGTATTTGTACATGTGTGTGGCACACTAAGTATTTTATATCAGAGGTCATTTATTTACACAAATGGTTTCACATTATAGATTTACTTTTCAGTCCAAAAGTTTCTCACATTAAAACCTATTTGCTTCACTACTTTTTGCAGATACTCAATACCTTTTCTTGATATTAGTAGTCTCTTGGGTTTTTTTTCCCCTGTCTCATTATATGATCAATTGATGTGAAAAATGAAAGTGTCATGGAGTGTTGCAATCTTTGAACAATCTTTAAAATTGTTAACTGTTGTTTCATTGAAGAAGTTTTTCACAGGCATTTTACTAAAATTATATTTATTTGTTCAATCTCATCAGTATAATCGCATTACAGCTTTACAAAAGGTTTATATTGAAAGATAAATGACATAAATTCTCACATAGTATATTTGTAATGGAAGAATACGTTGACAGTTTTTCTTTTTCTGACACATTGGGAATTGTAAGGGACTGAGCCATATGCAATTATTGTTTGACTACATAAAATTGCCATTTGAAGAGTGTTCACTTAAAAATATTAAAGAAAATTAGTTAGGAGATACATAACAGAAGACACTGTACTTTAGCCTAAGAAATAGCTGAACTTTTTAGCAAAATGGAAAGTTTCATGATTTGCCATTAATGTAAATTTATCTATAAAGAATATGACATTTTGATATAATCAAGAACTCAGTGGAGTGTGCTGAATCAAAAAACCTTTCAGGAATATTGATTATAAAGAAAACCAAAGAAAGGAGAACTGAAATTTCATGTGATAAAATTGTTCTGCCAACATATTCAATCCATTGTTAGAGTAAGTCAAACAGGGTCACTTTTATATCTTACACTTAAAATAACCATTCACTGATTCATCTAGAAGATTATCAGAGTGGTTCTGAAGATGGGCTCTCAAGCCAGACTACCTGGTTTCGAAATCTGGCAATGTGTTTTAACACCTTTCTGGGATTCAGTTCATCCATCTTGAAAATGTGGTAACATTCATGTTTAGTTCATAGGATTGTTGAGAGGATAAAATAGGCTAGTATGAATAAAGATGGAAGAACCTTGATAGGCACAAAGTAACATTTCAAGAAATGTTACTGTTGTTGTTACTGTTGTTGTTATTAGTATTATTTAATGGGATGTGAAAAGTGAAATTTTGCCTGAGGTGCCAATATATGGTTATTATCAGATACCCAGTTGAATGTGAAACAGAATACACAGAAGTGTTCAAGTGAATAAATCAAAAGATTTTGCATGACTCTTGAAATCTTCACTCTCTGTGAGAATATAAAAAATCTAGAATGGAGAGGCAGAGATTTTTTTAATTTTTCTTTTTTAAAATTCCAGTATAATTAACGTACAGTGTTACATTAGTTTCAAGTGTACCATATAGTGATTCACCAAGTCTGTACATTACTCAGTGCTCATCATAGTAAGTGTACTATTAACCCCCTTCACCTCTTTCACCCATCCCCTACCCACTACCCTTCTGGCAACTACCAGTATGTTCTCTGTATTTAAGAGACTAGGGTTTTTTGTTGTTATTGTTTGTCTCTTTTTTCTTTGTTTATTTGTTTTGTTTCTTATTAGTGAAATCATATGGGATTTGTCTTTCTCTAAATGATATATTTCACTTAGCATTATACCCTCTAGATTCATCCGTGTTGCTGCAAATGGCAAGATTTCATTCTTTTTTTTTTTTGTCTAGGTAATACTCCTGTGTGTGTGTGTGTGTGTGTGTGTGTGTGTGTGTGTGTGTGTGTGTGTAGGTAGCTAGATATGTGTGTATATATGTATGTGTATATACATATGCATACATACTACATCTGCTTTACCCATTCATCTGTAGATGGGACACTTGAGTTTCTTCTGTATCTTGTCAAGATTTCTTGTTTGGAGGGACAAGATTTCTTTAGAGAGCTGCTGGGGTGTCTCATCCACTTGTGGTGGGATGAGTGGGCTGCCTTCTTCACCACAATTCTAAAGAGTGGAAGCTTTAGTGAGACTACTCAAAGAAGTTAATGTTTCTTGAAGTTGAGAGAAGCAGTGTACTTATGCCTTTTTCATACCTGTGAAAGTTAAAGCATGTATGCTGGTATGTGTGAGGGGTGAGAGAGAGAGAGAAAGTAGGAAAGTAGAAAATGATACTCCTGTGGGGCAGGGGGTGGGGGTGGGTAAGAAGCCATGTATGTTTTCCTTTCCATGAAGCAGAGTTGGTCGTCATGGAAGAGAAAGCCTTTTTGGAGAGGTTTTAAGCCCTACCCAGGAAGAGATAAGTTCCCAGAGATGCTTGGTCTGAGGGAACAGTGACCAACCAAAGAAAAGACTTCTCATTATCTCAGAAGCTTAGTCCAAGCTGGAGACCAATGACCAATGCACAGACATACCCTGAAGTTAAATATTCAGCTTTACACATTTGCCAGTCACCAACCAAATAGAAATAGTTCAGTCCCTATGTCTCTTTATTCCTCCCTGCCTCTTTGTCTCTGGGTGTGGACATGATCAGAAAGGCAGGTAAGCTGGTCATATAGGTCACTGACTATAAGGCATGTCCAGAAGGATGGAAGGAGAGCTCTTAGCTTTGACTGAAGATTGAATGATTACTGTGATCTTAGATTACACACTGAGGCAACACTTGTAATTGAGAGTGACTATATGACCATACATTTCCTAAGAGCATGGAATCTTGGAAATTTCTAAGTTTTCAATCAGTAGTAGGAGAAATTAAGGAATAATCCTTAAAAGGAAAGAAATCAAAAGTTACCCTAAGTTTGAAATGCTTATGCTATTCTGGTGGTTTGTTACAACAAAATAGAAAGCAGAGCACTTGAATAAATAGCAAGAGTTGTGGCTTGATACAGCATTGATAAACTAAATACTTATATGATTCAGTGTGTGGGCTATCACATGAATTAAAAAATATCATATGTAATGAATTAATTTCCAACATAAATAGAAGGAAGGGGGGGAAACCTTAACATCTTCCTACTTTAAATGAATAGAGAAGAGGTCACGAAGACCTGACATGGCTTCCAGATTATTAGAATGTGTTGAAAATATGGTGTACAAATTGCATGTAATTTCTACACTTTCTCCTAGATGTTACATATGTACACTGCATTAAATATTTTAATTACTATTTTTTCCTCCACTTTTTGAAGGTTAGATCCAAGAATGGGCTATTGATTTAGATAAGTCCTAGAGAAAAATGTATATTGATTGATGATGCTTAGCACAGAGTCTTGCACATGGAAGATATATTTTAATACTAAGTTTTAATTTATTTTAGTTTGATTTTAAGTGAGATAGAAATATAGAATGCATATATTTGCTTATGTATAAAGGATTTTTCACTTCAAAAACATGAAATAAAATTTACTGTACTTGCCTTTGCAGTAGATATTTCAAGTGTTGAACCTAGAATCCTAAAACTTTAAACAGCCATGAATATTTTTTTCACCAAAAATATCTCCAGGAATAATTCTAAACATCAGACTTTTAAAGTTTTATTTGAAGGTTATTTATTTATTTTAAGAGACAGAGACAGTGAGCAGGGGAGGGGAAGAGAGAAAGGGAAAGAGAGCATCCCCAGCAGGCTCCTCAGTGTCAACATGGAGTCCAAAGCAGGGCTCGAACTCACAAACTATGAGATCATGACCAGAGCCAAAACCAAGAGTCAGACACTTAACCAACTGAGCCACCCAAGCACCCCTAAACATCAGACTTTTTAAAAAACCTACCATACTAGTATTTTTGATATGTTTTGTCTTTTTAATTTTAATTGTAGTTGTCTTTCTTCTTATATTTTAATAAAATGTATTATATATTAATTAGTGCTTGAAGGATAAGATATTGACATTGTCTATCAGACAATCTACTACCATGTTAAAAGACATAAATAGAAAACCTACTTTAGAAGTACAGAAAGTCCCACAAGATTGAACTAAATCAGGCTTACTTTTCTTCATTGTACTATGAGAGAGATTAGATGTCAGAAATTTCATTCAAAAATATTGAATTCTATTGGATTATATATTGCATTGTCTAAAAATGTTTTGCTCCAGCTCTCTTTATAACTATAATTGCATTGTAACATTATTACAGCTCAGAAAAGTATTCTACCCTTCCAATATTAAATGATTCAATTTTAATAAATTTGTTATGATTTTGTAAATCAATATTGGAAGCACCGATATTAGAAGATACAAGAGTAAGGAATGATAAGATTGTAGAGTAATAATCATGGCTACCTGTGCTTTAATATCCTGGACAAGTCTTTATTGGTTATATGAGTTGCATATATCATTATTCCACTCTTGGCTTTGTTTTTCACCTAGATTCTGATTGCTATCATTAATGCTAATATAATCAAAATTGATCTTTCTTTTTGTTTAACTTTTTTCCTTTAAGGAATACTTTCATTTCTCAGAGTCATAAGTACATTCACATGTATATTAAAACCAAAAATATTTTTCTTTCACTCTGAACCTCTGCAGTGTTAGACTTATTTTTGTATTTATTGATAAGTTAGAAGTATCTTTTGTACTTTGTATTTAGATAATTGTGTCAAAACCTTTTATTGAATAGTTTTTCTTTTTTAATTTTTTGTGACACCCTCATCCCTTAATAAGTATCCATATAGGTGTGGATCTGCTCCTGGTTAATCTATTTTTATATCATTGGTCTATCTGTCCTTGTGTGCATATCTTACTGCCTTAACTGCCATAGTTTCATGTCAAAAGTTTACAGTAAATCTTGATATCTGATAGCTATCAAAAGAGTTACTTCTTGCTAGTCTTCCTAATTTCTTGACCCTTGCTATTAAATGTGAATTCTAAGACCAGTTTATCCAATTCTTGAAAAATTCCTATCAAAAAATTTTTTAATTTGAATCCAGTTTAGAGAGAAATTTGGAGAATCATCATCTTTACAATTTTGAGACTTCCCATTCATTACCATTTATATATAAATTGAAGCCTTAGGTATATCTCTTAATAAGATTGTTTTGCTTGGAAACATTTTAGACCTTTTATGTTCACTTCACCAGGTCCAAGCTTTCTTAATTGTACACTCAAAATAATTGTTTTTTTTTTTTGCCCCTATTTCAGGGGTGTTTTGAAGATAAAATGCAATGATGCTTATGAAATAAATGCATAAATCATAAGATTTTGGTTTTATGTTATTTTTAGCCAAAGATATGGGTGTATTATATGCTTGGTGATATGCCATGATTTTCTGAGATTCTATTTAACTCTTCTCTTTTTCCCCCAGCATGAAAGTTTGGATCTTATAATTATTTAAAGTAGTTGTTATTCCTCAACACTAAATAAAGCCATTGTTCTATTTAATGATTTCTACAATGCTCAGTGAACTGTGACTTTTTATTAATTCTATGCAATCTTTGATTAATGAGGAATATAAAAATTCATTTCATCAGGTATTTATTGTATCACATATATTGCTAACACTGAATCCATCTTGAGATAATTATTTTTGTTTTTAGGAAAAAACATAAAATGCAATAAGCAGTTTTGGGAGCCTGTTACTGACAAATATTTTGGGGGATCATCAGTCTAGAGTGTCTAGTAAATATGGAGGTTGTAAGCATTGTTTTTGTTATTGCTATTTTTAGGACAAAAAAGATTCCAAATTTTCTTGTAACTTTTTTCAGGAGAAGGGAGTATTAACTGAAGCAAAATATAAAGTTTAAATTTCTTTTGTCTCCTTTTAACTAATCATTTTAATAACATATAAAAGCTACAATTGCCAAATCAACTATGTAATCATTTTTTCCTTCTGTTTTTATCAATTATATTATCTGAAAACTAAAATAATATCAGAAAATATTAACTTGAATGAATGAACATGACTTAAAAATATACTTATTTCAATGTATACATATATTTTAATATAGAACTTATAAAGAAAATACAAGATTCCAAAGAATGAAGCCATATAAAGTTAGCATATTAATTAATAAATACTCTTTATTTTTTTAATTCCAGTAAAATTAACATACAGTGTTTATTAGTTTCAGGTGTACAATATAGTGATTCACAATTCTATAAATTACTCAGTGCTCATCATGATTAATTTCTTCTTAATCCCCTTTACTTATTTCACCCATCCCCCCATCTACATCCCCCATGGTAGCCATCTGTTTGTTTTCTACAGTTTAGAGAGAGTTTTTTGGCTTGTCTTTTTTTTTCCCTTTGCTCATTTGTTTTCTTGCTTAAATTACACATATGTGTTAAATCATATGGTATTTGTCTATCTCTGACTTATTTCACTTAGCATTATACCCTCTAGATCCATCTACAGTGTTTCAAATAGCAAGATTTCATTCTTTTTTATGGCTGTGTAATACTCTATTGTGTATATATATACATATACATACCACATCTTTATGCATTCATCTATAAATGGACACTTGGGTTTCCTCCATAATTTGGCTATTATAAAAAATGCTGTAATAAACATAGGGGTTTCAAATTTGTGTTTTCATATTCTTTGGGTAAATACCCAGTTGTGGAATTACTGGATCCTACGGTAATTCTATTTTTAATTTTTTTAGGAACCTTCATACTGTTTTCCACAGTGGCTGCCCCAGTGTGCATTCCCGCAACAGTGGATGAGGGTTCTTTTTTTGTCCACATCCTCACCAACACTTCTTTCTTGTGTTGTTGATTTTAGCCATTCAGTCAGACAGGTGTGAGGTGGAAGTTTTGATTTGCAATTCCCTGATGATGAATGATGTCAAGTATCTGTTCATGTGTCTATTAGCCATCTGTATTTCTCCTTTGGAGAAATGCCTGTTCATGTCCTCTCCCCATTTTTTAATAGGATCATTTGCTTTTTGGAGGGTTGAGTTATGTAAGTTCTTTATACATTTTAGATACTAACTCTTCAGATACATTATTTGCAAATATCGTCTCCCATTCTGTGAGTTGCTGTTTAGATTTGTTGGTTGTTTCTGTCACTATGCAGAAGCTTTTTATTTTGATGTAGTCATAATAATTTTTTTTTGCTTTTATTTCTCTTGCCTCAGGAGATATGTCTAGAAAAATGTTGCTATGGCCGATGTCAAAGGAGTTACTGCCTATGCTCTCTTCTAGGATTTATATGGTTTCAGGTATCACATTTAGGTCTTTGATCTATTTTGATTTTATTTTTGTGTATGGTGTAAGAAAGTGACCCAGTTTCATTCTCTTACATGTAGCTGTCTAATTTTCCCAGCATCATTTGTTAAAGAGACAGTCTTTTTACAATTGGATGTTCTTTCCTGCTTTCTCAAAGATTAGTTGACCATATAATCATGGGTTTATTTCTGGGCTGTTGATCTATATGTCTGTGTTTGTGCCTCTATCATACTGTCTTGATTACTACAGCTTTGTAGTATATCTTGAAATCTGGGATTGTGATCCCTCCAGTTTTCTTCTTGTTTTTCAACATAGCTTTGGCTATTCAGGTTCTTTTGTGGCTCAATACAAATTTTAGGGTTATTTGTGAATAATAAATACTTTTTAAATAGGACAAGAAACCTTATACATTGGAGAATAGTATCAAGGTACAAAAATATTTTTATAGATTAAAATAAGAAGTTAAATCTCAGGCGCTGGGGTGGCTCAGTCAGTCGTCCAACTAGATACCAGCTCAGGTGGCGATCTCACGATTGTGGGATTGAGCCCTGTGTCAGGCTCTGCTCTGAGCATGAAGCCTTCTTGGGGTTCTCTCTCTCCCTCTCTCTCTGCCCTTCCCCCGCTCATACTCTCTTTCTCGAAATAATAAAATAAACATTTAAAAAAATAAAATAGAGTTAAATCAAAAGGGAGTATTTGTGAGGTCTAAATAGGAAATTGTGCACTCAACTTCAATAACTGTTATATTAATGCAGAGTCAAATGTATTAATGATGTTAGGAGCTAAATGATGGAGAGAGACCATATATAAGTGAGCTTTGTCAACTTAAACATTTCATGGATACTTAGCCCATATGGATAGAAGACATTTCCAATCAAAGGAGGGAGTATTCTTTGTAAGTTCTGAACTGGCATGCTATGTTAAAATATGAGAAGCAATTTTTAGAGGGGTATTGAAAACTCAAACTGTATTCTGATGTAAGTAATTAGATTGAAAAGGTCTGATGAACTCTTTTATGAGAATGGATAGGAGGTCTAGAGGATTTTTTGTGTGTGTTTATTTGTTTTCGAGATGGGGGTGGCAGGGCAGAGAGAGGGGGATACAGAGGATCTGAAGTGGGCTCCATACTGACGGCAGTCCGATGTAGGGCTCAGACTCACTAATGGTGAGATCATGATCTGAGCCTACATCAGATGTTTAACCAACTAAGCCACCGAAGCAGCCCAGGTCTAGAGGATATTACACTGAAAGGGGAAGGCTTGTGCATGGACATGAATTCAAATATTTTAATATCTATTATTACATGGAACCAGATTAAGTTTAATGTACTCCATAAATCAGCAGTTTCAATTAAATTAAAAGGCAGTTTCAGTTCAACCACAGTTATTTTTTAGAGCCAATAAATTAAACATGATAAAGCCTCGATTGTAATTAGTGGAGAAACTTCCTGATTTGAGTGGAAGGCTGAACTAGAATACTCTATCAGCCATTTATTTAACAAATATGCATGAAGTACTTACAATGTGCTAGGTGTTGAAATTTTTTTTATAACTTTATAGTTTATTGTCAGGTTGGTTTCCATATAACACCCAGTGCTCTTCCCCACGTGACCTCCACCATGACCATCACCCCCCTTTCCCTTTCCCCCTCCCCCTTCTGCCCTCAGTTTGTTTTCA